>OY978218.1:6012825-6454780 GCA_963854785.1 Vaccinium vitis-idaea | reverse complement strand
ACCAAATATGAGATTTTGTGGCACCAAATATGAGATTTTGTGGGTGTATACGAGATTTTGTGAGTCTCCATATGAGATGCACACCATATGCCAAAAGCATAGGTGCACACTGTAGCAACACTCTTTGGTGTATTGTACTTGATATTATCGAAGGAGTAATGCTACAGTTCGCACCTATGCTTTTGGCATATGGTGTGCATCTCATATGGAGACTCACAAAATCTCGTATACACCCACAAAATCTCATATTTGGTGGCACACAATCTCATATTAGAAGACCAAAACACAATAAATAAGACCACAAAATCTCATATGGATGTGAGAAAGTTTTGGAATAAAAAAATCAAAAAAATGGCAACCGGTTGGTCACCGGGCCCACCGCTTGGGAAAAAAAATCCATATGAGATTTTGTGACTTTCAAAATGAGTGTTTGTGAAAGAAAATATGAGACTTTTGTGATCCACTACAGTCCAAAAATTTTATATGAGATTTTGTGGGTAAGTATATGAAACATGTCACTATCAATCAAATACACAACATATTTTTGGACTGTAGTGGTCCACAAAAATCTCATATATTCCTCCACAAGTTCTCGTTTTTTAAACCAAAAATTCTCATATGTTATATGAGTGTTCTTCGAAGTATATATGAGATTTTGAGTGGTATGACTCAATGTAGACGAAAATATGTATTTCTGTGGCACCTTATATGAGACATGTCACATCAATATATATACACACAATATGTATCACATTTTCACTACAGTCCAAAACTATCATATGAGATTTTGTGGGACGTTTTATGAGGTTGACTTTTGCCAATATGAGATTTTGTGGCTCATTCGAATTTTTGTGGTACTTTTTATGAGTATTTGTTGCTTCATATATGAGATTTTTGAAACCCAAAATGTTATATGAGAGATCACGCAAGGTTTTATGATTTTTTTTGGTTCTCCATATGAGATAAAAATGACCGGTATAGGGGGTCACTTTTTGTATATGTGGCGCAATCTTGGCCGTCGATCTGGTCAAAGTTGCATATGGTACGCCATTTCATATTTTTTGCCACAAAATCTCATATGTAACCCACAAAAACTCATATTTGTGTCACAAAATTCCATTTTTGAGCCCAAAAAAGGGTTGCACATAGTAGCATGCCCCTTATCGAAGCATACAACGTGTTATTGTTGATCCGTAAATATATGATTGTGTTGAGAAGTACTGTTACGCAAGGGGTGGTAAGACAAGTATTTGTGTGTGTGTGGAGGTGTACTGTTACGCAAGGGGTGGTAAGACAGATACACGATATTTGGAAGTCATTGAATGAGGTGTGAGTGTTTTGATTTCTAGAATCATGATTGGGTGTTGCATTAATAATTTGAAGATGGGAATATGGAATGAAACAACTTTTAAGAAAAGATATTGGGTGGGTGGGTGTGTGTATTACTCTTTCAAAATTTTCACTTCCGCACATGTTATCTCACATGCATATAGAATTAGTTAGAATTTTTCCTACTGGGCAAGTGTATGCTCCACCCTTCCTTTTTAGGTACCGACCAGGGCACATAGCTTAGAGTTCCGGGGTGCATTGCTATTATGTGTTTTGCGACTTCATTTGAAGATCCATCTATTATTTTGTTTGGTCGTATATTGGACATGGAAAGGTAATAGAATTTCTACTCGTTTTTTACTCACGTATTGGGAGTGGCTTGACATATACTCCCTCCGTCCCATTTTAAATGCTCCCTACGTATATCCGTGTCATTTTCAAACGTCTATATCTTTCTATTGGTAAGGTTTTCAAAGTTTTTAAAAATTTTGTCTAATAGAACTAATTGAGATCTATCAAATAAGATCCATATTGCATATAAAATACATTATAGAATGAAAACTATAATAGTTTAAAAAAAAACACGCATAACTGTAGGGAGCATTTAAATTGGGACGGAGGGAGTATCATGTAAGGGTATTTATGTATGACAGTATGAGTATGATTATTTATTAATGAAATGTTATTTTTAATTATATTGAAAATTTAGGGCGTGACAGGCTTGCGAACCTCTCCCTTGCATTCTCAAAACAAGGTTTGCCGAACTAATGAATCAAATTTTAGTGAAACCTGCCCTTCTTGTTGTCATTGTGTCTCAATATTGGTCCATTTCCTAATTAAGCTAACACAAATTTGATTCAAAACATCACCCTTTTGCATTTTTGGGCTGACTAATTTTTAATCTTTATTCAATAAATTAAACGGATTGATATTTGTGGAGATTTATTATGTATCAATATCACATAATATTAACTTACAATTTATTGTCTAGGTGATGAAAATGATTATGTTCACCCTGATAGAAAACTTGAACAATAGTCACACTCTCATTGGTGGAGAAAGGGTACAGAGTCAGTAAAATCAATACTCACTACTACAGCAATATAAGTAGGAAAATGCTAATCTCCACCCAATAGGTAGAGGTTAATAAGTAGAAAGTACATAGATATTCGAGAAAATGGTATTAATATCCGTGAAAATATATTGATATCCGTAAAATGTGTATTGATATCCAAAGTAATTTGTCACTATATGCATATTATCCTTTACATATTGGGTGGAGGTTAGCAAGACCCATATAAGTAAAGTATCCTGGGCTAGTTTACTCACACCTTAACTAATCCTGGAGGCTCACTCTCACTTCCCACTTGCGAGGAGCTTAATTTAAATACGGAGCAAAGTTCCGTGCGTACTAGCTCAAAAATAATTAATAGCACCTGTGAAATTTCGAACCTGAGACCTTAGAAAGAAGCAAACTCCTAAATCGAACTAGTGAAAGACACTCTCCTCATTTTTTTAAAATCCTCCATGCAAAAAGGATATGCTTTGGAATCAACATTTGAAAAGGCTTAGACTAGATTCCTGGATCTACTTATGCCCCATAATTACAACCGACCAAATAAGTTACTACCGACCAAACCCTAGGGGACATATCACATGCACTGTTCATCATTGTGCTTTTCAAGATACATAAACAAATACTCGTATATATGCTCGTATCAGTTGGCAAAGATTCTTGCATTTCACTAAGAGGTTTAGAATTCGAATCTCCACACGCACGTGTGAGTATTATTCTCCTTCTATTTGTTGGGGTAATTACTTCTCCCCTTAACGGCTCCATTAGTTGATTTAAGCTTATAGTGATTGTGTACTTGTCACAATTTGACGTAATTATAATAATACTAACATTCTTCTATCGTTTGTGATATATATACATACTCCATTCGGTCATGTAACAGTTCCACTGATACACTCCATTATATATCAATTGTCATGGAGTAACTTGTAAACATGGATACCATTATCGTTGTCCAAATCAATCTTGCAGTCCAGTTACAGTTATCTTTCTTTAAAAAAAAAAAAATTTCAAAAATGTCCAATTCACTAGTGAGATTCACGCATATCGAACAGCTCCAAACACATCTGCGTTCGAATTGTGACCCAATCGTTTTCCTTTGTTTTTATCTCTCTCCCACATGTGCTCTTGAGAGAGAAAGAAAGAGGGAGGGTGGAGAGAGAGAGAGAGAGAGAGAGAGAGAGAGAGAGAGAGAGAGAGAGAGAGAGAGAGAGAGAGAGAGAGAGAGAGAGAGAGAGAGAGAGAGAGAGAGAGAGAGAGGGGACCTTGTCCAAATAACCATAATAACTACCAACCTTGAACATATTTAAATGAGAAAATGGGGGACAAAGAGAGGTTAAAAAAAAGGACAAGCAAAACAAACTTGTGGAGTCTGAATAAGCAGAGCTAAAAATAAGGGAAAAAAAAATTAAGTAGCCACCCAAAAAGGCTCCCAATTGCAAAAACCCTCATTCCCATGCCCACCACCTTCTTTGCACCTGCTTGGCCTTTGATGAATCTTTTCCATTCCCATTTCAACCCCACCATCCAAATTATTTCCCTCCATATCCCCTCCTTCTACTTCATTTTCTTCACCATTTGCCTCATTTTCACGTTCTTCCACTTCACTCATTTCACTAGGGTCAAAAGAGTCTTTCCACAAGGTCAGCCTAAGCCGCCCATGGCTTCTTTCAGCTTGGAAATAATTGCCTGCTGGCGTGGCCTCGACGGCCTTGATCACCAACCGACCGCCCTCGCGGTGGGACGTGACTTGCATTGAGCTCGACCCGCTTATTGTCGTCAACGGAGGTGGAAAATTCGATTCCTGCGAACTTTTCGATCTCCGGGATTCCAATAAGCGGGACCTCACCGGGTTTTCTCTCCCCTCGAAAGCATTCGAGGAGAGAGAAAAGTCGGTAGTCTCGGTCATATCGGTGCCCGTTTCGCTGCCTAGATTTTCAGTACACAATTCAAGGCTTTTGCAGCTGAGGGAGGAGGGAGAGAATTTTTCGAACGCCGGATCGACGTAAGAGATTTCTTTGTCCAATGCCAAGTTGAGGGATTCAAAGAAAGATGGTTTTGGTGTGGATAGTTTGAGCCTTAGAGTCCTTGTTTCCAGGAGCTGTGGCTCAAAGCAAGACTGATGATGACCTTGAAAAACAACTGTAGACATATTGATGAGAGAGAGAGAGAGAGAGAGAGAGAGAGAGAGAGAGAGAGAGAGAGAGAGAGAGAGAGAGAGAGAAGAGAGAGTAGATCAAAGATTCAAGAAAGTTTTGGAAATCCCCTGGCAATGTTGTGAAACAGAGAAAAACAGGGGAAAACAGAGGAGTTAGGTTTATGGAATTTTAATGAATAGGTTGTGGTTAGAGAGAGAAAGAGGAGAGAGAGAGGAGAGGTTAGAAGAGATTGAAGCATGGGGATAAGTGAGGGATGAGGGTGTGAATTTTATAGAGAAGAAAAGTGCTATGGAGAGAGAGAGAGAGAGGGAGGGAGCCTTTTTACACCACTTGAATTATACAATTGCAAATCTACCACACACTTGCAAAGGAGAATAAAAGAAGAGGGTATGATGTAAAAATTAGATTTAAGTTATAAAGGACAATTCTTTCATGTGGAGAAGTTTTGAATGGAATTTCTTTTACTAGGTATATAAAATGGATACGCAAATAGACTACTTTACATTATTCGTTAGGGAGAATTGCTCTTGACGCTACATAACCATCTGCAGGGTATTTTACAGTACAAATATTAAGACTGAAGCTAAAGTCTCACCACGTCTGCGAGCGCTAAAGAGTAAATTCAGTGAAGGAGAAACTTCTAATACTTGTCCATTGAAGTGACTCATAGCCGTAGCTGAACCCGATCTGAGTAAACACTAACGTCTCGGTACTAATATACTAACATTTTTTCGTCGGGCAAGTTGGTTCACAATATCCTATGTGTGGAGGAAAACGAGAGTGATGGGAATGTAGTAAATGTAGTAGAAAAGGGGACAGAATTGAAGTAGTTTCAATACTCCTCCAAAATTCCAAGCTTTGCTATTCCTTTCTCCTTTTTAATTCCAAATGAAAGCCAACAAAAAGGCCAGATAACCAACGGATTCTCTCAAATATTTCTTGACAGTGATTGGTGAGACAATTTTGGGTACGGGGAGGGTACCACGTACCGGATTGAAAGTGCCGTCCAAATTTTAAAAAAATAGAAAAGAAAAGAAAAGAAAAAGTGTGTTTTAATCCGAGTCGTCCGATGCATTTTTGGACGGCTCGGGTGTGCCGAAGGGGCACCACATCATCCATATCCTATTTGCACCCAAAATTTTCTCGTGATTGGTAGTCTCTCATTTTCATTTTCATTTTTGTTTTTGACTCTTTTGAAAAAGAAAAAATTATATAAAATTTCTATGCAAGGTGTGATTCATGTCTTGGGAGTCAACCCTTGTGTTGATGGCAATATAGATAAGGCACATCACAGCCCACACAATTTGAAATTTGTTGCAAGTGAGGTTAAATGCACACTGTTCATGAAATCCACATCTGTAAAGTGACCAAACTAACCATCTCTTTTTCATGGTTAGAATACGGAGACAATGGAAGTTGATGAGTGCAATTTGTGGAAGATCCATAGCATCAGAAGGGCATTTTTTTTAAAAAAAAAATCGGGTTTTTTTTTTTTTGTTTTGTTGACGAGAGTTTACTTTTATTTTTTTTCTTTTCTCAACGAGGATTAACTAAACCCTGGGGTACGTGTATGTAGGGGCGGACATTGTAGGGACCATCTAAGTACTTTTTCCTATGCATATCAAGTAATTGAGGTTAAGTTCTAGGTAACATAATAGTTGATTATGAGTTCATCCATGAGGTTCGAACCCGTAACTCTCATTAGAGAGAGTTACAGGTTCTGAATTGCAGATACTCCATAATTCAAATAATAAGTAGAAATGCGCATTACGGCAAGGAAAATTTATGAATTTCGGATTTGATAAGTATGATGGACCATTACATCAAGTGACTTTCTTTGCCTGCTAATGACTGGCTAAATGAAAAGAATTAATTAAGAACTAAACCTGCCTTTCCTCTGTTTCCCTCTTCCTAATTAATAAAATTACTTAATAAATTTAATTAATCTACTTTTGGAGTGGTCTTGTTTGGCTGTTATAAGCATGATCATTAACTCGGTTCTTGGTGTGGGTTTTCATTTTTACCCAAATTTATGGAGTGTTTGGGAACCTCATTTTTTTAACTTTTTGCATTTTGCCTTTTATATTTTTGGCTTACGGCCAGAATGTATTATGAATCTCTAGAGTGTTTAGAAAACGTGTGCAGAATGCATTTGGCAATAGAAGTAGTCTCAGTAGATATGGGCCGTGTTGGTCTTCTGATGTTAATCAAAATAGGAAAAATAGAAAATAGAAAATAGGAAAAATAGAAAATGAGAATTCACTTTGAGAGAATTCACTATGGGAGAGGGTTGCCAAACACTCAAAATAAGAAAATAAAGAACCCAGAAGCCAAGAAAGAGGTATCCAAACACCCCTTAATGTAAAAATCCCAGGGATTGTACGGCAAAAGTTTACCCAGATTGCAAAGGAACACACTTTCGGAGACCACTTTAAAAAGGAAGAAAATGAAATCACTCTCCACTCAGCCACCCACACCTTATGGGTTTGTCGGTTAGGTTTTCAACCTTTGAACATCTTCATCACTGAAAAATCTAAGTGATAATGGAGATTAAACTCACTTGGGCTTGTGAAATCTCATTCGACTTTATTCGCACTTCGCTGAATATTCGAGACTAGACAGTACTATTACGGTAATTGATGATGTAAACTCTAAGATATAAATTTTTGTTATATGGAACCACTAGTGTACGTTGTATTTTTTCTTCATTCGATATGTAAATATGTAAGAAATTGGTGTGAGCTGTGGAATCTGTGCGTCTTTGCATTCTTGTTTTCTGTGCGTTGTGTGTTTGTTGGTTTGACCGAATTTCCAACAAACTCATCAACTACGTTTGTTAGAATGTTACGAAATATCACATAAAAAAAAAGAAAAAAAGGTTATGGCCATCAAAACATATTAGATGTCCTCACTAATTCCAAGGTTTGTCGTTTAAAGTTGGTATGAATTTTCAAATTCTGTATAATGGATCTATGTGGCATGCATGTGTTGATTGTAGTTTGTCCCCCTACAATGACCAGGGTTTACGGTGAACTCTTTGGAGCAATTTCTCTTTCTGACAACTGGTATTAGAGTCAATGGCTGAATATTTTAAAAACGAACTCTCGTGGAGGCATGGAGCATAGGCGCTATTTTGCTAGAACAAAGACACTAAGGTTGTGTTTGGTTAGATAGTTTAGTTTAATTTTGATGATGTCAGCAAGTGTAATGAGTGGAGAGAGATAGAGAGAGAAATGAGGAAAATGATGATGTCATCAAAATTAAAGCTAAAACTAAACAGGGAAACGAACAAGGCCTAAGTGGTTCAGTGAATTTTTTTTTACAATAACCTTTAGACGGAGCGACTAGAAATCTATGCAGCACAAACGACCTGCATCAAGGTGGCTCTCGGTGGATATGGTGGCTCTCGATAAAGGGTGGTGTGGGCGGTGCCTATGTCATGATGTTGGATGTGATGAAGGATTAAGATGAGCTCCTAAAAGAAGTTGTTTAGAAAACTTTCATGGCCGCATGAGGAGTTGTTGTGATTTCCCCCATGGTATGGATTGCACCACAGCATATTCCTGTACTGTAAAATAACTTTCGGAGGTTCTCATGTGACGTGTTTGCGATAGTTGTGAATACGAATTTAAGATTCTGGTTCAGATCATTCTAAAAATTCTGAATTTTGCAAATTAATATGTTTACTATAATTGTGAAATTATAATTAAGCATCAGTAAACACTCTGATTCCAAACTGACTCAAGTTTGGATTAAGCAATTGGGTTGATGTACCGTGAGATAGTGACATGTCTCGTAAAGAACAATAAATCATTTATAAGTTTAAATAAGTTTTGTGGAACAAATTCTGAAAAATCTAGAATCTCAAAATCTGCAAAAATAATATCTCGTCAACCACGCACTAGTAATTTTTTTTCCGGTAAATCGAGAGGTACCGACGCCCATGGTACCAACGGCGCCGGGGACCCCGTTGTGGGTCCCAAACGGTCGATCCGAGCCGTCCATTCACTCCAGAATTGAATTCCGGGGGGCTCACGCGGGAATCACCTCAATCGGACGCTCCTAAGTCCTCGATCCAAAATCACCCCATTTCGTTCAAAATTGGCACCGTCGGTACCATTTGGTCGGTACGTGTAGAAGAGTCCTTTTTTTTTTATGCACATTCATTGATAGCTGATTAGGTTTCCTACTTCCTAGGATAGAAATGGAGAGGATTCCACATAGAGGAGGGAATTAAAAAAAGAAAAAGAAAAAAGAGGAGAAGTTGGGGGGTGATTGAGCACAACAATAGATTCTTGTTCTCGACGTACAGTAGCTTTCACATGATGCAAACAAGGGAGAGTTTAATTTTATTTAATATTATATTATCTGTCATTTAATCTTCTGCTTTTGTACTTCTTTTTTTTTTTTTTTTTCAGATTGCATTACTACGTATCACTAGCTGTATATTCTGATTAAGACATGGATCGGTTAGGTTGAATATTCCCTTAACTTAATTTTCCAAGATGTTGTGAAAGCAATGACATCATATATAAGTTAATTATCCTAATTTAATTTATTGTCTTGAGCATGACTGATACTCTGAATTCTGAATCAAGAAAAACAGGATAATGAGCACAAAAATTGAATCGGGTCTCTATGTCTTGGGACGCATAGTTCCATAGCATAAAATCGGTCGAGTTACTTGGTTTTGGAGGTATATGGAGGCCCATATTTCAGTGATAAAACTTTCGGAAAATAGCCATTGTCTGCATAAATTGACAAGTTAAGGTCAGATCTGTCTCTAGTCCTCCTGATTGGAGATTACAAGAGTATTGTTATCGTGTTATTGTTGCGTGATTCAGATTAATTCCAGGAACTACATATGTATGTATACAGATACACACGTATGATTACTTGAGTCATGTGTTGTTGACATGATCACATGAAGTTTTTTTAATTTCCCGGCGAAAGTCAAATTCTTAGTTGTAGTTATTGAGATTTGGACCTTTGGCAAGTATGTGGGGGGTACGTAGTGCCTACCACTCCACTTCCGGTTTTGTCATGAAGTTTGAGGTTTCCAGCAAATGTCAGTAGGGACTGGACAAAATTATGCCAGTAAGAAAATTCTAGTTTAGAGTTTTTTTTTTTTTTTGAAAAGTAGAAAGAAATTTCATTGACACATCGAAGCCAAATACCAAGTCATAATAGATCCAGAACAAACAAACTAGGGGACAGGTAAGTGAAAATTCTAGTTTAGAGTTAGGATACAACTAGGGGACAGGTAAGTGAATGATCACGTAGACAACAACTAATGAAGTGGTGAAAAATAGACAACAACAAAGGGGTGAAAACGAATTGGAGTCACTTAAAACAATGTTCAATGGATTAGACAAATATAAAGAGGGATTGACAGAAAGATGTTTGTGCAGAATAACCAAAACCAGTTAATTTTAAGTCATGCATGATAGTGACAAGCATTGCCACTTGAGGAGGTAAGCACTAACCACTTGGTTAAATGAGCAAATACTTAAAAAGAGTTTGCTTAATGCTTGGGTCCAAGTCTTCGTAGTTAAGCATTCAACACCTCGAAATAGGTGTGGTGAGATCCTCTACAGACGACTCTGTGATATCGTTGGCAATAATTTTTAACATACTTGTGGGGTAGCTAATCTGTCTATTTTATATGTAGAAAAATGGAGGAGGTATATAGCAATTGTAGGAGGATATGAGAAAGAGCAATTCTACTTGCACCCCCCTTTCAAACACAAAAACTAATAGAGTGAATTTTAATGTTTTATAACATATTTTGATAATAGAAACCATTCATTATGTAGGTCTCTATATGCATATCAATATGCCAAAAATAATTTCAATCGGACATTGGTAGCAATCCTAAAATTTACTTTTTTCTTGATTTGATATCCCATTACCATGATTTTTTTTTTGCGTGAATGATTTATGCATATGGACTCTGGAGCTACAAATTAAAATGAACGGCACGAATTCTCAAAATAGGATGTGAAAGCCCGCGCTATTGGGTAATGTATTTGAGAGATGTGTTCTAAAATCATATCAAACGGTATCTGATCAACCTGATTTTTGGTGCATGTTGTCGGCCCATGTTTTCGACCAGCTCTAAAGCGTGAACAATTTAGATATCAAAGTAGAACGAAAAGGGCCCACAAATAGGCCAACTGAACCTACAGTCCATTTTCATGAATTAGAGAGGAGCTGGATCCATTCGAAATGATGTGTACGCGGAGATTGCCCTATAGAAAATCACATGCATGGCATTACTTTGCATCATAGTTTCTTGTACCTAGTACTAGTAGTGGCTTTCTTTTATTCTCATAGTACTAGTTAATTTTTTTTTTTTTTTTTTTTTGTGCTTTCTAGCTTCTAGATACAGTCATTGCCAGTAGAGGAGTTTTGGTACTGGTTTCCATGGATAGAAATGGAATGTATTTTACAACATCCCAGGAGGAAAGAAAAGGAAACAAAGCGACAGGCATGAGTGAGCATCACAATATATATTCTCGTACCATTCTCATGATGCCAAACAATGGAAGATTAATTTTATATAAGCATAAGTTTTAATCATTGTACTTGTTCCATTTATTATGCTTAAAAAAATTTCTTTGTCGACCGAAAAAGTCGAATTTTTATTATTATATAATCCTACTAATTGTCATATGTTCTTGTCCTAATTATTATATTATTTACTTTATTATAGGTTGTACCACATATCACTATTAATAAATTTTCAAAGATGTTTGTGATGCAATGATAACATACGAACAAGTTATTCTGTTTCACATACGATTTTTTTTTGGATCAACCGTACAAAATTAATTTAGTAGATTATCATTGAGCACAGGTATGGAGCTAGAAGGGGGCCAATAGGGGCGGTCACCCCTGCAAGAAAAAAAAAACCTCTAGTATTATATGGAAAAAAAAATTCTTCTTCTCAATTATAAAAGCTCGCCCCTACAAAGTGTTTTGAAAAAAATATTCGCCATTGCGCAGTGAAATTCCTGGTTCTGTCCCTGATTGAGCACCACATGAGGTGATGGATTATTCATTATTGTGCATGTCGTGGCAGGATCAATGCATCATATAAACTCCCAACAAGTGGTGTTGCTGATGATCTATGAGCAAACTCTCGGGCACCATGAATGGACTTGCACAGAAAACACTCTATGGAGCGGAGAAAATCTAATGTGACTCCCGATGAAGCAATATGGCTTGATGTTGGAGTGCTGTGATGGCTGAGTCGATGGAATGGATATCCAGGTGATTCTTGATGAAGCAAAGGTGGCTCGATGTTGGAGTACTGTAATGGATAGTGAAATGAATCAATGGAGTGGGTACAGAAGAAGCCTAATTTGCGAGATAGGGTCAGAGAGCAGTAGATCATAATCAAGGGGGAGTTTGGATGCAAAGAAAGAGAACAAGGCTCCATGTACGATTCACACATGAGGAGGAGATTTGTTAGAACATGTGTAAACATTAAGTCCCGCATTGAAAAAATAGAAAAAATATTGGATTTTAATATACAATTGGATGACTCGCCACTGCCAATGCTTAGTTTTTTAAGTGGATATGAGTCATTTAATGTACATTGATCCCAATTGATGTAGTGGACTTTCTGCAATTACTCTCCAAAATATTGGACCTTGTGCACGCAATGATGGAATTAATGCATTACACACAACTCCCAACATGAACCTTACCAGACAAAAAATGGTTTTGAAATCGATCTAAATTAGATTCTATGTACAAAAAATTTGAGTTTTTCCACAAAATAAAAAAAGAGGAAGAAGAAAAAAAAGAGGAAGAAGAAAATAGTATAGTCCAAACTGACCTAAAAATATTTTTTGCCGTGTGATGTTATCTTGAAGATTAATTTGGCTTCCAGTATGTCAGTAGGTAATGGACAAGTCAGCAAAAGGTAATTATCAAGTAGAAAACAAATAAATTAAGTGGTGAAAGCGATTTGGAGTCACTTAAATGTTGTTCAATGGAGTAAACAAATGTTTTAACTCTTTTTTTAACGCTAACATGCTTGTGTGCTTGATTATGACAAGCATACATAATGACTTATCGTCATATACAGCTAAATATAGAAGTGTTAACTCCATTTGGTTCGAAGCAATGCTACGCACACAAGTTCAAAACTCAACTCCGGAAACAACTGTGTCCAGAACAATTCGAAATATGCACATGGGTTCACATGCAACGAATGATTCCGAACACAGTTGTGTGCATAGACTTTCCCTTTGGTTAGAGACTTAAAGATACTTGTTTTAGGAAGGGCTCTGTGCCTAAGGATGTAGGCACGCAACGCGTTTTGTAAGTCCGTTATCGAGCCTGTCTCGATAATTAATTTGCCTAAGGATGTAGGCACGCAACGCGTTTTGTAAGTCCGTTATCGAGCCTGTCTCGATAATTAATTTAAACGGTTCATTTTTGTGTCTCGTTGAGTGGTTGATTGTTAAAAAAAAATCCAAGTTGATGGATCAGGCATTGGTAGCTATATTGTCAATACAAGAAAGAACAAGAAGAAAGATTTTGAAAATAGATCATATAACGTAAATGAATAAAGCGTAACACTCACTGCTCGCATCGATAAGCGATTGAGACTGGAAAAGCCTAATTTTCAAGTGTTAAAGTGGGACATTCCGATCGTTTACCGGCTCCTAATAGACGGGAGTTTGCGCTAGAAACATATCTACCGATGATCTATTTGAATTTTTACATAGCTCACCTACTTTGCGAGACACGTAAAGAAAATGAACAGTTTAGATCAAATGTATAACAGGACTTAATGGCCCATACCTTTTTTCTATATTGTATTCTATACAAAGGTATCACCTATGGAAATTATCAAATCCTACACTTTTTTCCTTCCAGGACCAGTAATCCAGATGAACAAAATAAGTATGAAAATTATCAAAAGCTAAAGAATATTACTAAAGGATTGAAAAAAATTCAACAAATTTCCATTAAAATAAAAGTCTGCTTTTAGCCTTTTCGCATCCAACCAAACCGCTGCATAAAAAGGGAAGATGAGAGTGAAAAGCTCGAAACAGAAAGCGATAGCTAAAGGTTTGCATGGATGCTTCATCTGATCCTAAGGACCGAGCTCTAGTCTAAAGTCAAATCGCGTTCAGCTTCAGTCCATTTAGAACCCTTAAAAATGATCAGAACCGTTCACTCAATAGGCAGCGTTAAGAAGATCGTTTAACAAAAATCAGTTCAATCGAAAAAATCGTTTGCTATGTGAACAATTCAACTTTTGTGTTCACAAAAGAAGGATAGTTTCCAAACCAGATTTGGCTGCCCATTTCTACATGGACAAACGTTAGTTATTAAAGTAGCAAAATATATTCGGCAAGGATGATCTTCTCAATGAGTTTTACAGAATAAACGATTCCGATTATTGTTGAGATCGAGTGCTGACTCACAAGTCTAAAAATGAACAACACTAGACGAGAACAAACTGGACCTGAGCCTAGTCCTGATCCTACATACAACTATCCTCGTAATTAGGAGTTTGCTTCCTCCCAATGTCTCATGTTTGATACGTACGTTGTAAGTATTATCTACTCATTTTGGTCAATCCATACGAAGTTTTGTTTTGGCTTTAAATGAGCCTTACTCTAGTGGACGGTGAGATTGGTCTCTCAGAATTAATCGAGGCGCGAGCAAGCTGGCCTGGATGCTTGATTATAAAATTAAAAAAATTGTTATATGTAAACGCTCAAATAGTGCATGTGGTCCTATTCTCAGAGTACACCCCCAGTCCCCCACATGCAAACTAAAAAATAGTAAGCTAGCCCTTGGTGGTTCTATAAATAAGATCACAAGCTTTTCAATCCTTGGATTCCTTTTTAGTACAATAAGCTTTTGTTAGCAGCAGCATATGTCATCCCACTTTAAGAGAGAGAGAGAGAGAGAGAGAGAGAGAGAGAGAGCATATACTACAGTAATAACTATTGGTACTATCTTTTGGTTGTTTCATCTTACTCCAATATATAAGGAAATAGAGTTTATATAATTATTATTTTCGTAAAGCCATATTATGCATATTTAGTTAATATTAAGAAAACTGTTACTGGTCTCGAAAGATTGTCCCAATTTATTTGCTCCGTACTCATAATTAATTGGCGTAGACTTCACCCCAAGTGTTTATGTGGAACCGACACTTTATGAGTATGAAGTATATTTACGTTTCTGGTACTCATAGCATCGCTGTTTATTAACACATACCTAACATTCAAAGCACGAAAGAAAAAGGGAAAAAGAAACATAACCCTCACCCAACTTCTACAAAACTATCATTTGCTTATAGTTTTTCAAAATTTTCCATCATTTGCATATCTATATCATTTTTTTTGGAAGAATAGTTTCCGCGAATGTAATTGAACAAATATGTTTAGTGTTTTCTCGAGTCTTCTTTTGGAGACATACAAAATCAAAATAAGTTTTGAAGACTGTCACACTGCAATTAAACGGGGACATATTCAAGTTAATGTTTCATTGGAATCAATGTTTTGAGAAATGATTTTTTTTTTTTTTCATCAGAATCCATCTGAGTTTTCTATTTGATTTTGTTTAAGAGTATATATTTAACTAAGAGAACGTCATGTTGGACATTCATGTCCCCTTGGCCTCGAGTGAACTCTTTTGTCCTTTTCGGTATTTCATATATATTTTTTATATAATTAAACTTTTACTAAAAACAAAGCCAGAAAAGAATCTAATTCATGGCTTACATAAGCACCTTTTCTGATTAAGTTAGTGGTATGCACCTTTCCTTTCCAGATTTTCCGTTTTGTTAATACTCATTTTCTTACTTTCCAAACGCCCGCAAGAAAAAAAGTCTACCCCTGCCCCATGTCGAGCACCGAACACGATCATTATAAATAATCGTGTTTTTTAGTCCGATTTTATCCACCCGCCTTACATTATCCACCTCATATTGGTTGATACTTGCAAAATAAGTTACTTTACTTTCCTTTCATCATTAACCAATGTCACTAAACTATGGTTAATTGTTAGGTAGCAGTGATATAAATACTAAAATAGTGATTTATTGGGAGAAGGAGCTTCAAGCCTTACTCTATCCAGCATGAAAGGGGAAGCCAAAGCACCTTAGAACGAGTTAGATCAATTACATACAAATATCATCTGATGAGCCCGATTTTTTCCTAGATCACTCGAATAATTATTTTAAAATTATTTAATGGTTGGGATGAGAACTTGACCGATTTCTCCCAAAACTAGGTCATTTGGGGTGCCACAGGTCCACATTTGGAAGAGAATTTGATTTGCCACCAAAATAGGTCATTTTGGGGCGCGCTGCATGGTGCAGTGTACCAAGTCAACTGCAGGCTCCCCTCTCCCGGGATATTTGGCCACCTCATCATCGTATTTTACATATTTATTTTTGCATTTTCACTTCAGATGTTTAGCCACTGATTTATACTCTCTCCATCCATTTTTAAGTTTGTTGCTTCGTAAATACAATTTATTAAAAAAACTTCATCATTACTCATTTCAAATCAACTTTTAGCTCCACTTTACATCTTTTGCATCAATTTCTACCTCCATATTCCAAAATTATCCTTCAGTTATATCCATTACCTCTTTACCCATCAACTTTTCAAAAAGGCAAAATTGTGCAAACTTTTACTCATTAACTTTTCAAAACACACCCTTATTAATAGGGTTGTCAACGGTCCGGTTTGGTGCGGATTGGTATGAATCCGAGGACTGAACCAAAAGTCTACGGTTCAACGTATGGCAATCCGTGTCCAAACCAAAAGTCTACGGTCTGGTTTCGAAAAAAATAAAAAACTCACGGTTCGGTTCACGGTTTATCCATGGAGTATTACATTTCACAAAATAAAAAACAGATTCCACATTCCAACACAATAGATTTTCAGAGTCCAACACAACAACAATAACCAGGGCTGGCCTAGGCCCAAGGCCCGGGCCTAGGGTACTCCAAAAACTTAAGAAATTAGGGGCACACTCATGATTTTCATTACTAGGCTTGAGTAGGAGTATTTTAAGCCCAATAAAAAAAAACTAGAGTGCCCGGCTCAAAGGATTGAGAGATGAGTTCTTTATATGGGAACCTCTAGCAGTGAGTTCTCCAAGTTAGGCAATGTGGGACTACACAAACACAAGAAAAGCAAATAAACACTACTTTGATAGTCCCACATCGGAAGAAGTTGTAAAAGGATTGCATTCCACTCTAATTAAATAGTGCTAGAGCTTTAAACCTCACTTGTGCAATTATGCGCTGAGTGCTTCAACATAGGAACTCATGTATGGAGCCATCAAATGCATTGCATGAACGTGATTTTGTTGTATCTAACTTTCCCTAAAACTAAGATTAGCTCATTTCAAGTTCTAGTGTTCCTGATTATGTTTCTTGTAACAAAACATTTTCTTTTTGATTGCTCATTTTTTTAAGGGCTCAATCGGATATGTGGTGAGGATTCTTTTCCAACATTTGTAGTGCAATGTTGAGTGGCTCGCCTTAAGAATTTTGAACGGCAGTTGTTTGTGTATCATGTATGATAGTGTATCATGTTCGACAATACTTTTCGATAATCGACTTACTTTTTAGTGGCTAATTTTGTTAGTAAAACTTTATATTATTTTGGCTTTTTCGTATTGTGATTGTTGTTTAAAAAAAATTTAGGGCACAATTTTGGGTTAGGCCTAGGGCACTCAAAACCCTTGGGCCGGCCCTGACAATAACTTTTGCAGCTAAAATTCAATAATTAGCAAAACTTATGGAACCCATTCATCAACACTTCTGCAACTAAAGGCTAGAGCCCAAACGCCCATTGATCAACAACTTTTGGAATCCATTCATCAGCAGCTTTTAAGTTTTAATAACCTTCCTCATTCACAATATAATTTCAAACAACACCAGCAATAGTGCTTCAAAGAGATTCACATTCAAGAGAGTAGCACTAGCAGTAGCTATTCAAGTGACACTAGTAGCAAAAAGATGCATTTTAGTTATCCCAATATTATATATATATATAGGAAGCCGATCTACTAAGGACTCCCTCAAACTCCCAATTTGCAGACCTCATGGATCGGGGTCGAATCTCGACGATCTGAACCGCTCAATGTGTTTAAAACGTGTTTTTAAGGGTCAGCGCGAGGATTTGTCCAAAAAAAAATATCCGGAAGGGCTTCATTCGAGTTTTTTTCGATAAACTATATATGTACGGTTATTATGAAAAACTGCTCGGATGAAGCCCTTTCGGGTATTTTTTTTTGTGATTCCACACGTTGGCCATGGAAAACATATTTGAAACACATTGAGCGGTTCGGATCGTCGAAATTTGGTCCAGAAAATCAGAAAAGGGGTGGTCCTCACGGAGGAGATCCGTGAGGGAGTCCTTAATAGAACATCTTCCTATATCTATATATATATATATATATATATTTATTTATTTATTTTTTGATTATTTTTTTATAAACTTCTCACGGTCCGGTTCGGTTTATCCACGGTTCTTTTTTAAAAATCCATGGATTGAACCGTGAAGCACGGTTTTCTAATTTTTCAATCCGTGTCCGGACCATTAATCCACGATCCCAATCCAAAACCTACGGTCCGGTTTGGTTCGGTCCGGATTCGCGGTTCGCAGGTTTTTTTTGACAGCCCTACTTATTAAGGGACAGCCCAAAATGGGATACTGAACGATTAAAAAGGGACGGGGGAATAATTCATTCTGTCAAAATGAATTATTAGAATAAATCAGAGATTACAAAATCAAAATCCCATCAGAGGAGCTTTTAGGATTATCTTTAATCTTTCACATATAAACTTTTCTGTGAAATCAATTTTCTGCATATAGATTTAGACTTCAATTATGTAGAATTCAGAATTTGAAACCCAGTTGGCTTCAAAACACCCCCTAATCACCTTGTATGTATTATAGAGAGACAATTTCCAACTAAAGTATTCAATGACGTAGTACTAGAAATTTTCAAAAAAAAAAAAAAAAAAAATGAAGTAGTACTAGAAGATCAATAAATAGATTTTTATGAGAACAAACTAATATTGACTTGTGGATTAGTTACGCGGCACCTGAAACAACACAATGCCCATGACCTAACTAGTAGATGAAAAATATCGAACCAAAAATGATTAAAAAGAAAAGCATCTTGATTTTGTGGTTTGGCAAGATTTTAGAAACCTAAAACGCCACCTTCCACCAAATTAATATAGATTTACATACATGTCAAATTAATATGGTTGGGGTCATCTCTTTTCTCCCCGCCTTGCCTGTATATATGAACATAACGTATGCGCCAATATATGCATGCGCATCCAAATGGTATCCCAAATTTTCTGACAAGATCCTCGTGTATGACACTAGAAATTTTCATTTCCATCCAATGTGGGACAAGGTCTCATAATCTACGCCATCCGCCTTAATTATGTGTGTTGTGGCTCGATATTCATCCAGTATAATAGTACTAGCAAATTGTCCGCTTTGCCCACGCAAGTCCACTGGGCCCAGGAGTAAGATCTCGTACAAAACCCTCACGCACTAAGAATTTTAATTTCGCCTCTCGTAATCTACCACCTCAATACAAAGTCATGAACTGGACAGAATTATGTTCATCATCGGTCGCTGGACATGGACTATCCAAATTGAAGAAGGCAAGACATTCAATGGCTGCAGCTTCGCCCAGTTCGTCACGGCTCTTGAAATGCAACCGTCTGACATATTATGGTTGCCGTGGCGTTTCACCTTCGGGCCCAGGTCATTGTCTTCAACTCAACAAATGAGTGTGAGAGGGTATATCGTTGGGTTTGATCAGCCTTCAAATTGGACGTCCAATTTACAATGACCTTAAATAACCAAAGTGCATTCCACAGTGAGAAAAATTCGGAAAAAAGGTTAAGAAAAGTGAAGGCCTCTTGTAGGATGTTTCCATAGGTATGCAACCCAAACACTTCATGAAAAAATCTGCATGTTTCATTGAATTACAGTACTGTTAAATGATAACTTCTGCATATAGGTCTAGCAATTGTGACTCTAATGCCAAGATCAAAAACACGCCAGCGTGCGATACCCTCTCACCCATGTATATTTCCGCCAACTCCGGCTTGCTCATTCTGCAAGGCAAAAAAAGTTCCTTATTAAACTCCAACATTCTGCTGCAATGCATGAAAGGAGACAAGGATGGAGCCAGAGGGGGACAAGTGGTGGCGGCCGCCACCACAAGGTTTTCAAAAAAATGCAATTCTTATATAGAAATTAAAATTTTATTCCTGAATTATATAGACTTGCCACCACTAGATTTTTTTAATCTTTCATCCTCATAATGTATTTTGTCTTTTTATTTTTTAAGTACATTTTTTCACCACCACAAAAGTAAAATCCTGGCTCCGTCCTTGAAAGGAGATGTCTCACTTTATCCAATGCCACATCTGACCTACTCAAAGAACCATACTCTGGTTTGACTCCAGAATCAGCACATTTTGTCCAATATATCCGGGCATTCAACAGTAATTTTGCATTCACATCGCTGGGAGTCCATCTCGCGAAGGAGTTGACCAAAAAAACTAACGGTATTTACACTTTCCGAGCTCAGGGGCAGATCTACCATTTGTTTGTACCATAAATTTTTAAATTTATACGTGGCAAAGAAATTGGTTGGAAGTTATTTTTATTTTAATTCGGATTTAATGTTGTGGCCGAATTATCTATAATTTAGGAGATAAGTTTGTTACCTAAATTATAGGGAAGTGATTTTTATCCAAAGCAAGGAGATAGGGGCCGAAATTAACATGTGCTAATTGTATTAAGAACATGAGTAGTTATTTTCGGCCAAGCTATGGACACATGTCAATCCCATATGTACTTTCAAGAGAAAACGGTTGTGGATGCAAGACATGGGCGTAATGGCTAGAGTTCATGGGCGGTTACATCTTGGAAGTTACAAATGGATTCAAAGCCTATAAATACAAACCTTGGTGCAACATTGCAAAGGTCCACGCACCAACAACGCTCACAGCAGCAAAGTAATTTAGTATTATCTCCTAACTCTCGCAGTTAGTCGATCGATCCCCTCTTATTATTCTTCTATCTCCTATCTATGTCTATCTTCTACCTCTCCCCCGTTCTTCCTTCTTCTCCCTCCTTTTCTCTCTCTCTTTCTTCTATGTAATTTTCTTCAATTGTGGAAGTCCTTGTTCAAGGCCCACGAACTGTTGTAACTTTAGCTCAAGTTTCGCAATTGCTTGAAAGAAGTTGGTAGTTTCAGGCGCTTTTCTTTATTCTCTTGGAGATTCACGTCTCCTGGCACGCCCTCGCATCTTCTACATCACCAGGTGTTGACCATCCCCGTTTCTCCTGTCCCTGGAGGAATCGGTGGCAACATTTTTTGGCACGCCCGGTGGGACCCATAAAACAGTTGAAGATCATTCCAAATGGCGAGAAAAGACAAGAAAGGAGGAGCTAAAGGCACGGGAACTGGTGATGACCCAGTTGAAGCCGCAGAAGGCCAGTCCTTCGCGGCATCACAAGAAGATTTGCAGGAAATGGCTGTTGGCATGAGAGACATCATTCTAGAGACAAATGCTGAATTGTCCCAAGGACTCACTGACTCTATTGTTGGTCCTTTGAAGGAGATCAAGGAGTCACAGATAGATCTCACTAAATCCATTAAAGACATGATAGTTCTTCTTAACGAAAAACTAACTCCAGTCGCTTCTGTGGCAACTGGAAATGGTGCCAACAACGACCAACTCAAGATGCCTGGTCCTTAGGGTTTCGTTTTACCTCATTACCAGGCGTCCTCTTCTTCTTCTCAATTTAACCACCCAGGAGAACAGAAAGATGTTCCAGTCAGTGGCAAGATAAGGATGGGAGCAGCATCTCACCCTGGAGCAGTTCCTGGAAAATGGAAGGATCCCAACCCTCTATTTACTGGCGCTTCGAATGTTGCATCTCCTGAAGGGATACTACCATCTCCTACTCCCCAGAATCCAGTGCTTCTGAGCAAAGAGCAGGTCATTGAGTATGTCCAAGATCAGTTTGGACCTGCTTTGCAGAAGTTTGGGAGGCCTATCTACAAGAAGCCTTATAATGAGGCTGTGGATCGAGTGGAATTTCCTAAGGGATACAAGGTTCCAGATTTCTCCCAATTCTCTGGAGAAGATACCAAGTCAACTGTGGAGCATGTGGCACGCTTCTCCGTTCAATGTGGAGAGGCAGCGAGTAACGAGTTCCTTAAAATGAGGTTATTCCCCAATTCTCTCACTGCCACTGCCTTTACATGGTATATAAATCTTCCAGCTAATTCGGTCCAGTCATGGACCCAATTAGAAGAGTTGTTTCACAAACAGTTCTACAGAACTGAGCAAGAGGTTACTTTGGCTGATCTCTCTAGGCTTTATCAATTGCCTGGAGAACCAGCCGAGACGTATATTACTCGGTTTAAAACCGCTCGCTTTAAGTGTAAAGTGGTTTTGCCTGAGACCGAGTATGTTCGTCTAGCCCAGAATGGCCTATGTCTTGAATTACAGAAGAAATTTGTCGATGTGGCTTTCAGGGACTTGTTTGAGTTGGCTGCAAGAGCCACTCGTTATGAACAGTTGCTAACAGAAGATCAAGATCGCCGCAATGCTTCTAAGGGGACCTATTACAGGGACCCAAACTACCAAGTGGCTATTGCGGAGAAAGGAGAAAATTCAGAAGTTGCGGTTGCAGAAATTGTCAACAGGAAGCCATATGCCTGTAGAGCTTTCGTCAAAGTTGAGCCCACCAAAGCCCAATGATCCATGGCGTCACCCAAAACAACCAGGGCTTATACGTTTGACATCACGAAAGCAAAAGAAATTTTTGACCAACTCATGGCTGACAAGTTGCTACGCTTTTCTGTTGGTCACAAGATTCCATCTCATGCTGAGATCAAAGGCAAGGAGTACTGCAAGTATCATAACTCCTGGAACCACACCACTGTTAATTGTATCATCTTCAGAAATGTCATCCAGGATAGGATTGATAAAGGGGATTTCAAATTCCCTGAAGCTGCAAAGAAAGGAATGGCGGTTGATCAGGACCCATTCCCTGCTGACTTTGGAGCTAACATGGTTTATGTGGACATGAGAGAAGCACCCAGGACTACTCCAAGACAGAAGATTTCTCTAGGTGCGCCTTCACAAGCTGCTAAAGGAAAGCAGATCCTTCATGACTCTGATGATTCTCCTGATGATCACCCTTCTCCTATATGGTGGGATCAAGAGGTTATTAGAAGTCGTAGAGGATCTTCTTCTATACCAAAGAAGCCATCTGTCCACCATTGCTGTGATTGTGGAAGGCCCGAGAAGCCAAAGTGTCTGCAAAGTATGGTTGTCAAGCGCCCAAGGGAAAAGACTCCATCACTCTCTCCTCGTCGTTTTCCTCAGAAGCGTGTTTCGGTGTTTAATCGCCTGAAACCCACCACTCATGAAATCCAGAAGCAAATGTCATCCTTAGTCATTACAGCTCCACAAGAGGGCAGGCCTAGGATGGTTAAGCCGACTGGGTCTGTTTCTCCCAACCATTGGTTCAAAGTGAAGCATCCTAAGTTTCCACAGCCTGAGATTCCTTTGTCAAAATCTCAGAAACGGCGTCGACAGAGGATTCGTCAGGCTGATAGGTTGGCACAGGGGATCCCCACTCCTCCACCTGTTCCCCCAAAGCGTTCTTTTACTCCTCAGTATGTGCAGAAGAAACCTCGCATGGAGTATCGCTCAGTGCAGAAACCTACTCTTCAACACGTGGAACCATCTTCTGCTGAGGTTCCCAAAGCTCGAAAGCCTGCTTGGAAAGATATCCTTGCAAAACCCCGTTCTATCCACATTCGTTCTTCAGAAGATATGTTGGTTGTGCAAGAAGAAGCCCCAGTCACAAAAGTTTCATCCTCTTTGGCTAATCTCTCTTGCAATATGGTGTTTGTTCTTCCTACCTCTTTCATGGCCAAAGAAGGACAACCATCTTCTATGGATGGCGATGTAGAGGCTTCAGGCGATACCCCAGAGATTAGTTCTATCACGCCTGTTGCTACCATACCAGTGCTGAAAGCATCTACTCCAGAAGATTATGAATCTCAGATTCCTTCCATTGTGGTTCTGAAAGACGAGCCTACTGCATATCGCCCATCTCCCGTGGCCAGTGTTTTATTTGAGAAACCAGATCCATTGATGACTCAGCATCTTCGTCCTCTTTACATTCAAGGTCATCTGGATGGCATTCCTGTCAACCGTATACTGGTGGATAATGGATCTGCTGCTAATCTCATGCCACGTTTCATGCTCGTTAAGCTGGGTAAATGAGATCAAGATCTGTTACCTTCTAGCGCCAGCATTTCTGATTTTGCTGGAGGCATCACCACGGCCCAAGGTATCATTATTATGAATTTGCAAGTTGGAACAAAGACTTTGACCACTCCATTCTTTGTGGTTAATTCACGTTCAAGTTACAATCTACTGTTGGGCCGTGATTGGATTCATGTTTGCATGGCTGTTCCTTCTACTCTTCATCAATGCCTAATCTTCTGGCATGGTGATGATGTAGAAGTGGTCTGGGCAGACAAGAGGCCTTTCTTGGCCTCTTCTAACCATGCAGATGCTAAATTGTATGACAATGAGATCAGTCCTGTCAAGTTCACCGGGACTGATAAGTATGGCAAGCCTACGGCAATTACTTTGTCCACTCAAACTTCTGTAGACGAATTCAAAGCCATCTACAAACAGTTGGTCGGCCCTCTCCTTACTGAGATTAATAGGCCGAGCACTCCATTTCTTCAAGCTCTTTCCCATGGATCAAGCTCCAACAGCTAGTGAGAAGATGGCGGCTTTGCAGGCTGCCTTGGCTCGATTAATCGCCCATATTACAGAGGAGAGCCTACGATCCTTGGATTCAGAAGATAATTCGGTCTTGACGACCGAGTTATTCTTTGAAGGAGACTACACACCTCCTGACGATGTTATCCAGTTAGAAGATTTGGAAGCACCACCAGCAAAGCTAGACGATTTGAAGGCTGATGTTCAAGATCCTCTGGAGGAGGTAAATTTAGGCTCAGAAGATCATCCAAAGCCTATTTACGTAAGCCAACGCCTTCCTGAAGTGGTTAAAAACGCTTACATTAACCTCCTCCACGAATATAAAGATTGCTTTGCTTGGGAGTATGAAGACATGCCTGGGTTACAAAGAGATTTTGTGGAGCACAGGCTCCCTATTAAAGAAGGATTCAAACCATTTAAGCAAGCGCCTAGGCGAATGTCAGAAGAGTTAAACCTACGGGTAAAGAAGAATTGGAACATCTCCTGAAAGTTGGATTCATAAGGCCAACCAGATACGTGGAATGGCTATCCAACATTGTTCCAGTCATTAAGAAGAATGGAAAGGTGCGGGTGTGTATTGACTTCCGCAACCTCAACATGGCATCTCCTAAAGACGAGTATCCTATGCCTATTGCTGATGTCTTAGTCGATGGAGCAGCCAGACACAAGGTGCTATCCTTTATGGACGGCCATTCAGGATATAATCAAATCTATATTGCAGAAGAGGATGTCCACAAGACGGCTTTTCGATGCCCAGGAGCTTTGGGGGCCTTTAAATGGGTTGTTATGCCATTCGGCCTTAAAAATGCAGGAGCAACTTACCAACGGGCAATGAATTCTATGTTCCATGACATGCTAGGCCGTTTTATGGAGATCTACATAGACGATGTGGTGATCAAGTCTAATTCATTCAAGGAGCACTTGGAGCACTTGCGATCCAGTTTTGAGCGCCTAAGAAGATACAACCTCAAGATGAATCCCCTGAAATGTGCCTTCGGAGTTTCTGCAGGCAATTTCCTCGGATTTCTAGTTCACCAAAGAGGCATTGAAGTACCCCAGAACAAGACCAAGGCTATCCTTGAAGCTAAGCCTCCATCTTGCAAGCAGGAGTTGCAAAGTTTTCTCGGCCTCATTAACTTCATCAGAAGATTCATCTCAAACATGGCCGGGAAAGTTCAAGTCTTTTCAGAGCTTCTGAAGTTAAAGAAAGAAGAGGATTTCAAATGTGAAACTCGTCATCAAGAGGCATTTGAAGCTATCAAGAGGTATCTGACCCAACCTCCTGTTCTTATGCCTCCAATCAAGAAGAAACCTCTTCGACTTTATATTTCAGCATCAGAAACTTCCATTGGGAGTTTATTAGCTCAAAATAATGAACAAGGCAAGGAGCAAGCAGTGTATTATCTTAGTAGATTGTTAACTGCTGTAGAGAGCAGATATTCTCCTGTGGAGAAATTATGTTTAGCCTTGTACTTTTCAGCAATAAAACTTAGGCACTATATGATGTCTGTGTTGGTTTACTTGGTTTGCAAGACCGATTTAATTAAGTATTTATTTTCTCGGCCCATCATTAGAGGCCGAATTGGTAAATGGTCACTTGCATTAATGGAGTTCTACTTCCAATACATTCCCAGTTGGATGTTGATGAAGAAGCAGATCATCCATGTTTGGATGTTGATGAAGAAGCAACCGGCTTAGACGTTTTTACTGTTTCATATGCTCCTTGGCAATTATTATTTGATGGTTCCAAAACAATCTCATCTTCTGGTCGTGGAATCCTAATAATATCTCCTGCCAGAGTTAAAACCCAATTGTCATTTCAGTTTGATTTCCAATGTACAAATAATCAAGCTGAATATGAAGGGATAATTATTGGATTGGAGATCTTGCGAGAAATGGGAGCAGCCACAATAGAAGTCATTGGAGACTCTCAGTTGGTGATCAACCAATTGGGGGGCATCTACAGATGCAACATTGAAGAAATAGCTCCTTATTACATGGCGGCGAGACAATTGTTAGACGAATTTGATGATGCCAGTCTCCTCTATATTCCTAGAAGATTCAATCAAGAGGTAAATGAATTGGCACAGATCGCCACCGGAATCAAGATTCCCCAAGGTTGGTACAAGAGAACAATTACTATTCAAAGAAGGAGCTTACCTTCTGTCAAAAGAAGAAGTGCTTCTATGGAGACTTTCACTATTGACCTTGAGGGGCAAGAAGAGGATTGGAGGACCGAAATTATTACCTTTCTGAAGTATCCAAACCTCTCTTCAACTAAGAAGATCAGAGAAAGAGCTGTCCAGTATGTGCTAATAGAGGATGGGCTCTACAAGAAGAGTTTGGAGGATGATCTTCTTCTCAAATGCGTCGGACCTCAAGAATCTCTGAAGGTTATGGGAGAGGTTCATGAGGGCATCTGTGGAGCACATCAATCTGGAAGAAAAATGAGATGGCTTTTAAGGAGGTACGGTTATTATTGGCCATCCATTCTTAATGATTGCATTCAGTTTGCTAAAGGATGTCAAGCCTGTCAAGCCCACGGTCCCGTGCAGAGGATTCTAGCTTCTTTAATGAGGTCAGTAATAAAGCCTTGGCCATTTAGAGGATGGGTCATGGACATGATTGGCAAAATTTTCCCTCCTTCTTCTAAAGGACACACTTACATAGTCGTGGCCACTGACTTCTTCACCAAATGGGCTGAGGCTATCCCAATGACTTCTGTTTCTCAAGAAGAAATCATCACTATGATTAAAGAGAAGATCATCCATCGCTTCGGCATTCCTCAACACATAGTTGCCGATAGAGGATCTGTCTTCTTTGGAGATAGGATTCAGGCAGTTATGCAACAATTTGGGATAAATATGACACATTCAACGCCTTATTATGCCCAAGGAAATGGACAAGCCGAGTCTACTAACAAGATCCTAAAGGGGATTATAAGCAGAATGGTGGAAGATCAACCAAGGACTTGGCATGAGGCATTGTCAGACGCACTGTGGGCTTACAAAACGTCTAAGCGAACGGCCACTGGTATTACTCCTTATGCTCTTACCTATGGCCATGACGCTGTCTTACCAATGGAAACAAACATTAGATTTGCCAGAGTTGCTTTCCAGAATGGCCTAGATTATGGAGATTATAATCAGGCTATGTATATAGAATTAGAAGATTTGGATGAACTGAGGCTTTCTGCCTTAGATCATTTGGTGGTCCAGAAGCAGAAGGTGGCTCGGGCATACAATAAAAGAGTTAAAGAGAAGTCTTTTGCTGAAGGAGATTTGGTCTGGCAGGCAGTCTTGTCATTCGAGAAAAAGGATCATAAATATGGCAAATGGTCTCTTACTTGGGAAGATCCTTTTCAAGTCTCTCAGATTTTAAGAGGAGGTACATATATGCTACATGATTTAGATGGTGAAATGCGTAAACATCCAATCAACGGCAAGTTTCTGAAATTATGGTATCCTACTATGTGGGAGATGATGCATATCAATAGTTGCATTACTAAACCATAATTTCTACCAAGTCTTAAAAGCTTGCAAAGTGCCTCCTCAAAAAACAGAATTCTTAAAGTTCAACAGCAAAAGAAAGATCATAAATCAAGCAAGAAGGAAGGATTACATCTTTTCTAAAACATCATCTTTAAATTTGTCCCAAGGAGCAGTTGATTTGGACAAATTGGTCACCAGTGCCTCAATCTGAGCTTATACATGAGGAATTTCAGTATTCAAGACGTCATGTTCTTCCACCAGAGGTTGAGTAGCGGCAGTGACCTCTTCTTCTTCTTGTATGATTTCCTGCATCTTCTCATCATGGTTAGCATCATCCGCTTGAAGCTGGACTACTTGTTGCTGCATGAGGACAATGTTATCCTGAATCTCCTTGATCTTCCTGAGGCCCTTGTTCTTCTGGATGGACAGTTGCGCCTTCTGATGTTGGAAGTTCTCCATTTTATCCATAGCAATGATCAGCGCCTGCCCAAGGTCCGTGAAGCGAGTTTGCCTATTTTTCATCTCCTGGATTTCACTCATATTCTTGTGGTAATCCTGGATGATTGATGGCAGAGCAACTTTGAATTGCCTTAATTTATCTTGAGGCACATCTGGTATGCCTTCAGAAGAGGTAAGAACCTCTAAAGCACTTTTCAACTTGGTTAGAATCTCGGGCTGGATCATTGTTTCAAAATTGAAGCTCAAGGCTGCCTTTAGAGCATCTTTCGCCTTGGACACTTCTTCTGGTGAAGGGCTCTTTTGAATGCTTTCAGAAGATGTGGCTGAGGAAGACACCTGGCTGCTGCTTGTCCCCTTCTTCAATTTCTCCTTCAGACGATTGAGAAGCTCCTGAGGCTCTATTTTGGCCTTGCTAGATACAGCAGTAGAGCGAGTAGGAGAAGCCAGGCTAGAGTCTTTGGAAAAGGCCTGTAAACAAAGTTTTTATCAGTTTAGAAGCAATTCGCATATATCTTGGTATTATAATGCCATGATTACTTACGGGGATGGCAGAGCTCTGCGACAAGTTCCCTGTTGGGTCAACGACAGTCATGTCTCCAACTGGGATGAAAATTGGGACATTCTCCTTCGAAGAAACTCCAATTTCAGAAGAAGCTGCTTCAGTACTTTTCTGTCCAGCCAACGTCTTTGGGGCTTTTGACGCTGGGCCGGAGATAGTTTTATCGCCTGTTTCACCAGATTGTTCTTGATGCTATACCTTCTTTCTTTTTGATCCTTTGCTATCCACAGCCTGAAACAATAACAAGATTAGTTATACTCAAAGTAGAGGAAGGAGGAGATTGGGAAATTCCAATACCTCCTCTAATGAAGCAAAGATGGGTGCATCTTCTTTTCTAGTACTGGATCGAGTTCTTTTAGGTTTGACAACAGGTGTCTCCTGGAAAGAAGAACTGTTATCAATAGAAGCCCAACCAGAAGCAGTATATGGCAAGAGGAAGTAAAAAGCCTTACCTTTACCAGTCTCCGCTTTGTCCTCTGGGGAAGTGCCTTTTCTATCTTTGGTGCCTCTTCTTCAGATTCTTCATCTTCTTCATCGTCCTCATCATGATCAGACAATTCTACTAAAGGAGCAGCGTCTGAAAAAAGAGGCAATAGTTAGCAAGCAGATATTACAGACAGAGGTAGTAGAAGATTTTATATCAATTTCTGACCTCTTTCAGCGGAATTTATAACCCTAACTATCCCACGCTTATAGAAATCTTCTATTTCCCATTGGGGGGCATCGGTTTTAACGACTGTGACTCTTCTATTTTCTGGATAAAGTTCGTACATGCCTTCATACGCCAGTGTGTCGGCAATAACAAACGAAGTGTTGGGAGTTGGGGGAATAGGTTTCCTAAATGGTTTATTTAAATCTTCTAAAGAAGGCATAGGTTGCCCTGGAGGAGTAGATTGGAATAATTTCCACCATGCAGCAGCGGCTAAGTCTCTCTATCTAGTCTCAATTTCGGTCATTCTATTTCTCCTAGCCTCTTCCATTGCCTCAGGATTATGAGGGTTCCATTTGCATTTAAAGAAGATCTCAAACCTACGTATAGATTGATAAATTTCGGCACGAGAAGGCGTACCTTTCTTCTTTGATGAGGGCTTGGCCTTGGCCTTCTCTGTAGCCTTTGTTTTCTTAACCAACAACTCCAGTTTAGCCTCTTTGGTTTTTGGTAATTCTTCTGGCATCGCCATTGGAGAAATCCTTCCCAGCAATAACTCTAGAGATTCTGAAGATTGGCTAAAACTGGCCTTTTTCCACCACATGTCGAAGGACGGGTTTGTCAGAGGAAAGTCAGGAAATGGGACAAGTCTGAATTTGGTGGAGATTAAAGCAGCATTCTTCTTCATGAGCTTCTTCGTATCGTCTAGAGTGAGCAACATCCTCTCACTCAGATCAGAATTTATGGTTTGGTAAAGAGGAATGGGTATAAGCTGGGCTAGGCCAAATTGTCTGGCGCACTGGGTAGGGTTATAATACTCCACTCCACATTTGTTATTAGGACCGGTGGAGCCCATACCAGAAGGGAGATCCCTTGCCACCAAGAAGCTGTCTCATACTGCCCTTTACACCGGATCTTCTGGGGATAATTCTTCTGTAGGGGTTTGAAGCCAATCTGGACAAGTGGAATTTCTCTCAAATGGTGTCCGAAAGTCTGGGCGTGGATCTTCTGCAAGACAGTAGAAATACCTGAAGCACTCCTCAAATGAATGCTCCTTAGGGACAAGTGACTTCAGGTATAATCCACAGAAGACTTTATCCCCTGACTTTCTTCGCTGCTTCTGCTCTGGCGTTTCCTCAGGAGCTAAGTCTGAGAAGTAAGACCATGCCCAAAATTGCAACAACCATAATGGACCAGTACAACCTGATATCTTATGATCTACCAATTCTTTCATACATCTATAGAAGTGGGCAAGAAATATTGGGGCCAGAGCGATCTCCTGACCAACAGAGAGAGCTTTGGCCAAATCTGTGTAATACCGAGTGATCTTCAAGTGACTGCTACAGAAGATGAATTTATTCAACCAGTAGATCAGAAAAGCTATATGCTCCATCTCGGAGACCTCAACCTTGTCATCTGTAACAGCATTCTGCTCCAGGAAGTAATTAAAGGTAATATCCTTTTTCTTAGGATATTCAAAGCTAACTTTGGGAGGTTCTAAGGCATCGTTAGCTTCTATGCCATGAGGGCGAAGACTTGTGATGAACGCCACATCTTGAAGTGTTGGCGTCATAGGCCCACAGGGGAAGTGAAAGGCATTCGTGTTGGGAGACCAGAAGAAGGCAAGGGCGCAGATAAGGGCAGTATCAGGGGGTGGCATGTCATAGCTCATAAGTATGGCGTTGTAAATTCCAGCTTTCTTCCAAATAGTTCTTTTCGCCTTTTCAACCCTAACCAACCACTCATTATACTCTGAAGTGGAGGTGACCAACACCTTAAAGGGTCTCGATTTTGAATAATTTTCCCAATCTGGGGCCCAATCTGTTGTAGATCGGGCCAAGGGAAGGGGAATGTCATGTGGGTAGTATTTGTCCAAAAAGTCTGGAAATTCGTCCATAAAGCAAGGCCCTAGCTCGTATTTGTTTAATCCAGAAGAATGTTCAGGTTGATCGGGTACCTGGAACAGAATCTCCTCGTGAATGTTGGGCTTTTGCTCCATAATCAGCTTCTTCATCACTGTGCCTGTGTTATTCTCATCTTCAACAGAAGCTTGTGCTCTAAGGGTGGCCATGGCGAAACTTTTTCTGCTACATGATAAGCCCCAAATGTTGTATATATCCGGGCTTATCTCGCTCGTTGTAATCACACACACGTGCATTTTGTGCCTTTATACGATTGATTTTGTGCGAGTTGTGTTTTTGATAAGTTTCAGAAAATCGGAGCTAAGAGGCGTGTCCAAAGCTCCAAATAATCCCCGGTTGTATCCGGAAGTACCCAAGGTCCCGCAATGCCGAGGAGGACAATAGACGAAGCTTAGAAGTCGATTCAAGGAGCTTTGGAAGGTTCAAGGAAGGCCCGGAACAAAGGAACAAGAAATCTAGAGTGATGAGCCTTGAGAAAATTTGACCAACCGATAGAAAAATGTTCATTTCTCTCAAGATAAAAATGCTATGAAGATGAGGTCAATTGGGTTTGAAAGTAGACTCATAGAGCTTTCCAACGGTTCAAGAATCGCCTCATTCCGAGTTCGGACGAAGCCGGGGCGTGCCCGCGAAGTTGGCTCAAAAATCTGCCCGAACAGACGAATCTGGATCGATCCAGATGTGGTGTGGATCGATCCAAATACCTCCGGCCATCTTTTTTTTGAGCTCTTTTTGCACTTTCCTTTTATGGAAACTTTTGTTTAATGTGTGTGCTTTATTAGATATTATGTAGAGAGAGAAAGGGAAGACTATATTGGGCTCTCTCCTCTCTCCTTCTCCCACTTCTTACTCTTTCATTTTTAGTTTTAGTTTAGCTCCTCCATTGGAGGATTTTGAAGCTTTATCTCTCTAGAACTCTCATGTAAGTTTACTTCTCCCGTTAATTTGTCGTTCATTAATGTTGTAGCTCGTACTTAGATCGTTCTATCTATCTAGTTTATTTTCGTTCTTGTTAAGTTTCTCATTTCATGTTTAATTCTCTAGTTATTTTCCATTAAAAATCCTTGTTCTAAATCTTGTTGGTTAATTTCTCAAGTATTAAAGTGGTAGGCTAACTTAGGAACTTCATTAAAAATAAGTTTTTAATGTCATTTGTTATGTTCTTCATTTCCTTCATAAAAATAGTCATGTTTTTCTTAGTTATGATCGAGTAGTCGTTTTAGGCTCGGTCATGGGGTGATTAGCACTCCATGACTTAGGTTTAATTCGTTCTTCTCGCCATATTGCAAACACTTCTTGTTTAATAAAGTCACGGGTTCATCTTTATGTATCAAAATTTGGATTTGTTAATCTCTTTGATCACACGTAGCCAAGGGCTTGGCCACTTGGCACGTGTGATGCTTTGGGCGATGTCAATCTAAAAGTTTGTCTAATTGGCTCAGGAACCCTAAACCTTATCGAACATCATTTCTATTTCAAAGAGTTAGGATCGATTTTATGTACCAAAGTCTAGGTTTGTTAATCTTTTTGATCTCTCGTAGTTAAGGGTTGATTCTCCTTTTCACGTGTGATGCTTGGAGCGATGTCAACCTATATGTTTGCCAAATGGTTACAAGAATCCTAATCTCAACAAGAGAGGAACGAATTAGCCTAAGTTATGGTTGTTAAAATCCCCTAGACCTTGCCTTTGTTTAAATTAGTCTTTTTAATCTTCCGAGTCATTCACGAAGTTAAGTGAATTCCACCAATCAAAATCCAAAAGTCAAGTTTGCCGCTTTAAGGCTAAAAACTTCATTCGCAAGACAACTCTCACGCCGGGTGCGTTCGGTCCCTGTGGATTCGACCCGGTCTTACCGGTTATTATGCTACCGCCGACCTAGCCCTACGCTTGGGGCGACACTCTCTACGACACAATCCAAGGTCGCAAGCACTACAGTAGCAAGCTTTCGGCTATGGCGGTGAAAAAGGTAAAGGTAGAGAGAGGGAAAGATTGTTTTTACTGTGGAACGTGAATCTCCTCTCTCTCTCTCTTAAATCCCTTTTATGGATACGAATTGATGAGATATCTCGAGTATTTCGGAGCTTAATTCCCAAACCAATCCAGTCATGCCACGTGTTGGGGTAAACGGTAACAAGAGTCCTACTCGGTTCATCTTCTTCTAGCCGTTATCTCCTAACATTTAAGGACTCTTGTTGCATTTATCGCCTAAAGTATATTTTTAATAAACTTCATTTATTTTTGCTAAAAATAAAGTTTATGGGGGGCAATGCTTGTACCATAAATTTTTAAATTTACACGTGGCAAAGAAATTGGTTGGAAGTTATTTTTATTTTAATTCGGATTTAATGTTGTGGCCGAATTATCTATAATTTAGGTGATAAGTTTGTTACCTAAATTATAGGGAAGTGGTTTTTATCCAAAGCAAGGAGATAGGGGCCGAAATTAACATGTGCTAATTGTATTAAGAACATGGGTAGTTATTTTCGGCCAAGCTATGGACACATGTCAATCCCATATGTACTTTCAAGAGAAAACGGTTGTGGATGCAAGACATGGGCGTAATGGCTAGAGTTCATGGGCGGTTACATCTTGGAAGTTACAAATGGATTCAAAGCCTATAAATACAAACCTTGGTGCAACATTGCAAAGGTCCACGCACCAACAATGCTCACAGCAGCAAAGTAATTTAGTATTATCTCCTAACTCTCGCAGTTAGTCGATCGATCCCCTCTTATTCTTCTTCTATCTCCTATCTATGTCTATCTTCTACCTCTCCCCCGTTCTTCCTTCTTCTCCCTCCTCTTCTCTCTGTCTTTCTTCTATGTAATTTTCTTCAATTGTGGAAGTCCTTGTTCAAGGCCCACGAACCGTTGTAACTTTAGCTCAAGTTTCGCAATTGCTTGAAAGAAGTTGGTAGTTTCAGGCGCTTTTCTTTATTCTCTTGGAGATTCACGTCTCCTGGCACGCCCTCGCATCTTCTACACCACCAGGTGTTGACCATCCCCGTTTCTCCTGTCCCTGGAGGAATCGGTGGCAACACCATTACATCGACAGCCTTTACCCTTCCGGTTCAACGCCTTCATATCTTCATCTCTATTTCTATGACATTGAGGAAGAACTGAAATATCGAACATGAATTGCTTCTGAATTAAATCCTCTTGACTGTTGGTAAGGTGACTGGTGCACTTGAACAAAATCCCTATTCAAAGATTTTTTTAGAAGTCTTAGAGGAATTGCAAGCCTTGATACCTGTGAGATTCGATTAAAAGCAAATCCTAAGTTAATTCACTCCACAAGTGCACCACCATGTGTCAGTCAAGTTGCTGCAATCTAGTGAAGATGAAGGTGCCACAGAATTAAGGGAAAGAGAAATCTTAGTCCACCATCATAGCGGTAACCGTGTCGTAACCGTGTCAAAATTGTCAATTAAAACAAAACAATTAGAACTAATATCATTCCACAGGGACAAGTGTATGTATTTGAATCGGTTCCAATCAATTTCTATTTCAATTTGAGAACGAAGTTCAAGTTTTGGTTTTGTATTTAAAACTAAGAAAGCAAAAGGAAAATCAAATTTTGTAAAATGGATGGAAAAGGTCTAGGGTATTGAATCCTTCATCTTACCCCAGACTAGGAGATTGGCCAGCCATGCGGAAGGAGAACTTCAAGATGTTTCAGGTTGGAAGCATTTTTCTTGTGATCCTCCTTGCTCTTTAGCTCTCTCCTTTTTCTTAGCCTTGAAGTAAGTTTTCTTTTTGTTCCTAGGCAAGAGATCCATCCCAAAATGACTCCTCAAGGCTTAAATATGTAACAATCCGAAGTTGCTTTTTCAGATTCCAAACAGTCAAAGAAATATGTTGAAGTCAGCTAATCTCGTCCGGTGGGAAAAGGCGACTCGTCCGGTTTGGATGACTGACCTCATCCGGTTGGATGACCGGAGACATTGCTTGGAAAACCCATCCGTGAGCTTGAATTTTGGCTTGTCCAGTTGGATCGAATCTTATCCAGTTGGATGAACTGGCCACATGGCGTGGAAAATGAAGTAGAGAGCTTGAATCTTGGCTTGTCCGGTTGGGCTGAGATGTAACCAGTTGGATTTAGTTCTTGTTTTGCCTCCATGCTTCACTCATCACTCCTTGCTCACTCCCACATGTTCCAACCTTGGTCATTTAGCTCCAATTCCATTACAATTGGCCTTCGATACTTGGAAAATATGAAATATTTGTAAATATAACTAAGTAGCATGATTATGGTTATAAAACTTAAATTGGGGAGCTTAAATGTGAATGTTTAAGCTCCTATCACGCCCCCCAACTTACACTTTGTTAGTCCTCGAGCAAAGATAAATAAAAACACAAACTAACTCGTAGCGATATACGGTCACACTTAGTAAATATGAGTCGCCCTTTAAACCCATGGCGGCCTCAGCAAAAATACCCTCCAAAGAAAGAATGGCTCTAAAGCTTACAAAGGGTTAAAGTCTCCAGACTCTCCACATTTGTCCCTCAAGATTTCCAAGTAAACCACCTAATCATCAATCAAAATCATGAACATGCTAGCTAGGGTGATGTGCAAGGTGTCGAGTACAGGAGCCATGAACTACTTTAGCAAGAGATAGCAAAATGAACTACCACATATCAAAGGAGTGCATCCACCAACTCGTGCTCAATTACCCAAGGAATCCATGTAAAAGCATGGCAACTTTCAATGGAAATGACCAAGGAATTCAATTTTTTTTCATTTTCATTTTTTCCAATGTTTTTGCGTTTCTTTGGAGTTTTTCAAAAAAAAAATTCGTTTTCCATTTTCCTCTTCTTCTTTTTTTTTCATATTTCATTTTTTAATAAGGAAATTAACAAAAAAACAACTAGAAATCAAACATGATACCCCTCCCCCCAACTTAAACCAGCCAATATCCTCATACCACAAGAAGGAAAAATAGAACAAAGCAAAGTAAAGAGGGAAGGAAAGATATCACCCTGGGGAAGTGACTAGCCACAAGCATACAAAAATAGGAGCTACAGCGCCATGGCATTGTCATAGAAACTTGAACCTGCAAGGGTTATTATCCAACAACCAAGCAACAAAATAAACCAAAGATAATTGTAAATGAATTGCAGAGGTTTGGTGAAGAATCGGTGGAGACTATGAGGGTTTACAGAGAGGGTGTGGGGGAGAGAGAAAATGTTTAGAAAATGACTTGAAAAACCTATGATCCCTCTCTCTTATGGTTCTGCCAAAAATTTGGAATTTGGAATCCATGCTATTTTTTATTGGCATATATCATGACTGGTATGAGCCATCAAAGTTTAGTTAGAACAGTGTAATAACAGAGTAAGTTTTGTGGAAACTTTATATCCATCTCAAAACCAATTGACAATGAATGGAGAGGTCTCAGCATATATTAAGTGATCACTCATTCCACCCCTAAGCAATGTGGGACAATATTTCTTAACAAGTTTTCAAGTTGGAGTTAAGGGACGTCTCTTTGAGATCTTGTATGAGATCCTATCTTGGTGGTTTTGAGATCCTTTTCATTATAGGATGTTCTTTGAGATCATATAATGAGATCCTATCCTGGCAGATCCTTTTTCTTACATGAAATCTCTTCACGAGATCCTTTTTCTTACATCAGATCCCTTCTTTTTTTTTTAACGGCAACAAATTTTATTAATCATATATCATCGATACAATGATTAAACGGCGAAAGAACAAAACATCAAAACGAGGAGGGCGTCCCAACTAGGTTGGCACCCCAACTGAGATCCTTTCTTGAGATTCATTAAACCTGTGAACCACGACATTAAACAGCAATTTTAACACAGTTATACTTGGAGTTGGAGCACCAATATCAATAAATTGTATCAAGCTCATACCCTCTCAATAAGAGGATAATAATGTATCAGGATTTATACCAAAAGATCCCATGCTATACTTAAATTATGTCTCTCAATCCCCTTCAACTTTTTCACAGCTTACAAACTCTCATGCACATTATTTATTAATTGGTCCACTCAATCACTCATTTTCTTTTATTACCTCTGCCTTCCCAATCCATACGATTGGCTTCATAACAGTGCTCCAGGTGTTGCTAGGGATATAACGTAATTATTTACATCATAGTCATTAATTGGTCCACTCATTTTATGTTCTTTTTTCCAGACGATAGAATGTGAGTATGTTAGTAGAGTTAGATTATTATGGCAGGTCAACGTCGCTCTATCGACTGGAATTGAGACCTCACACACTGGCTTACTCACAATCGCTTGAGCAATAGCTCTGGGTTAAGAATTTTTCTTGAAGGATCAAAAAATTGATATGTGGTGTTGGATGATACTATATATGAGGTGAATAGCGTGTTTGAACTAAAATCAGTTTTTGTTAAAAACAATCAGCAATATTTAACTTCCAATTTTTTTTTTTGGTTATAATTTTTACATCACATCGTTCATCTTGACGACCAGAATAAAAAATATATATATATAAAAAAATCAAGGTTAAGAAAAGTTGTATAAGACGACGTTGAAGACACTAAATTTTGCCTTTATGACTTTTTTTGGTTTTTTTTTTTGGATTCTTCATGGTAAAATGTAGGTCTGTCCACGGATCGATTTTGGGCTGATTGGGTCGGTTCCTAAACCGATTCTTGTCGCGGATTGTGGTTTTCTCCATGCACACCCATCCATGAATGAGGTACGGTTAGGTTATTTCGGTTGTGAATTGGGTGGATTGGGCAAGAAGGAGAGTGAAGAAGGGCTATTAGGTGGATTGGGCGGATCTGACAGATCAAACCCAAACCAAATCCGTCAAAACTAAGAATGTTAGGATCCGCGTTCATCCGTAACATATGTCGGGTGGGTTCGTGGAGGGTTCGAAAAAAATTGACCGGAGTAAAAATTTAAGATAATACCAAAATAGTGGTTAAAAAGGCACGAAGTTATAGGCAAAGGGGGACCAAACTGTATTTTGCCCAACCCAAGTAGTAAATGCGGGATGCGACCATTTCAAAGCGCTACCTTCTCGCTAATTCATCATGGGACCCTCTCTCTCTCTCTCTCTCTTCTCTTCTCTCTCATCACGCGGACCGATGGTGAAGGCGATGATGGTAGAGAGCAGCATTGTAGTCGTCGTAATTGGCCTCCTTATGCTTCTTCTGATCCTCCTCCTCATTCTCCTTGCCTGTAAACCATGGCGATTCTTCCTCTCTCGCTCCTCTCGCACCCGCACCATCAAGTCTCAGGTAATCATAATTCCTAATCACAATTCCCCTTCCTCTCTCCATCTCTATACCTATATTTGTTCTACATCGTGTGCATTCTTTTTTTTTCAGCCTTATTCCGTCTCCGTTTTGTCTTGATCTTAGGGTTTTTGAGCTTGTTTGTTATTCGTGCCATTGTTCGTAATGCGTGCCGAGTTATTAATAGTCAAATGAGGTGATTGGATGTCAACGTTAGGTCTTTACCGTTGATCGCTAGGTTCTAAAATTGTTGAGTTTTTGGTGATTTGCGTTGTAATTCACGTGTGCTTGATGCTCGTACTTATGTGTGCATTTATGTGCTCGTTGATTTCTCTATCATAACTAATTGAAAAGTCTTTTTTCAATTCATCTGGTGGATTAAGGCTGAGGGTATTAAACGAGTTGAGCTGGTGGTTGATCATGCTTGGGTTGAAAACTTAAGGAGCTTCAAAAGATTGTTCTAGCTTAGCTTGTTTATGAGGCAAGCTGATCTAATACAAACTTTAATCGAGAAGAACGCAAGCCAATCTCGATTAGTTGAGTTTTATATACATTATAAGCCAAACGAGCTCAGTAGTAACTTGTTCGAGCTTTGTTTACAACTTTAACGAGCTTTAAAAAAAAATGTTCAAGTTTGATTTGTTCACATACAAACCGGTATTGATTGATCGTTTAACGAGCGAACACGAGTTCAAACTCGAGTAGCATGGTTCGTTTAGCAGCACTAATAAGGTGATACAGATAGCAACAAAATTAAAAATTGGAATGGTTCCATTTTTTCGTTTTCTTTGATAGGAATCCTTAATCATGTTAAATTGAGTGAAGAAATTTTTTGAAACTTGGTATCAAACTTTAAGGTGTGGTAGCTTCCTTCTATCTAGGCTTAGGAGAAGTTGGCCTTCTAGGCATAAACCCAACAAGCCCATGTAGTTGTGCTGGCTTTACTAACTTTTTTTGTCAAACGAAGCTAATGTTTTAGCAGAAGGAATTCCAGATAATTGCTTCTTTTTTTTTGGTTTTGAGAGTTAAAGGGGAAGATCATACATAGTTCTTTCTTGCTTGATGGAGCGAACTGGCCCGTAGAGAAATAGGATCCTGAGAAAGAAAGCATAATCTAAAGGGCTGTTTAGTGTTTACGACTTACCCACATGCCAAAAGAAAAGGAGTATGTCACCAAGTTATGAGTATGCAAACTTACCAATGGTAGAAAGTGATATCAGGTTAGAGTAGGGCAAGGATGGAAAAACCTACAACATTTTTTCTTTTGCTTTATTTCTGTGGTAGTTTTTGTGATCTATTGGGCAAGGGGTGGGTTCAAGTTTCGAACTATTCTTTGAGTAGACATGGCTACAAAGCTGGTCCCGAGTGACTTTGATGTTTCTTGTTAGACTTCTTCCTCCATCAATTGTTATCCAATTCAGAACATTAACATACCTGAATTAGTATTTTAAGGTTCAGCTGACTACCCAAGCTGCTTGTCCATCAGTCTCAATCTCTGCAGAAGAAGTCTATTGATCTATTTACTCTGATTACTAACAGTATGAGGTGGGCTCTTGCATTCAGACCAGAGCTTCAACATGGGAGCGTATTCTTACAAATTTGTTTTACAACTTATCTATCTATTCTCTAATATATAAAGGAAGTACTTCTTGGTGTAACCAACTTTTGAAGCCCTGCCACAAAAGCAATTTCCATAATTGTTCCTCAAAAAATTAAGTATTTATAACTACTTTTAACGTGCTTTAAAATAACTGTTATGGGAAAATAGTAATCGATCAAAAACCATCTTATAATAACCACTACTCCACTATCCCTACCCATCCTAAAAATATGCAAACACATAGTATTTGCCAAGCCTCTAGTAATTATTAAGTGTAGGTTACACACAGTGCTTTCCATGATGTTGACCTCTTTGTCAGACTTCTCCCTACATGACATTGGAGAGCTTGTTAACTATCTTGTTCTTCACAAGGATGTCAAATTTGTCAAGATAAATGGGTTGGTAGCTAGGTGAGGAGATGCTGAAGGTGATTGGTGAAGAGACGTTTTATTTTGGTGGTAGTAGGTGAGGGATATAATGGTTAGTTAGAGAAGAGATTGAGGACTCGATAGCAGGCGTGTTGCTGCATGGACTGGCTATGGCTTTGTATCGATCTTGGCAGTTTGGTTGTTGGTGTAGAAATGTTATTTGGTTTTTAAAATGTTTTGGTAAGCTAAATCAGGGTAAAATTCATATTTTTTAAAATTTGGAGATGACAGCTGTGTTTGCCGTTGTTTGTATTAGTGCATCTACCATTGAGGTAATCAGCTACCAACAATTTAATTAGAAAGAATGTTACCCTGATTTCCTTCGTGAAATTGTATGAATTTGTAGTCGATTGGGGACACAACTATTATTCAAAGAAAGGGAATGATTGGTCGGATTATAAAAGCTGTATTTCAGAAACCACATGGAGGGACCATGGAATTGGATCATTAAAAATCTTAGGGGAGGTCATTGTGATTCACCAAGTATTGGACTCAGTTCCAGGCTTTATATCTACTGCGTAGAAATGGATAACAAATGGTCAACGACTCAATGCATGTTTGCCAATGTTGATATGTAAGTTTTTGCAGTTATGTATACATATAGTATTATTATTCCAAGCCCAAGGTGAAGAGCCTCTCGTGTTAAAATAATGTGCAATGAATGTTTCCAGCTCTGTCATATCGTGTTTTCGTTCTATGTGCTGAATAGAAATAACATGCCAGGGTTTTATTTTGAGCCACTAAAACTGGACGGTCTTGTTTGCGTCCCTATGTTTTACGTTTTTGCATTTGCAATCTAGTAGCATTGCACTGGCTTGGGTATTTGCTTCAGGCTTTTTACGTATTTACCTTTTTTCTTAGCCAGTTTTGTGCTGCTATTATCAATTTCTTTTGTAGGTTGATGACATAGAGAGGCCTCTTGTCTCAGAGGATTCGAATTTTGTCCAACATCAAATCAATGATTTTGCTAACCCAGCCCAAACACATGGAGTCAGTCGTAAACAACGACTTCCACCTGTAGCTCCACAGCTGACTCAGAGTATGAAGTTTTATCTTTTTATCTTTTTCATTCCAACTGATATTTCTTCAAATTAGTTTGTTATGTACCTTTGCTTCTTTTGTTCTCACCAACAAAATAAGAAATTTAATCCCATACATCTTCCAGGTGGTAGCTTTGTGTTAGATGTAATTCCTGGCCATTCGGAAAGTATTTTTATTGGTCAGACGCTTAGGCGTCCTTTGGTGACTCAACGCATTATTGATGAGCAGAAGTATGTCAGAGATGAAGAGTTAGGTCATGAGGTGCAACATCCAGACAGTGATAGCCTCAGAGAGTTTTTACCCAAAGGTACTGTAGATGAGATTTATGTCTCTTTGAACATATATTAAACAGTCTAACGGTTGAAATCTTTTTAATTGGCTGAAGATGTAAAACATGTTATCATATCTTTCTAGTAGTAGTGCAGGAAATGCAGGAAGTAGCCTCACCCTTGAGGTACTCTCTGGTCTTTCTCGAGGGCTTCGTTGTTCCAGACAGTCCACTGATACTTCAAACCTACCACTGACTCTTGGAAGGGTTGCTCCAAGTGATCTATTACTGAAGGATTCAGAAGTTTCAGGGAAGCATGCACTGATAAACTGGAATCTAAATGTAATTTGATATGCAAGCTGAAAAACTTTGAATTTTGCATGAAATGGCAGTACTTATATTTTCTAACTGATATATTACTTGCAGAAGTTAAAATGGGAGGTGGTTGACATGGGCAGCTTAAATGGAACACTTTTGAATTCACAGGCAATCCACCACCAGGATTCTGAAAGTAGACATTGGGGTCATTCCATTGAGCTGGCTAATGGCGACATAATAACTCTTGGTACAAGCACGAAAATACTTGTAAGTCGACCTGCATTGACATTGTGTATTAGGGGTAAGGTTTATAATTTCAGATGAATTGATTTTATTCAACTTTTCTGGATTAGATTGGGTAAGGAACCTATCTTTATGGTTAGGTTGTATCAAAGTAGCTTGGTGGAGAATGAGTTCTTTTAGTGTGGGGTTAATCTGTGCTACTGCTTACCGATTTTGCAGTGTTCGGAACAGAGCAAGATTCTAATGATATTTAGGTCTTTAGGTCTGGAATCTAAGCACACAAACGTAGGACTTTCTGCATATTATATGTGCATTATTAGGTACGGGTTCATGCCCGTGCTGCAGGCCTGGCTCGAACAAAATCGACACAGGTAAATCAATACTGGGCTCAAGTTCAATATATCAACCTGCTGTCCAAACGATTTCAACTATGCCCAAAATAATAGCCCAAGCATATTCATTGACCTGGTTAACTTGAACAAACAAATAATTTACCAATCATATTTGAAATAATAAAGTTCTTCCCATGTCATGGTGAGGGAAGTGTTTGAAACTGAATGCTTGGGCCAGTTGTGATCAGTTTTCCAAGACATTCTGATACCATAGGAATGTGCAAGAATAATACGGTAGTAGTTTCTTTTTCGTCAGCATATGTGACTTTTCCTTTCCTGTTGTCTGAAGGGCTTAACTTGTGCCTTTCCTGAGCAATACATAATGAAATGGGTATTAGCAAAAGATCGATTATTGAGATTCATTCTTCTTAAGAAATAAGTACATAATTTTGTTTTTCCAAAGTACTTGATCTCTTGGATGGGGAAGAATTAAATTGTTAACAAAGAATTGTACTAAGTTTGGTCTTAAATCCATGTCCAGTCACCAAATCTTAATTTCTCCTGCAAACATAATGTGCAGTACTACCTAGCATTATTGTGTGTGCTCAGCATTCCTGCTATATCTGTATCTCTCCAGTCCTTGTTACACTCTCTGGAATTTGGATTTGTCAAAATACCCCTTGAAGTGCTTGATTAAACTATGCTTTTGTATAATAAACATGGGTCGGTAATCTACATATGCTACTGGATGTTAGAGGATGCTCTAGAAGATGTGAAGAAGAAATTTCATAGAACTAATTTGTAAATCAGGAATATAAAGCTTGTTGGATGACAAAAGGGAGTATGATCTCTGCTGCCACAAGCTCTCGTCTATCTAATTTTTTTCTTTGTTCATAACCTGCCCAACATGTATTAAATAGTAATGTGCCCAAAAAAGGTCCGACTGACCAATGATTAGGTTCATCTATTGTTATTTTCTCTTTAAACTAATAAATTCTGTAGATTTGATATTCTTGTTATCTTCCCCTCATTTTTGCAGGTTAAGATTTTATCTCAATCCGAGTGCGTGATCCCTTTCGGAGTTGGCCTGGCATCTGATCCTATGGCCGTTCGTCGGGGAGGAAAGAAGCTGCCCATGGAAGATGTGTGCTATTATCGGTGGCCTCTGCCTGGGGCTGAGCAGGTTTTGGATATATAGATTTGGACTTTTTCTTGAAAGTTTTGTAAATCTGCTGAAAGACATAATCTTGTCCAATGCTGATGTGCAGTTTGGACTATTTGGTATATGTGATGGACATGGTGGAGTAGCCGCTGCCACTTCTGCAAGCAAGTTAGTGTTTCACATCCAACTAGTAGAGTTTGATTTTCCATGGGGCGATTGAATCCTCTTGTATATTTTTGGGATCACTCTTGAAATTCAAATGATCATCCTTTTTACTTGCAACAACCAGTTTAAAGTTTAAATGGTTCTATCCAGCTTGGGGAGTTGTGATATAGATTACCTGATTGGCTCCAGAAGTTATACCTGGATTAGAGACCCGACTTCTTAAAAATGTAAGAGTATAAGTGGAAGGGAGGTGAAAGACATCCTCACCCTACTAATCGATGAGGATGTCCTCTATCTTTTTCTTTTGATGGATCAGACAACATAACTGAGTGTTCTTTAAGATATATGTGCATCCTATACAATGGCCCCTTTCGCCTAGCACCACCTATAAGTCGTTCTAAAATAAGTTTAATATGTTTGCTTGAATAAGCTGTCAAATAGCTTTTTATAAACTAAATGTCTTGATTGTCCTTGAAACTCGAGTAAGAATTAACTTATTAACTTAGGATTCTTTTATCCATTCATGTTTTAACAACTTAAAATAAGCATTTACCCAAAAAAAAAAAACTTAAAATAAGCAAAAAAAACTTCAAGTTGGAGCTTAAAATATTCTAGTTTTTTGGGGGCAAATAAGCTAGAAAAACCAAATAAGTTATTATCCGTAGTTGCTAACACACACCCCTCATTAGCTTTTTTTAAGCAAATAAGCTAAGTTAGACTATAAGTCCTAGCAAACGGGGCCAATGTTGACGTTGTGATGATGCCATCTGAGTTGCACCCCATTTTTTTTTTCTCAAAACTTTCATACCATGTGTCAGTGTCCGGATGCTATGGCCTCATCCAAGTGTAGAATCCTCCCCTTTTTACTCTTGCATTTGAGTCCTGTGTTTTATTCTCATTGTTGTTAGTATTACTATTGTTACTGTGCACAGGTGAATCAATTACTGCTTATACACTTCTTACATTTTACATTTTATCTCTAGGATACTGCCTGAGATGGTAGCTAGTATCTTGTCAGATTCATCCCGGAGGGAGAGGGTTTTAGCGCAATGTGATGCTTCGGATGTCCTTAGGGATTCATTTTTGCAGACTGAAGCATGCATGAACCACTTCTATGAGGTTTTACCCCAACATTGCTATGCTTCTCCTTTACCTTCAGCTTTTGGTCTGCATTGCAATACTTCTCCATTGTGTTCAGTTTTTTTTTTTCATCTGTTTTGTCATATTGTATCATAGTATCAACGAAGCTGAGCAGAGGTTTTTTCCCGTGTAGTCAAGGTGTCTAGTTCTTTCAATTGATATGGTTTGCTATCCAGTTGTTTTAATGTCATTGAAGATTCTGTATTTCTACTAGAACATACAGTCCACAAAACGTACATCATGACTCCAATTGCAATCAGTGACAAGAACAACAACAAGAGAGATGCTGGCAATTTAGTAGTCATATAATTCGCTATTACTAGCTGCTCTTTTGATATCGAGGAATAAGGTGGGCTGAATATGCTCTCATTAAGAGATCTTGACTGAATTCTCTATATTATCATTTTATTCCTATGTAGGCTAAACAAATTGTTTCATAACTATCTAATAGGAGGAAAGTTTGTAAGGGTCATTGATGGTGCAATTGTAAAAGCTACGGATGATGGTATGAGAACACAGATCAAGTTATACCACTAACTTTGTGTACATATTTGGATGTGTGACATGCTTTCAGGGATTTATAGGATGTCTAAATCTATCTGGAAAAGGATTAATAAATGAATACGGCTTGATGGATGTGACATTACTGCCCATCATATTTTGTTCTGGTTTTGTGTAGTTTGATTGTTGACATTTGTTGTTTTCTAATGGTCAACCATAGGAACAACTTTTGACGTTGTGCACTGGTATTTATCTTCGCAGCAAATTGTCAAATTCTTCTCTATATTGGTTGTAGTTATAGCTTAGGAATGTTGTATCTGTCTCTTCTTGAACATGATGAGGGTGTCTGAATCTGTTATACTATATTGGGGTCATAATAATCATAATCTGTCAGGGTTGCACCGCAACAGTGCTTCTTGCTTGGGCCAATGGTCATGGAGATTTCTTTGTGCAATGTGCAAATGTTGGAGACTCGGCTTGTGTTATGAAGTATGTGCTCGTTTTATCATTTCATATCTATCTTTTAACTGTGGTGACTTGCAGTAGAACTTTTACCTGCGTAGTAGGGAGTGTTAAATTCGAATCTGAGCGTTATGTCCGATTTTATTTTTCAAATGCATTTAGTGGTGTAGAATTTGACAGGTGACTGTCCTAGCTCCGAAGTGTAGATTCTGCTGGTTGCCTATCACCTGGACAGTGTCTACTGTTGAGCTTTGCCATTATGTTACTGTTACTGTTTTGAATTGTTAAATTCTTGGACTAAGCCCATGGAGTTAATGGCTTTCCCAAATTCAAAAGTTTCTGCTTCACGTGACCTTGTACCCTGTATTTGCAAGTGGGTAAATGATTGTTTTGTGGTAGTATTGACGGAAAGCAGATTAAGATGACAGAAGATCACCGTATAACCAGTAACTCCGAAAGACTTCGTATGCAAGAAATAGGAGTACCTTTGAAAGATGGGGAGACGCGGTTATGTGGTATGCAAAATTTCTTACTAAAACTGACCATTTACCATGTTGAGTATTACTAATAATCAGCTAACTCTTTTCTTGTTTTTGTTTTTTTCCTGTTATCCTGCTTTGTCTCACCCAGGCTTAAACCTGGGTCGGATGCTTGGAGACAAATTTTTGAAACAGCAGGAAGCTCGGTTCAGCTCAGACCCTTATATAAGTCAAGTTGTGTGCATACACCAAGCAAGCAGGGGCTTCTCTCTTTTAGCAAGGTGAACTTGCTTGCTTGCAGTTAGCTATGTAGAATAGTGGATTTGTGAAGGGATTTCACCATCGTATCTTTTCTTGTATCCTCTGATTTCCCTTGATAAATCCCCCCACAAATCCATGAACCCACCACAGGTTTAGATAGTGTTTGGATTAAGGATTTTTAGCTGGGTTTACCGAGGGAAAAGAAAAGAATATTTAAGACATGCTTTTTCATTAGCTCTTCAAATCATTTCCTTTCCCTTTGCAAATTCTTCAGCAAATTCTTGATGCAAACACTACCTTAATCTCTTTATTCTTGTGCTAGTATTTGCTGATGATTCAGCAAAATACATCCATTTGATGATTTCAAAATTCAAATATCAAATTTTGTTAACCAGTTTGCCTGCAGATAGTTTCTCTACATTTTGTTGAGAATTCCTCTTCTTTTTAATTTACATACCTCGAGTGGAAATTTATTGCGCATATTTTTCTCTATGAGGTATCTGTTTCTTTTACATATTGGCAATATGACTCTGGATGCAGTGATGGCTTCTGGGATGTCGTTAATTTCAAGAAGGCGATTCAGCTTGTCCAACAGGTATAGAAACGATACGTTCATGTTTTTCATTTTTCTTTTAAATTTTCTCTGGAGGGTTCTTTCAAGTTCTCCCAACTTCTCTCTTAAAACTGCACAGGCAAGGGAGAGAAATGACCCAGATACAGAGAATCCGGCGGAAAGGATAGCTAATTTTTTGTTGAACGAGGCCAGAACACAGCGTACAAAGGATAACACATCTATTATTTTCTTAGATTTTGACACCATAAATAGAGACCCACCTTGTAAACCTGATCCCTAGAACTACTTTAATGTAAAATCTTGCGGCTTTTTATTGTTGTAATTCTTTTATATGAGAAATTAGTCTTTATCACCTTGCATTTTCCCTTTCTGCCCAATGAGAGTCCTTTTCAAACCAACGGCAAGTGCTTCACCAATTCGGTAGTTTTCTCTGGAGTTCAAATACTTAAAATTTTTGCCGTAGAAAGAAGTCAAAATCCATAAAAGGTAAAACCAGGATTGTGGAAATGCAAACCCCGGGAATGGAGAATACAAATAAGGTGAAAATGTAGATTCAAATTCGTTCTGGTATTGTGATCTTGACTTGATTTTTGAAAGGGAGTGCTTTCGGCTTCGGGTGATGAAGCTTGGTACTACCAATGGACAAAAATAGTGCATTTGCCTCGAAGTATATTGTCGAACATGCCATCCTGAAGACCTACTCCTTGCAAGGCTTTCAATTCTTAAGAGGCCGGTGCATGTGGGACTTTGCTTCAATCAATAATTAGGTCGCCGCTAGGATATGATGACGCTGCTAATAATTAGTTGAGATGTGCGTAATTTAGCTAGTAAAAAAAATTCAAATAGAGTGTCTCACTTGTCTTTCTTTTTCTTTTTACTTAAAAGGGTGGAGACATTGACGCCGCTAGTAATTAATTGAGATGTGTAACTTGGCTAGACACACTAAACTATATATATATAAAAAAAAAATCCAAATAGAGTACTTGTCTTTCTTTTTCTTTTTACGTAAGCAAACTAAGAAAAAGAAAACATCCTCCCATTCTCCCTCATTTTCCCTTCTTTCTATTTCATTCAACATCATCCAAATGAAAGTATAAACCTTAATCAATACATAATGGGGGGAGTAGGAGCGTCGGGCCAAGCGTGGAGCCATCTTTGAAAAAATATTTTAAACTATTACAATTTGTGAGAGCGATGATTAGAAATACATACGTGAGTGATAATTATGAGCGGCAATTAAGAGCGAAAGTGGGATACGACTCAAGGATTATGTGAATAACGCCTAATTTCCCAACCACACGCCGCCATCACCAATGTTTGATCGGTTCTCCACTCTCTTATTTACTATGTCATTGAGTATTTAAAACATAATAAATTTGGGTAAAATTTGCGTTTTACCATTGGGGAAACTCATACCCAAATTGAGTCTTGACTCAATTTGGGTTAAACAAAGGAGTTAGGGTTAGAAATGCTTCTAAACTTTTGCGACTTACAACTCCTTAGTATTGAGAGAATTCATGAGAACGAAAAATAAAAGGTAGTAGTAGTAATTTCTAGCCAAAATCACTCATTTGGATTGAATAATCTGGTTAGAAATAGAGAGAAAAATAATTATTGAAACTATTTTGATCGACTCTTCTCATTTCTCACCCAATCTCACAAAAAATAGTGATATTTAGTGAGAAATGGCTCCCCTTTCTTATATGCGCCTTTTGTAGAGCATATTCACCTCTTACTGTTTTATTGACTTAAACTCAAAATTTGTGTAAAATTCCTTAAAAAGCTTGGCCAATCCTTACCCATACTTATGGAGTATCAAATTTAGTTTGGGGAGTGATTTCCACACCCCTAAATTGTTATCCACTCCCTTTTTGTCTTAATTGAAATTTTTATGTGTAAAAATTTCAATAAAAGACAAAAAAGAGGTGTGGATAACAATTTTGGGGCTGTGAATATCAAATACGAGTTTACTCACATTTAAATTGAAAATTGAGTTAGACTCAACTAGGGGTGCAAATGAGCCGAGTTGCTTGCGAGCAGCTCGCGGCTGGGCTCTGCTCGAATCGTTTATTAATCGAGCTCGAGTTTTGGGCCCATTTACTAAACGAGCTGAGCTACAAAAGCTCAGCTTGGCTCGCAAAAGCTCGGCTCATTTAATAGGCTCGGCTCGTTTAATAGGCTTGATAAGTAAATTAGTCCGACTCGGCTCGTTTAGGGCATAACTCGTTTACGACCGAGCTAAGCTCGAGCTCGAGTTTTGGGCTCATTAACCAAACGAGCCGAGCTCAAATACTATAAAGCTTAGCTCGGCTCGTTTGCAGCCCTAGACTCAACCCCGTACTCAAATTTTTAAAGGCAAATTTTACACCCCTGTAAATTTGTGCACATTTATGCTTGGATTTGAGTGTTGTCCAATTGAAGTCCGCGTACCAAATGAAACTTTTTCCCAATTTTTGACAGATTCGAGTAACAATTTGAGCAACGGTGGAGATGCTATCACCATTGAAGAAAAGGTTAATTTTATAGGCGCGAGCGACTCTCTGCATATGCGCCGAAATGGGGAAGAAGAAGAAGGGAGACGAGTCAGTAGGTGCAGTGGAATCACAAACCGAAGCGGCGAATGCAGAAAGCAAGCTTTTAGAGCTCGTCAATGGCAATTCTCATGGGACGAAGCTGGAGAAGAGGAAGAAGAAGAAGAGACACGAGTCGGAAGCAGTGGAATCAGAAACCGATGCAGTAAATGCTGAAAACGAGGGTTTAGAGCTCGTCAATGGCGATTCATATCAGACGAAGCAGGAGAAGAGGAAGAAGAAGAAGAAACAGAGGAGAGATGATGAGAAAGACGACGCCGAGCCACAGGCAGCGGTAATACCCACTGTCAGTATCGCTGTGCCTGGTTCTATCGTCGATAACGCTCAGTCTCTCGAACTTGCCACTCGAGTATTCCCCTCTCTCTCTCTCTCTCTCTCTCTCTCTCTCTCTCTCTCTCTCTCTCTCTCAGTTTCGCTTTAATGGTAGTTGATAAATTTCTTGGGAACTAGAAATCTTGTCTCAGTTGATTATGAAAAGAAGAAATTTTGGTGGAACTTCTTCAAAATCATTTCTTTTTAACTCTTTCAAGTTGTTTTTTGCCCAAAATCTAATAATGCCATTTTGTAGTGATCTATCTCTGGTAAAGAAAGAAACAAAGAACAAAAATGAGAGTTACAAAATAAATGGAGGGTTATATTGATATCTTCTTGTTTTCTTATTTTGTGTTCTCAGTTGGCCGGTCAAATTGCACGCGCCGCAACCATTTTCCGAATTGACGAGGTATTAACATCAGTGCATAGTATGGTGGAAAAGTATAGTTTTATGTGTTACTGGTGTTGGGTTGTTTCTGCTGAATTCGTTGGTTAGTTCCATACTTCCATGTTTGATCGAAATGATATTTTGGGTTGGAATCGTCCATGCATGAGTGATAGATTTGAGACATATACTGGTTATTTTTTGGTGGAAGGAAGAACTGGATTTATTGCTGATTAGAGGTTTACGTGTTTGTTGACTAGCATATGAATACAAAGGTTGTTTGCTCATCAAACGGGTGTATACCTATCCTATATCAACAGGTGGTGGTGTTCGACAACAAGGGTAGTTCAGTGAACTATTCAAATGCTAACACAAGAGACGTAAATTCAGATGATAATGAAAGTGGTTCATCTTTTCTTATAAGGATCTTGCAGTATCTGGAGACGCCACAGTATCTGAGGAAAAGTCTATTTCCAATGCATAGCAGCTTGCGTGTTGTGGTGAGAATTTCATACAAGATTTATTGGCGAAGACCAGTAGTATTTGTCTTAGTCTTGTTCCTTGCTAGTTCCCGAAAACCCATAGTTTTTCGCATCTCATATTTTGCAGGGTCTTTTGCCCCCACTTGATGCTCCACATCATTTGCGCAAGCATGAATGGGCTGCATATCGCGAAGGTAATTTTTCTACTTAACATTGTGCATTATAATCAACTTTGCTACTTTTTGGACGAGTGCCTTTGGTGGTTACTGGTTGCATGGTCATTGCAGCTATTTTTGTCCTTAAGATGCATGATTATTGTGGATTAGTATTGTATGTACAATTGGTATGGGGAGATTGTGAATCATTTATATCTTAATTGCTTTCAGATAGAGAGGATTGGGGTTTGGTACTTTTGTTTTCGTTGTGTTCAATGTGTGATGCATTCTTTTGGTTATATCTTTGACATACTTAAGGACGTTTTTGGATTCCTACTATTAATCACTTACTCCCTCTTTAATAATTCACCTCCATTTTGTAGGCATCACCCTTAAGGAGCGTCCAAACTCTGCAGGAACTCTTGTTGATGTTGGCCTCAGTAAAGTATGACCTTATGATCATAAATTCGCTTCTTTTCATTTCGTAGTTAGTAACTTGGTGCCATTGATAGCTTCCATTTTTTTGGTTATAGATTATGTACATGTATTTGCATTTCATGCTTTGTTCATTTTGAAGTATAAGGAAATTGTATTATGTAGTGAGGAGGTGACTTGCAGTAAATGTCACAAAAATTGGCAGTTTCAGATTTTCGAATAGCCTTTTCTGCTATACCTCATCATGATATGGTTCTTTACTGATTTCTCATTTGTTTCAAGTTCAACTCAATGAAAGTGAATAGATCGTTGTCATCAATAAGTAGATTTGAAGGAAAAAGCATGCTCGAGCTCTTTTTAATCTTCTATTGATTCTTGTGGTTGACACTTGACATAGATGTAGAGGCTTGGACTTTATGCTTTTCTGCTTGTGAAAGTACTAATCATACACTTATAGAGGGATGATTGATGGTTGCATGTCGTTGTGCAGAATGTTTTGATTGATAAAGTTCTTGAACCTGGAGTAAGAGTAACTGTAGCTATGGGAACCAATCGCAATTTGGATGCAGGTAATGAATAGAATTACTTTTGTTTTGTCTTCCTCATTCTTCTTGTTTTTTGTTGGTGTACAGGTAAATTTTCGTTGTTAAGGTTTCGATTTCATCTTTTGGGCCCCTAATTTACCTTACTCATGCTAAAAATCATGTGTCGGGTGGTTACCATTTTGGCCTTTTTGGTCTCATATTTTGATCCGAATGGACTGGAATTTTCTTTCTTTTATCTGTTCCCCTTACATGCTTCACCTGCATAATGTTCTTCGTAAGAACAATTGTGCATCCAAGTTACTTCTTTATTCTGCTCTATAGTGAATCCATTCAAGCCTAATTATGGAGCTTCTTCTTTTAAAATTGTGATTTTGTTCAAATAGTTTTCTTAAACTTCTGAAGCTTATTTTTCTTCTAGTCAAGTGATTATTGATCATGCATGACCCGTTCAAATAGTTATCTTAAACTTCTGAAGCTTATTTTTCTTCTATTCAAGTGATTGTTGACCCGTTCAAATAGTTATCTTAAACTTCTGAAGCTTATTTTTCTTCTATTCAAGTGATTGTTGATCATGCATGACCTTCTAAAAGAGGCCTCATTTGAATTCCAAGATTGGGTTATACTCATGAAGTTCACTTTGATGTATTTAATTTTGTAGATTTACCACGCCAGGTTGTCTCTTCTTCCAAGCCTAGGGAAGAAGTGGGAAAGTACTGGGGTTATAAAGTGCGATATGCATCCAGTATCAGTTCAGTACTAAGGGACGGCCCGTATAAGGTATCTGTCATTTTCCTTGAAGTAGCATTCTCTCACAAAACAAGTGTTATGTTTTCTACCTAACTTCGTACTGGAGCTTGTTCACTCAAACTGTAATATGATTTTACAGGGAGGGTACGATCATCTGATTGGTACCTCAGAGCATGGTCAATTTCTAAAGTCTTCAGAACTGACGCTACCTTCTTTCAGGTATGGTTTGAGAGTGTCTAGGCATTAATTTTGTTGGCTTTTGAGATATACAGTTGCCGGATGTATGATATTTCCCTCTGATGAGGTTTCATTGTGCAACACCTAGTTACTAAGCCAATCAAAAAACACGTAGTTACTACCCTTGTACATCTTTCATCCTGTAAGTGCATTAAGGAGATTAACTTGACTGTCTAAACTGATACTTTTTCGTGTGCATCCAGCTAAATCCTTTTGGCATGATCTGCAGGCACTTATTAATTGCCTTCGGTGGACTTGCTGGATTGGAAGAGAGCATAGAGGAAGACAATAAGTTAAAGGTATTTGTACGTTGTGAATTTCTTGGACGTTTAATCGTCAACTTGCTTTCAGTTGTTGAAGTGATTGTTTCTCTCCCTAACTAGAGTTCTGCAAGTCATCCAATGTTGCGGATGTTTGAATTTTGCTTTCATTGTGGGCGACTTGAAGTTGCTAGCTGTGTCAATAGAACAGAAATCTGCAAACAAGAAAACCCTAAAGTGACCTCATAAAATACAATTTTTACGCTCTCTTTATTTTGTTTACCAGGGAAGAAATGCGCGAGAGATATTTGGTTCATACTTGAACACGTGTCCAAATCAAGGAAGCAGAACAATTCGAACAGAGGTACACTATTAGCACTCTCACTTGTCAATATGCCATTTTATCAACTTCTCTAGCATTCTATGGTAACAATATCCGATCTTTCGGCATACAGGAAGCCATCTTTATATCGCTTCAGTATTTTCAAGAACCAATCAACCGAGCTTTGCAGAGATCATAACATCAAAATTAGTCAGCTTGAAGTCATCAAAAGGCAATATCTTGAAGAAGCTTACGCTCTGGACCAAATATTGGTCAATTTAACACCTTATCATTGTGCTGAGCCTGAAGATTATTTGCTGACACGAAGAGCAGACCCCAATAACTATTCAGGGAGATTTCCCTCCGTTGGGAGGTGGTTGGTTAACTTGCTGTTGAATTGAAATTTTGAAATATGTCATCTTGAGCCATAGTTTGTCCATTTGGGGACGTTGCTAGCTCTGTAGTTGATAGTTTATGGACTTGTAGACTTATTTGGCTAGAACTTGTTTATGAAACTTTTCTTGTGATGAAATAGAAGAAAAAAAACTGGTATTTTTTTTTTTTGTCTTAGAGCATCTCTAGTGCACTACCTGAAAAATGTTTGCTAAAGTGTACACCTAAGCACATGTGGGGTCCTATTGTATGTGCTAAGAACTTAGTTGGCTAGCTAATGAAGAATGCATTTTAATGATCTACATATATATATATATAAGGTCCAACGCGAGGATTCGTCAAAAAGAAAAACCCTAAAGGACTTCATCCGAGCAGTTTTCGATAAAAATATACATATAATTTTTTTTATCGAAAACTGCTCGGATCAAGCCCTTCCGGATTTTTTTTTTTTGTGACAAATCCTCGTGTTGGATCTTAAAAACGCGTTTTAAACACATCTAATAGCAACTAACTGGTCAAGTGAAAGCATTCAACTATTAATTTTTTCTTTCAAAGCGAATAACTAATGACTTTGTAGTGTTTGATTGGCTATTTTTATTATTTTGATTCGAAGGACAAAAGGAATGCTTGCAACAGGGGGAAATTATGTTTATGCCCCTCTCTTTCTTCTCAATATCCACACTCAATCTGCTATGTTTTTGTCTTTCCCATTCTCATTACCTACATCTCCTCTTTCCCCACCTCTGCCCTTCTTTCCCATCACCCCACTTCTTTCCTATCACCCCACCTGTCCCCTCCCTAACCACCATTACCATAAGTCGAATCATCCATTTTTACTCACAATATGTGTAATGGAAAAGATGGTGAAGAATCAAAGATGCTCTTGCACGATCTACTAAAAGATCTTTTTGCTCAATTGTCAATGTGTTTTCCAAGCAAAGTCTAATTATTCATCAAGTTTTTTCCAAATAAAAATCCATTTTTAAGTCGTATGTCTACAAACAAAAATTGTCTCTTAAGAAGATGTTTGGTTCATTGTGGTTCAATCAAACAATTTCATGTGCATTTGGTGGTTGTTCCAAACAAGTCTAGTTGGTACAGATAAGTAATTAAGAACTTGCATATCTTGTGGAAAGGTAAATAAGTGAAGAGGAGATTATGACTGAGTCTTGAGAGATGGGGATTGGTTAATTGTCTCGAGAATGGTAGTGGCAAAGTTGGAGAAAGTGATAAAGAGGAGGTGGTGGACATGGTTCCCAATTCATTCTCCCGTCAGTGGGTAGTGATACAACCCACTAGGGGATCCCACCAATTAGCTAGCTTGTTGTGTGAAAAGAGTGATGCATCATCAAAGGAGCCCGCTTGACACAACGAGGTCCACATTTCTCCAACGCAGCCCAGAGCCTTGGCAACGACACCCTTCTTGCATGCTTAGGTTACTTATGGGTTTTCTTCACTTGGCCAATGATATAACTTAGCCAAAAAATTACACAGCTTAAGGCCCAGGGTGCTATCATGATAGTTTGTGATGCCAAAGACTTGTGCAGGATGTTGTGCCTATGAGGGTTCGAAAGAGTTGTGGTTGATGTTGCTAACTTTAGGCATTGAGACATTAGAGTGTATATAATATAATCCGAGGATAAATGACGAACAAATGGATTTTAGAAGGGGGCAAATAGAGTTTCCAAACACAGGAAGGGTGCAGGCCGTAATTATTAGCAACATATAAAGGGGCATCTCCGCAATTTTGCCACAATCGCAATTTCCTTTGTATTCCTACGAAGAGAAATAAAACCCAAATAGAGAACCCCCCCAGAGGGTTTCCGGATAGAGAAAACAGAAACACAAATTTTACATACATAAAACTTGTATCTATCTATCTATCTACATATACATATATACCGTTAACAATCTCTCTTTCAAAATTAACGGTATTTTCCCGCCATGGCGGCTCAGGCGGAGGGCCGACCGCCACAACCAGGAGGAGGCTCTCTCGATCTCGATTTGTTAGAGAAGACCAAGACTCTGATCTGTGCTCTCAACCTCGTCTCTCGCAATCTCCCTCTACCCGACGCCGTTTTGGACGCCGTATCCTCCATCTACTACGATGCTGACGACGCGGCTGACAACGACGGTGGCGGTGGTGGTGATGCTGGCGGATCTGAGGCTAGCGCCGTCGAGGGACTCCAGGCGGTTGCGGTTGCGGTGCGATTCTTGTCTCTCTTTTTTTTTTTTTGTCTTTTTTGGGATGTGGTGTAGTTGAATTTATAACGTGGCGTTTTGTGGTTGTAACTGAAAAACCTAGGGTTGTTTTGTAGCTGTGAATTTGTTTGTGTTTGGAGTTTGGTTACTTACTCCTGGAGTTATTCAAAACGTTTTGTTGTAAAAAATGTAGCTTGTTTACTTGAGTTTAGGTGGCGTTTGTGGATACAATTGGAAGCCTAGGGTTATTTTGTGTAGTTCTGGTTTTGTGGTTGTGTTTGTGTTTGGTTACTTATTTATGGAGTAATTCAAATTGGAGTAAAGAACGTAGTTTGTTTGCTTTTGACTTGGAGAGAGAGAGAGAGATGCAACAATTGGCGGAAGCCAATCCCGCGAAGTAAAGGATACACCACTCCTAGCACGTAGTGCTGTGGTATTGGTTATCTCCTCACTATTACCCAGCCAACTAAACAGGCCACAGTATTATATATTGCCTCACTATTAGCTCCGCCAACTGAACACTGCTCTTAGTGCAAGAGTGTTGATCCCTTTTTCCTACATTTGAGAAGCGTCAAACAGTGCTAGCTGTATTTGGCCTATCTTAACCAAATATTTCCATGGGCACAGCGAGAAGGCGTTAGAGGATGGGTTACTCCTATTATCTGAAAGCTGAATGGTGGATTCCGGAGTTCTGAATTTGGTGGCAATTACTTTTAGATTTTTGTAACAGATTGTTCATCAATCACTAAAGAACAACATATTGTTCTACTTCCCTTCCAGTTGTTTTGTTGAATGTTGAGGTTCTTTTTGTCTAGGATATAGTTTAGATGATTTGTTGGGATAGATATGAGAAAATGAATCTGGTTATTGGTGCATAAATTCTCAGCCAGCAAGAGCTGGCCAAGCTGGCTTAATGCTATATTTCTTTACTCTTTTGCAGGCAGATAGAGGCTATCAAAACGTGCACAAAACTTAAAGCTAAATATAGAATTTCACTTTTAACGTTTATGATGCAGGATGATGTAGGGATTTCAAAAGAAGGAGATTTGATGGCGGCTCTTCAAGATGCACTAGTGAAACAAAGACCAAATTGCATGTCAGGTTTTGGATTGACAGAATCAAGGGATAAGCGTTTGCAGAGCCATGTTCAGCATCGTTTGTCTGAACTTGAAGGTTACTATTTTTCTGAAGACCATATTTCTTTTAGTTAATAAAATCGTATTGTTCTGTAATTATATTGAGCAATGACGATCGCCATAAGGATTTCCTTTGCGTCTGATGATAGTATGGGTGATCTTGTATTTATCTCTTCCAGAGTTCAAGTTATGATTTGTATGTCTCTATGAAACATTGTTATGATTATTTTGAACCAGAATTACCTTCAAGTAGAGGCGAGGACCTGCAGTCAAAGTGCTTGCTTGAACTCTATGGACTAAAGGTAGGCGTGATTTAATGGTTTTCAAAAAGTGTCTGGTTATTCATTACTTGCACAGTTGTATATGATGTTCATTTTTTTCAAGGTTAACCGGAATTATATGTGCCAATAGAATATGGAATTTAGGTGCTTATACAAATAAAGAAATATTTATGTTCTGGATGAAATGATTCTTGCAACAAATCCTTAGCCGTGTGATTGAGTATCAATCTTCAGAAATAAGTGTTAGTGTTCCCCCTTTTCTAACAAGGAGGACGATCTGGCGTTTTCATTTGCAAAATTACTATAGCTGGCTTGGAGATATCCATTTAGAGAAGATAAGATATATCGAAACAAGAAGTTCTGATATCCCATTAGGAGTAACTCCACTGATTGTTTATTCAATAATATTCCATTTAACGTAGTTAACTTGTGATTTTTTTTTTTAATATACTGGGTATCTTTTGTGACTTTTATACTTAGATGTTGTGCTGCTCAGAGAAGAATTTTTATTTTCATTGATAATTTGCTTGTTTTGTCCTGTCAGCTTGCAGAGTTGCAGAGCAAGGTTCGGTCTGATGTGAGTTCAGAGTATTGGCTTCGTCTGCATTGTGCATATCCTGACAAGCAGTTGTACGATTGGGGCATGATGCGATTACCTCGTCCTATGTATGGCCTCGGAGATGCTTTTTCCATGGGAGCTGATGATAACCTAAAGAAGAAACGTGACGCTGATGTTAGTTTTTATCTATTTGTTCCTTACTTTAGCTTCAAAATTTTACTTAACGAGAAGAGAATTTTACTTAACGTGATGCTGATGCCTTTCTATGGGTTTGTGGATGCTATCTGCATAAAACATGGTTTATGTCTTTAACATAGTTCTACCGCTCAGCTGTGTCCCTGATGAAGTCAGGGAAGTGGTCATTGATCAATGTCCAATGAGCATGACTTTGAAAATTTAACTCAGTTATCAGATTATTGTTCATCAATTATGTATTACGTTTATTCAATATGTATAAATGCCGACACACTGCTGATGTTTCGAAACACTGTTGTTGCAGAGGCTTTCCAGGTCACAAGAGGAGGAAAAGAACCTTGTGGAAACAAGAAAAAGGAAATTCTTCGCCGACATACTGAATGCCGCCCGTGAACTCCAATTGCAAGTACAAGCTGCTCAGAAACGGCGGAAACAAAGGAATGATGGTGTTCAGGCATACTCTTCTTTCTATCTCACTTTCTTCTTTTCTTTTCTTTTAACCACTAATTTACATGTGTAAACAGTAGATGGGATTTGAAAATGGAAGATACTGGGATAGATTAACATGGGTATCCACCCAATTAATGCATGAGTATCACCCTCCGTTAGTGACTGTTCGCGATCTATATCTCAATCACTATTGGTCACTTTAATCTACAGTGCAATCAATCTCTATGTGGTGCGCCATATCTTTAGTTAATCTTTTTCTGTGTGAGTTAAGCAAGTAAGCAAAATTAGTAAATAAATAGATAAGGAAATTGCCGATCTCATCTCTATTGCAAAGCACGAAACTGATTTTGCAAACTTAAATAAAAAGGGCTCTTTATATTTGTGGGGCTGGTGAGTGCAATATTGACTGGAGATTTATATTTTATGGCGGGTGCATGTGTGGGAGAAACAAAAATACTAGTTTTTATAAGGTGAACTGCTTTTCGTTTATAAGTCATTTGGAAAACGTCTTGGAAGAAAACAAAACTTTCTCAAGCCTTGCTGCAGATTTGACTTTTGTTTGAAGTTTCTGAGCAACTAACATGTCAAGCTATCAAAAGAAGGAATTTACCTCTTGATCCTGTGTTTTTTAAAAATGTCAAATTCTTTGGCAGTATATCTTGATGTTAGTGTAGTCAATTTGAAAGGTGCCCTCTCCAGTTCTTGGTCATTCTCTTCTGCGGAAATCTTTACCTACAAAGTAGTTTGCGCATATCCTGTGGCTATTTGTCAGTTCTTGGAATTGATTTGTGTTTGTTTCTAGCTAGGTGAAACAAATCTATCTATCTATAGTGTAAATATAGGGGTTTCACTTGTTATATTTCATACGCAAGTAAAGCAGTTGTTCTTATAGCAATTGCTGCTGGGATTCAATTCCATCTTCGACATTATGCAGGCTTGGCATGGAAGACAAAGGCAACGTGCCACACGGGCAGAGAAATTGAGGTTCCAAGCTCTCAAATCTGATGATCAGGAAGCTTACATGCGAATGGTTGAGGAAAGCAAGAATGAACGGCTAACTATGCTTCTAGGAAAAACGAATGATCTCCTTGTTCGTTTGGGAGCTGCTGTCCAACGTCAAAAAGATGCTGAACATGATGGCATTGAAGCCTTGAAAGATGCTGAATTGCCTGAGCTTTTTGCTTCAAAGAGTGGGACCACTGGGGATTCACTTCCTGAGGAAGATGCTGACATTGTTGATACTGAACCCAGTCCCCAGGTCAAAACAGGGGACTTACTGGAAGGCCAGCGACAGTATAATTCAGTTATACATTCAATTCAGGAAAAGGTAAAAAAATGAAGTTTTAGTCACCTGCCAAATGTGCTGATGGGCAGGATGTGTTCAAACTAAAAAAATTTCTTGTTTCTTGAAGGCGTAGATGATTAGATTTACTGCTGGTCTATTTATCTAATCATGAAAAAATAAAGGAGAGAACAAAACTGATGTATAACTGATGTAGTTACAATGCTTATCACAAGCTTAAATAGAGAAATCTAGAAATCTATACCTAAATAGAAGATTACAAAGAGATATGATTACGCCTCATCTATGCCATAAATTGGGTATCAAGATACGCCTAATCTAGGCTTTAAATAGAAGATTAAAAAAGATAGACTGGATCTTTTTAAACATGGGTTGCCGGAGATGTAACAGAGTCGCCAAAGCTTGTAATCGGGTCGCCGGAAATGCTAGGGTTCTGGTGAACTGCGTCTGGGGTGAGATGATGAACACATTAGAGATGTTGAGGCGGGAAGCTGAGAAGCCAGAACATATGGCAACAGGTGCGGGAAGAACAGATGCAAATTCAGAAGATGCAAATTCAAATGCAGATCCAAAAGATGCAGATTAGGATGATGTTTGCGAAGGAAGAGATAGTATCGTACAGGTTTTTGATGCAAAACAAGAGAAACAAAGCCAGAAATCAGAGAGACAGAACTACAGAGATGCGAAATCAGAGATGTTGAGTCCGAAATACCATGAAAACTTTTCATGAGTGCCCGGTGGACGACGGCGAGGCTTAGGCCGCCCGCCGGAGAGCAAATATCCCACAGGCCTAGATCTTATAGCTCTAATACCATATGACAAAATAAAGGAGAGAAGAAAACTGATGTATTACTAATCTTAAAGTTACAATGCTAATCACAAGCTTAAATAGAGAAACCTAGAAATCTATACCTAAAATAGAAGATTACAAAGAGATATGATTACGTTTGATCTATGCCATAAATAGGGTATCAAGATACGCCTAATCGAGGCTTTAAATAGAAGATATACAGAGATTTATTCACACTAATATCCCACATAAGATAACACAATGTCTGAGGTGGACGATATAGACAATTGGGCGGGTCTGTAGGACTGAACTAATAGTGATGGAATTAACAATATCACATCCCCACGGTAGTAAAAATCCCATGGTTTGTGGGCTTCTAAATCAGAGGGATATTAAATTTCCGACCGTAAATGTTTCGACCAAATGTAGGATGTGTGATCCCCTTTGATTTAGAGTCCGGTTTGATGCTCAAATCTGGTCAAACAAACAAGGCTTGAGGGTCTAACTCTAATGCTTAGTAGCAGGATCCTTCTAAAATGGGTGTGCTCCCTAGACCGGAGCTCGAAGCAGCGCTCCTAAGACGGGAGCTCGCTCCCATCCAGACGAGAACCCGCTCCTAAATAGGATGAGAGCTTCAACATTAATCTTAAGGGCGAAATTCTCACTTCTCTTTCCAAATATATGCAAGCAAGAAGAAAAAGAAGTAAGAAATATTTAGGACTCTCTTTCTCATCTTGTATTCTTCTCTACTTATCTACTTGTTTAGTCCATATATTTTGCATAAAAGAATCTATTGGGATGTTGTTTCTCACTCATGTTTATATATATAAAATGTCTATATACACGCTCGCTTTGCAACTATAAAACATATGTACAATACATAAACTTATATATAAATTTATTCATATAAATATTCATTCATTAAATATTCCCTTGCCGCTCCCAACCTAGGGAGCTTCTACATACCCCCCCTCCCCCTCACCAGGTCCATCTCCCGCCCCCGACCCCGCTCCTGCTTTGTGCAACTAAGGTCTAATGACAACAAGCCTTGTTGCTTTTCGCATCTCATAGTTACTTAAATTTAAGCATAAGAGGCAGTTTCTTCTGCCGGAAACTTAGCAGGTGCTCTTTTAGGTATCCTTCATATGGTATTTTAATGAGCAACACTTGCATGTCGTATGCGACATCTTATAGCTTGTGAAATATATTTTAGATGTGATTTCTCACCAGATCTTATCTTTTACTTCACAGGTAACTGAGCAACCATCCATGCTTCAGGGTGGAGAATTAAGGCCCTATCAGTTAGAAGGCCTTCAGTGGATGTTGTCTTTGTTCAATAACAATCTTAATGGAATTTTGGCGGATGAGATGGGGTTAGGCAAGACGATCCAAACCATTTCCTTAATTGCATATCTTATGGAAACCAAGGGCGTCTCTGGGCCCCACTTGATTATAGCCCCAAAGGCTGTTCTACCTAATTGGGTTAATGAGTTCTCAACCTGGGCTCCTAGGTACATGGAGAAGTTTATTTGAAAAACATCCCTCTCAGTGTGCAAATTCTATGTATATATGCTTGTTAGTGGACAGTCCTAAATGTTCATTTTAAATAATGACTGGATTTTTCTTTTTCCAGCATAGTAGCTGTTCTTTATGATGGACGTCGAGATGAAAGAAAGGCACTGAGGGAAGAGTACGCAGGAGAGGGGAAATTCAATGTGTTAATCACTCACTATGACCTTATTATGAGAGACAAGGCATTTTTGAAGAAAATTCACTGGAATTATATGGTTGTTGACGAAGGGCATAGGCTGAAAAATCACGAATCTGCTCTTGCAAGGACTCTTGTTTCCGGGTAAACCGCGACCCTAGCTTATTTTATCTGTTCTATGTCCTACTTTGTTTGTAGGACTGTTCAGTCTTTGTGTGATGAGTTTTACATTTATTTTGAGTTTTAGACATTGGTAAATCTTCTACAGAATAATGCATGCTTGTTTTGTTAGTCTTTTTTCCTCTTTTGGCAGGGGGACAAGGAGGGGATGACTATATATTATCTGTCTGTTTTTTCCCCTTTTTTCACTGTTGAATAACTTTTTTACCATTGCTGTACAACTGGGAACCAGTAATCAGATGTATTGTTTAATCCAGGACAATCAAGTTCCTACATGGGTTTGAGAAAATAACAGTTGATTGTGGTTTTTTTGTAAGGCTTATCTTGTTCAGGTTTTTGTTATAGTGGATTTGTGGTGGTTTCTTTTTGTCAAACCCCTGAAAGAAAAAGGGAGACACCCTTTTTCTTTTTTCTTCGTTGAAGGCTTTTTTGGTATGCACCTAGAATCAGACGGCCTGTCCTTTGGGTCCAGTACATCATCTTTTTGTTTTCCTAATCGAAGTTCTGTTTTTGTTTTGATTTGTTTTCTTGCTGTTGCTATTTGGTGTATATGTTTTTTGTTCACTGCGTAGCGCTTCACCTTTTATCTATTATGTTGCTCTACCTAAATTTATTTTTGGCCATTTTTGTCAAAAATGGATCTCTTCTTATGGACTCTTGGGAATGGTTGTGATCCAGTTCATGGCCTATTAGAAGTAGAAAATGCTTTGGTGGGATCACAGACAGAAAAACATTTCTATGACTTCGATAATTTCTCTGTAATTGATCTAGATTGATGGAGTCCTCTTTTTCCCTAGTAATATGCTTTTTTCTTAGGCTCGTTGTTGATTGAGTCAGTGTGCAAGTCCTTAGTTCCTTCTAGTAGATTAGGAGAGAGGAGGTCGAAATGAATATTGAGCCTTCTATTTTAGTTATTTGACAGACGAGTAAGGCCCTATGTCAGTGTAAATCAAAACAAGACCTCTATGAACCAACAAGAGCCTTCTAGGTTAACCCTCGATTGAGGACACATTGAGATTGTATAAACATGAGCTTGTGATATACCCACAACTAAAGTCAGAACGGTTAATGCAAGAGGTGACCAATACCTTCTACATTAAAAGATCATTCATAGCTCATTCATATCACCTCAAGCTTCTTTAGGTCAATAAGATGACCTCGAGACTCTCAGCTCCACTGTTGAATGTCTCTCTATAATTCATTGGTTGAATGATGTCCTTGGGGAACAAGGAGCATGATTTGTCAGATTTTGTTAAAAGCTGGTTCATTTTTACGGAATAAGCTTGTATTTCTTTTCCTCTGACCTCTTGTAGAAGCTTATAAAGGAGTTGAATTGCAAGTTCTCTCTTTCACTCTGACCAAAGCTGGAAAAAAGTAAAAAACTAGAGGAGGAACGAACTCACTAGCGTTCTACATAACTCGTGAGAAGTGCTTTGATTAAAAGACACATTCACAGTGTTACGTGTACTTGTGGAATCGGTTCCCACTCCATATTCTTCTTTACCCAATAGTTTGGTCAATAAGTGAGTATTCTCAAAGTACGTCATTGTTTCCTCCCTCATAAATCATCAGTTGTTCCTTTGTCCATATTCTTCCAAATTAGTTTACCCTTTATCTTTTCATTCTATGTTGGATTGGTTTCTAGTGGAATTGAGTATGATTATCTAATGGTAATCATATGTATGCAGCTACCGAATTCGACGTCGACTACTACTGACGGGGACCCCTATCCAGAATACTTTACAAGAGTTATGGTCCCTACTCAATTTTCTCCTTCCAAACATATTTAACTCAGTTGAGAATTTCGAGGAGTGGTTTAATGCACCCTTTGCGGATCGAGGCGATGTTTCTCTGACAGATGAAGAAGAACTATTGATCATTCGCCGTCTGCACCATGTAGGTGATGGCTTCCAGTTTCTCTTCTAGTTATTTTTTCTGAATTCCTATTTTTTATGCATTTTCTTTTCCTAGGTTATAAGGCCATTCATATTGAGGAGGAAAAAGGATGAGGTGGAGAAGTTTCTTCCAGGGAAAACACAGGTGATACTGAAATGTGACATGTCAGCATGGCAGAAAGTGTATTATAAGCAAGTCACAGATGTGGGGAGAGTTGGTCTTGGCACGGGTAAGTTGTTGCTTATACAGGCATGTCTTTTTTTACTTCACTTTAGGCATTAATTGCAAAATTTGCTCATTTGTAGTTGATCATAAAAATTTGCATTATACTCCGTTAGAGTTGACTTTGCGCTTAATTTGATCCCTCTCTCTCTCTCTCTCTCTCTCTCTCTATAACTCTGCACGTTCGCACCGCACACAGAATCTACTAACCAAAATGTTTCCAACTATTACCTATTTAGAATAACCTACTACTAACCCATATTATTTGTAGAATGTGACCTATTAGGTTTCCTTTCGGCATACCAGAATGAACCATGCACTGATGACTTTCATTTGTTGTAAGCTCGTTTGGTTTTGCATTGGTAAATTCCTTTTAGATAACGTAATAAAGTTCATCCCCGAATTTGTTATCCATTTACAAGTCAGTATCTATGAATGGTTTGTTGCCATTTTCGTTTCCTTTTATGGTCAGAGATAATTGGCAGTTGGAAGTTGGCTAATTGTGAAAGTTATGCAAAAGTACTAACAACGCTATGCTTTATCATTTGAGAAGTTCTTTCAGAGAAACAACGCTACGCTTTATCCTTTGAGAAGTTCTTTGAGAGAACAATTATTAGGACTTGTATCCAGTGTATTTATTTAATCATGTATTGACTGACTGCAATGCACTTCCTCCTGTATACAAATTCCATTGCATACTTGCATGTAAGTGTATGGACTAGTACTCTCTTTGTTGCATGCTGTGAATACTCAAGTCTCTTATCAATTAAATCGACAAGTTTCTGAAACAGAAAAACTTTCCATTTCTCAAGTAATGTGAACTTAATTGCAGGTTCTGGAAAATCCAAGAGTTTACAAAACCTAACAATGCAGCTCAGGAAGTGCTGCAACCACCCGTACCTGTTTGTTGGTGAATATAATATCTGGCGGAGGGAAGAAATTTTTAGAGCATCAGGGAAATTTGAGCTACTTGACCGTTTACTCCCCAAGCTTCGCAGAGCAGGACATAGAGTGCTCCTTTTCTCACAAATGACTCGACTCATGGATATTCTTGAAGTTTATTTGCAACTTCATGATTTTAAATATCTCAGGCTTGATGGGTCAACAAAAACCGAGGAAAGAGGAACTTTGCTAAAGCAATTTAATGCTCCCGATTCTCCTTTCTTCATGTTTCTTCTGAGCACTCGTGCTGGGGGTCTTGGACTGAACTTACAAACTGCGGATACTGTGATAATGTTTGACAGTGACTGGAACCCTCAAATGGACCAACAGGCGGAGGATCGAGCACATCGTATTGGGCAGAAGAAGGAAGTGAAGGTTTTTGTTTTGGTTAGTGTTGGGTCGATTGAGGAGGTGATTTTGGACCGTGCGAAACAGAAGATGGGTATAGATGCTAAGGTCATACAGGCAGGGTTGTTCAATACAACCTCCACAGGTAACCTTGTTGATTTAATTCTTCGTATGACTTTGGAATTTTTGTTTCATGGTTGATATCTAATCGTCCCCGGATAGTTGGGACAAATGCTTTTTAAGTTTCTGATATATATATATATATATATATTCCTATATCAATCCCGTTCTACTAAGGACTCCCTCAAACTCCCAATTTGCGGACCTCATGGATTGGGGTCGAATCTCGACGATCCGAACCGCTCAATGTGTTTAAAACGTGTTTTTAAGGGTCACTGCAAGGATTCGTCCAAAAAAAATACCCGGAAGGGCTTCATTCGATAAACTATATATGTACGGTTATTATGAAAAACTGCTCGGATGAAGCCCTTTCGGGTATTGTTTTTTTTTTGTGATTCCTCGCGTTGGCCATGAAAAACATGTTTTAAACACATTGAGCAGTTCGGATCGTCGAAATTTGGAAAATCAGAAAAGGGGTGGTCCTCACGGAGGAGATCCCTGAGGGAGTCCTTAATAGAACATCTTTATATATATATATATATATAGCTCACGGTTCCAGTCAGGGATCCCTGACTAGAAGAAAATGGGTATTTTTTTTGTGTTGCAAATTGTTTTGGGAAAATCCGAGCCGTCCAATGTGTTCAGAAGGTGTTTTCCAAAATTCCAAGGTCCACGCGGGAAATCTTCAAAAAAAAATACCGGAAAGGGCTTGATCCAAGCAGTTTTTCGCAAAACTCAGTTTTGCGAATAACTGCTTGGATCAAGCCCTTCCCGCATAGACCCTTGAAAACACCTTCTGAACACATTGGACGGCTCGGATCGTCAAAAAAATGCTCAGATCATGGAGGTCCGGAAGTCCGGATCCCGGACTAGAACCGCGTCCTATATATATAGGATAATGATCTACTAAAGACTCCCTTAGCCAAATTTGGTGCGGACCTCACCATTCCGGATCAAATTTTGACAATCCGAACCGCTCAATGTTTTTAAAATGCATTTTCCAAGGTCCACGCGGAAAATCTTCAAAAAAAAATACCCGGAAGGGCTTGATCCGATCAGTTTTTGTTAAAAACGCTATATACCTTGGAAAATGCATTTTAAAAACATTGAGCGGTTCGGATCGTCAAAATTTGATCCGGAAAGTCGAAAAATGGCTTGGTCTGCACCAAATTTTGTTTGAGGGAGTCCTTAGTAGATCGGCTTCCTATATATATATATATATAAGATCATGATCTAATAAGGGATCCCTTATTTAAAATTTGGTGCGGACCTAGCCTTTTTTCAACTTTCCGGATTAAATTTTGATGATCCGAACCGCTCAATGTTTTTAAAATGCGTTTTTAAGGTCCTATGGTGAGGATTTGTCAAAAAAAAAAAATACCCGGAAGGGCTTGATCCAAACAGTTTTCGATAAAACTGTACATATATATATAAAACACATTTTAAGTTGTTGTATTCTGTGTTATTTGCAACGTGGATCGTTTTGCTATGAGGGCGGAGGCACATTTCCAAGTGATAACCGTGCAATAAAATAGAGTACTATTCTTCAAATTACCAGCACAAAACACATTTCCAGTTCTTACAGAAACATTACCGAAATGTACTGGAACAGTTAGGGATTGCTCAATTTACCTTTTCTGGAATGGACATGTACGATGTTCGGAAACATGTTTTCCAATTCGCAAATCACTAGGGTATTGGTGTATTTTGGTCACATAGGTTGTGTTTTTATGGTTGATTTCTGTCACTTTTCTCTAGAGCAAAGGAATTTATATCGTAGATGAAGCTGAAAAAATGTTATCTCAAATATCTGCCATGATCCCATGGCTGTTTGGTACTTGTCGATGGATAAGCATCACCGTATTACTTATGACTGTATTTTCGTTTTCTTTGTTCCTTTCTCCATTGATATTTTCTTAGAGATAACAACGGATAGATTGCCCCAAAGCGGGCACACACACAAACACAAACACAGTGCAACATAAAAAGGGCGCAATACAGAGAGAACTGACATAGTTTGGCTTTTTTTATGCAGCTCAGGACAGAAGAGAGATGTTGGAGGAGATTATGCGTAGAGGCACAAGTTCACTTGGGACAGACGTCCCTAGTGAGAGAGAAATCAACCGGCTCGCCGCGCGTTCGGACGAAGAGTTTTGGATGTTTGAGAAAATGGACGACGAGAGAAAGCTCAAGGAAAAGTACAGATCTCGTCTCATGGAAGATCACGAGGTGCCAGATTGGGCGTATACTACACCAGAAAACAAGGACGGAAAGGGCAAAGGATTCGACTACGAAAGTCGCCACATCACCGGAAAGCGAAGAAGAAAAGACGTGGTGTATGTTGATACACTCAGTGATTTACAATGGATGAAGGCAGTGGAAAATGGAGGAGACGTTATAAAGCATTCTGCTCGAGGAAAGAGGAGAGAGAACCTTCCTCCCGTGGGTAATGACGTTGTGAGTAATGGTGTAGTGGGGGAAAAGAAACTAGTAGAAACAAAGAGCGAAACAATGTCACTGGCGAGTGAGGCAACGAGTGAAGATACAGCTAGTTTGGGCTTGAAAAGGTCCGTTTCGGAGATTGAATATGTACAAAAGACAGAAACTCAGGACGGTGGAGAGAGTGATTGGAACGGGTTGAGTTGGAAGCCTCATAAAAAGAGGAGGTCAAGGTTAGTGTCCTGAGTTTCATGGTAGGGTTTCAAATTCTAACGGTAGAGGAAACGGATAGATTTTAGTTAAATGGTTCGGTGAAAACACCAGCAGAATTGCGAAGGTTTGATCGTCTTATGATTTGCATCCAGCCTTCTTGTTGTGACTTTAGTAGCTCAGAATTTGCGCAGTACGCTTCGTCTGCAGAATGCGAGCTTTTTGGACTGGTATGGTTGCGACTCATGCTCCTGCATCGTTGCGTTCATCCTTGTAGTCTAGAATCTTTTGTATTTTTTAGCAGACCAGCGTGTGTTATTCTATTTGATTTATTGAGATGGAGCTGTACATTTTTACCAACTCATAAATTTGGGAGACCCATTAGATAGCCTTAGAAAATTGTAATTCTCCCCCAGATAAAGAAATATAGTGGTTTGGGGCCATTCTGGCTTTTGATACTTTCTGATGTTTTCTGGCTTTCATATACTATCGTCCCTTTTGTCGCTCATTTGGGGTCAGTCTATACAGAGCTTTGCTTTGACTTTAAATGGGGCCCTTGCTAGTAGACGGTGGGATTGGTTTCCCAGGATTAGTCAAGGTGCGCGAAAGCTGGCCCGGACACCTGGTTATCAAAAAAGAATCATCCCTTTTATCGCCATAAACTGCCGTGACCGGCTGCGCCATAAGCCCGTTGTATCGTGACCTGAATAACAATCCAAGAACACCCCAATCAACCCCAAAATTGGAAAAATCAAGTCCAAAACATAAACCTCCTAGCCATTATTGCCACCACTTCTAAACATCACCAGAAGAGAGCTAGCGTACCCATCCGATCCCTCCAAATAGCCAAATCTGAAATTTTAGGGGTTCACTCTCATATATACAACACGAAAATAAATAACCTCAGAGCATGGGATCAAAAAAAAAAAAAAGAGAGAGATGGGAAGAAAGGATGACTATTTTTTTTCCCTATTAATTTTTCGAATCTTTGCCCTTTGTTTGGACTATGAGGAAAGTGGGAGAAGAGAAAAGGAAAGAAAATAAAATTGAATGAAAATGAGAGGGAAACGAGTTTAGATATGTTATTTGATAAATATATATCGGTACAGATTTCTATGTACAGAAATCGTACAAATTAGTTTATTTGGATCCATTATGGGTCCCACACGGACTATCAGAGCTGTTCATGTTTTTTTTAAATAATATTTGTTGATACATTGTAAAATATCAAATCAATCAAATATCAGTAAATCCTCTATCGGTTATCTAGTTTTTGATTTTGAACAAAAAACTAGATAAGCCGATAGTGCATTTACCGATATCTGATTTATTTGATTTTTTACATAGTAACAATTAACATTATTTTGAAAAACATGAACAACACCGATTATTCGTGTAAGACCCAGAGTGGGTCGAAATAAAATAATTCATACAATGTATGTACAAAATTTTCTGTACCCATATTACTGTTATTATCCCTCTTCTCTGCAAACCAAACAATGGAAAGTATTTTTTTTTTTTTTTAAATTTTCCTATCTAAAGACTTTGTTTGGTTCTTGAGGAAAGAAGTGGAAAAGAGAGGAAAATTAAAAAAACTTCCTCCCATCATTTTGGTTTCTGGTATATGAAAAAGGAAAGAAAATAAAAAGAAAAAAACAAATGGAAAAGCCTTGACTCTCTCAAACAGAGGAGAAGCAAGAGAGAAAAGTAAGAGAAAGTGGTTTAATTAAGCTACTATCATTTTGTTATTTTCCTTTCATTTTCCCTTTGAAATCAGAAAAAGAAAGTTTTATTCTCTTTACTTTCCTTCCATTTTCTGTTGACAGCCAGACAAAAGAAAATCCTTAACTTTCCTCTACATCTGTTTGGAAATTGGGAAAAGATGTGGAAAGGAAGGGAAATTGTTAAAATTTTCCTCATCCTTGTTTAGTTCTTGAAAAAGGAGGGAAAATTTTAAATTCTAATCCTAACTCAACTTTCCTCTCAATTTCTCTTCAATTGTCTCTCCCATTTTTCCCTTCATTATTTTCTCTTCTTTTCCCTAACTTCCAAACAGAGCTTATTTTTCTCCCTGTTATTTCCTCTTCTCAATATAGAGTAATTAAACTAATGAGACAAACATGCAATATATGTGGAAACTACTAAGGGTCTAACACCTTAAGCATAAAACCACGGCTTACTCTACTTTTATTATACAATTGAAAAGGTTCACAAGACGTTAAAGGTTAGAAATTTACCTACAAGCACCTTGCTATTCCTAACTCCAACTCTTGATCTAGTATCCCGTACTCCTTCTTGAATCCATGGACACCACGAGAATCGCCATCTCGATCTCTGCATCACAGCGACTCCAAATTATCCGGCCAAGTCGACTTGAAGGCACCTAAACATGATGAATAAAAAAGATTTGATTTTTACGAAGATTTTTGCAAAACTAACTCATTTAGAGCCGATCTATTGAAAGGAAAGCACTAGAAAGAGTAAAGATGATCAAATGGGAACCTAGATCATCTCAAGAAAACTAAGCACACAAGGGAGTAAGAGTGAAAGAGGGAGCACTTTCTCTCTGTAAAATGACTGATTTTCTATCATGTCTCTCTCCCAAAAAATGAGAGAAAAAGAGCTTATACAGGGAAAAAAATTTGTTCACCCTCACCAAAAAAGGGTGAACAAAACCTTCACCCTGATTGGTTGAAATGGTGTGGGGTCCATGAAATCAATACACTTTTTGGTAAACATGACATCACTTTTTTTGTGGACCCAACACCATTTCAACCAATTAGGGTGAGGGTTTTGTTCACCCACTTTTGGTGAGGGTGAACAAATTTTTTCCGCTTATACAGTGCTCCATAACTTAGGCAACAAGATAGCCTCTTAAAACATGACACATGGTCTTTTTAAAATAGCTAACAAACGCTTGCAAACACAAGGAAACACTCCGACAGGATTAAGACACGTGGCACAATAACGGCTGTCCAATAGTACTTGTCTGCTTGGTAACATTTAAAAAAATCTAATGGTCAAGATTAAGACACATGTACAAAGATCACTTTCAGTACCATGCGTCTACAGACGCAAGGAAACGCAACAAGCTGTAAGTTAAATGCCTATGCAAAAATCATAGGATTTTAAACTTTAATCAATGCACTAGTTAAGCCAAGACCATGCACAATAATCAAGACATTAGAATGGCCTAAATGCGAACATGTTATATGCATGGTTATACCTTTCCGGTTCGAGCTTCAGGCCCTGCTTGATACTAGGGTTGCAGGATGGGATTGGATTGGGAATCTTGTGAGACCTCTAATACTTTGTTTGGTGTTGCAAAAAATGGGAGGATTGCTAATACCATGGGATTGTGAATCCCACAAAAGCATGGGATTACCTATCCCAAGGGGGTTGGGTATTGGCAATCATATCCCATGGGATTGGAAGGATTCCTCTCCTATGCAAACTCCTCCCAGCTGTGCAAACCACCAAACCCCATGATCTAATCCTATCCTAGACAAAACAAACATGTTATTAACAATCCCATGATCCAATCCTGTGTAAAAACAAACATGTGAAATGATTTGTCTCCTCATTAATAATTCCACCTTATAACCAATCTCAATCGTAATCTCATCTCATTACCAATCCCTCTAAAACGAAACCCCGTATAAAACGGGGCCTCAAAGTATTAGGCACGGCATTGGAATAACAACGCACTTAAATCCTCTCTTTTTTTCTTTTTTTTTTTAACTGAGCACTTGAATCCTCCTCAGGGGAATATTTGGACTCAAATCCTAATACTCTTTTTGCAAACCCCAAATAAAAATTAAGCTAATTATGAACCCAGAAAATTTGAAATGTGAAATCACGTCTAGAGATAGAGGTGACAGAGAGAGAGAGAGAGAGAGAGGTGACAGAGAGAGAGAGAGAGAGAGAGGATGGGGACGATGGCTCAGGTTGGTGTTTTCTCAACGATCAACCCCATGGAAGCATCTAATTATCGAAGAGGTAATCTTCTCTCTCCATCTCACCCTTCATCCTGCTCCCTTCCTGCTGGGTCTGCAAATCTATTTCCTTCTCATTCTCACACTAGAAACCCTAGTTTTCCTCATTCTGCTACTATGAGGAGTCCCGGAGAAAACCAACTACTGCCGACAAAACAACGGTCTGTGGCAGTAAAGCCCGATGAACTAGGACAAGCTATAATGTTTCTCAATCGGATCTCCCAAATGCAACATTCGGCACCGATTACTAAAATAACTAAAGCTTTAACGACTGTTGTGAGAGCGGGGTACTACATCGAGGCTCTTTCTCATTTCGAAAAGTTGCAGTTGCGACGTGTACGTATAGATATTTATACCCTGAACGTTGCAATTAACTGCTACTGTCACGTAAATCAAGTTGGTTTTGGGTTCTCTCTTTTAGGCAGCATCTTTAAGCGCGGTTACACACCTGATGTAGTTACCTTCACCACTCTGTTAAAGGGGCTTACTTTAGAAGATAGAAGTACTGAAGCGCTCGAGTTATTTGAGAAATTAACTATAAATAGAGTAGTTGAACCCTATGAGCTTATGTATCGAACAATTATTCAAGGGTTTTGCAGAAATGCAAACAACGGAACGGCTACTAGCACGGTGGATGATGCTCTGAACCTTCTATACAAAATGGAAGAAAAAGGTGTTCACCTGGATGTTGCCATTTACTGTCAATCTTTGATCCGCTGTTTATGTGATTTGAGCCAGTGGAAGGAGGCTATAGAACTTTTAATAGAAATGAGTAAGAGAGGAATTGAACCGAATGTCGTTCTATTTGGAATAGTTGTTAATGGCCTTTGCAAAACGGGGAACACTAGCAAGGCTATTGGGTTGCTTAGGATGTTGGAAGAGGGGGGGTTTAAATCTGACACAAAAGCGTATAGCATGATCATTGACAGTCTTTGCAAGGATGGGATGGTAGATGATGCTATTAACTTCTTTTTAGAAATGAATGGAAAAGGTATTCATCCAAATGTCGTCACTTATTCGTCTTTGATTCATGGCCTCTACAATTGTGGCAAGTGGAAGGAGGCCCAAGCAATGGTGAGAGAAATGTTCGATAGTGGTGTTTCACCAAATGTTTGTACATTTAATATGCTTTTGAATGCACTTACCAAGCAAGGGATGGCAAGGGAAGCGGAGGAGGTACTTGAAATCATGATAGAAAGAGGTGTGGATCCCGATGTTGTCTCATACAGTACTCTAATGCGCGGGTATTGTGTCCAAGACCAAATGGATGAGGCAAAGAGAGTGTTTGATACCATGGTGGATAGGGGCCTCCAACCTGACATCATCAGCTATCAGATTTTGATCACTGGATATAGCGAGAATATGAAATTAAACGAGGCCGTCAAGCTCTTCCGAGAAATCCCTCAAAGGGGTTTGAAACCTGACCGTGCAATTTTTAGAACTATTTTCAAGGCTCTCTTTCGGGTGCGTAAATTTGCAGTTCTTCAAGAACATTTGAATCAGATGGAACTTGCTGGCCTAACTCCCGATCCTCAGGCTTATGGTGTGTTGTTGGATGGGCTTTGCAAGAGCGGGCGCATAGACGAAGCATTGTTGTTATTTCACACGATTGAAAAGAAAGGTTCATGTCTTGATGTTGTTATTTATAATATCCTCATTGATGCATTTTGCAAAAATAAAAACCTTGATAAAGCAAGGGATCTTTTTGTTAAACTTTCTTCCAAGGGGTTCCAACCTGATTTCATTACATACAATATCATGATACGTGGTCTTTCTGAAGAAGGGTTTTTGGATGAAGCAAAAGAGTTGTTTGTGAAAATGGAGGAGAATGGTTTATTGCCTGATAGTGGCACTTACAATGCTATCATCCAAGGTTTTGTTGAAAAACAAAAGTTCAATGAGGCTCTGGTACTTGTTGAGGAAATGGTTGGGAGGGGTCTTCAACCCAATGCATCTACGTTAGCTCAACTCCAAGAAGTGATGAGGAAGTTCATGGCTTCCTGCCAAGGATAGACGTGGAGTTGTGATGGTAAATCTAGTTTTACACCAAAATACTAAGGCTATCGTTGAGCTAAATTCTTAGTCTCTCTTTGTGTACGTTAAGTTGTATTCTGAATAGTAATTTGCAGTCATGGCCTCTTTTTTTCCTTCAGAATTGCTGAATTCACTGTTCAAACGTATTTTCCCATGACTCTTCCATTCTTCACTTACTCTCTGATTATTCCATTTGAAGCATTACCACATGTTTTACATTCTTATGTATGTGTATTATCTCTTTTCCATCTTCTAATACAATTTCTAACATCCTTTTCTGTTGCTTCAGCAATCCCATCGTTACTTTCAGTAAACGGAAGGAATACATCAGCGTTTCTTTCTCTCCAAATGTTGCAACTGTGATTGCGCAGGAGAGAATTTCTGTAGTGTTTCTTAGTTAGAAATAATGCGTCTCTGAGTGACATTGAGTCTCCTCTTCACACCCTTGCAACATCTTGTTACTTGATTCTTGACATTATTTCTTTCTGCATACTATATGTAAAACAATATCATGTTTTATATTTCATTAGGTTTGACATTTCTTTCTTAATTTGAAGATCTTTACAGTCCACGAAAAATTTGCATTGAGTGGTATCCCCAATAAAGTGCTGCCTTGTATTGTAATTTGCATTAAAACATGACATTTTGATTTATCCTGCAGGCTGAGGCATTATATGCATTTTTGTGTCTTCTGCAGAAGCTTTAAATTAATGGCCCTCCCTACATGTGAAACTCCTTGTTATTTTCTTGTATTTGCGCCCTTGTTGAAACCTCATTTAATCCACCTAGTTCAGCAAACACACTGATATTAGTAACTGTCTTTTAATTCTAAGTTTCTAACAAGCAAATTCATGGCCTTGTGTACTGGGGTCAGTTTCATGAACCCATTATTGCAATTCTTAGACGGATCATAACCCTCGTTCTTTTTGTCATTCCAGTTCTGTTGTGCTGCTGTTGGTTTATTTAAACTACAATATTAGCCATAGGTGGTAACTAAGAAGTACGGATACGGGCACAAACACAACACGGATATGGACATGGCTTATGCCAACTCTAAATAAACGGGGACAGTGCTAAAAATATATATGAAATTGTATTGATATTTAGTTGTTATGCATGTGAACATTCTATCAACATACAGTCAAAACTTATGGCATGTTTATGATTCTTACTGTTTACTTTTTAAAAGGTATAATTTTAGTGAGGATTATAAATTATCTTTGTCATAATTTGATTCCTAGGAATAAGGTTTTATTATAATAAACTGTTCACTTCCATGTTTTCACCTGTGTTCAACTTGAGACACGGGTGTCCCCGATATGTCCCCAGTGTGTCACCTGCTTAAAATAATTAAGTGGACATGAGGTCTAGTATGTCCTATACATGTCCCTTGTGTGTTAATACAGATATGGTAAGCAGTTAGGCGTGTCGGTGCTTCTTAAGGTAGTAGATACGAGATATTCCCAGAATGAGAAGAATAGTTATGATAGGTCTTGCCAATGTACTTCAGAATTGCAAGAGGCCCAGCTGATATATTTGAATGTAAGATCACTTTCTGTTCCATCTTTAGGCTTACCATATGTTCATGGTAGAGGTTTTGTCGTGCAATGATTTTGCAATTGGCTCAAAGGTGATATCCATTATGACTCTAGGCTAGTGGACTATTTGCCAGTGTTACGTGTGTTTATTATTCAAGTGTGAAATTTCTAGGCCTGAAACAATTTTATTTTGTCAACTTAAGGTTTTTTCCCCCCATGGAAATATTGTTTCAAATGACTTGTGATGGAATATTCAACATAATGATCTGATGTTGAAATGGCTGCTTCTACTTTTTGGTTATGGTGGTGTGACTTCATACTGCTTTGATTTCAAACTCTCAAGCGGGGGGCCGTTCTATGGACTAAGCATGTACAAAAATGATGGGTGAAATGGCTTTGTAGGGACCGGTCAGATTTGAACATGCGAATAGAAGTTTTGCAGAACCATGCCTTAGCCACTTTGTTACGGTTTCCTGCCAAGTCCATGTCCTCCTCCAACTTTGCTTCATAGCGTGAGTCCGTGAGACCAGGAATAACAGATGCCGGAATGCTTCGGGAACATTGGTGGAGATGGATTTTCATAAATGCTTTCTAAAACTAGAGAGAGTTTTCCCCACCCAACCTTCTCTGTGGCGATAGTATAAACAAGCATTTGGGAATTTGTTGATGATCCATGACCAAAAACTATGGTATGTTACGACGAATTCAGCTGTAGTTACTATCGAAATCTAAGCGTTCCATCTATTGTGTGAAATGCAATTTTTTTTCTCATACTAATTATACGGTCCTCAACGTAAGCCTAAACTCTGTCTTACATAAAGAGTTTGCTTCATGGCCATATTCAAACAAGATTCCTAAATTCTTGTCATATGTCACGTTACCTGCAGTAAAGCTTGAGCAGATGTGGCTCGCCAAGTTCGAGAAGCAGGATTTAACCTTTCTGACTGGGAGAAAAGGGAAGACGGAAAAGAGCATGGCAAAGACTGGGAAGAGGAAGATGCCGATTATGGCAGTGATGCCACACACTCCAGCCCGGTCACAATCGACAGTTAGTCAGAAACATTTTCTTTCATTTTTATTGCAGAATATGGTGTATTTTTCTGAAGTAGAATGAGTGCAAATGCTGTTCTATATGGGCTTTTGTGTTGACTTCTAAGATGGGATTGCCTCTTGTGGATGATTGTGTAGCAGATGTAAAATTTTCCAGTAGTCTTACAGCCTTGTAAAGGGCATATCATCACTGAGAGCCGCCGGCTAATGAAAAAACGTTCGGTGAGGTTTCCTATTTTCCTCGCCGTTTGCTGGATTGGATATTCTTTTTGATTATTCTTGCCACCAAATCTGAGATGTTTGGAACTAATTTGGCATTTGAATGAATGATATGGAAACTTTTTTGTTTTGGTGAGTTGATCATTTATTAAAGAAAAAGCACCAAAAACCAAGGCTAAGGAAACGTAAACAAGGGTACTCACAGTTCACAAACATCTACTACCCAACAAACGAGCAGAAATCAACCTAACCGATGTCCTCCAAAATTCTGCTACGCATACCCGAGACATCCCTGATACCAACCTTTTCTGCATTCTTTGGGATACGCATTGCATAGGGGTGTTGGAATTGGGGGATGGTGTTGTCCCTAAATTAGGGACAACTCCCCAATCTGGGCCATCCGTGCTTGGCAATGGATGACTTGGATTTGTTTGGTAGCAGACGGTTCGGATGTGTTTGGACAAGATGTGATCCGAGCCGTCCATCGCCGAGCACGGACAGCCCACATCAGACAACATGCACCCCGAATCGAGCTAAGCTTTAGAATGTTCAGCTTCGTTCATTGAGTTTTTAAACGAGCTCGAGTTGAGATCAAACTCAATGAATGATGAGCCGAGCCGAGCTCGAGCTCGAGCTAGACTAAGTTTTAAGTCCAACTCAAACTTGTTCACGAGCCTTAACGAGTCAATAGATATTATGCTCTTATATAAGTCTAGAACGTCTAATAAAATCTTTATTTTGTCATAACTAAGTTCATACATGTATACAAGTAATATAAAAACATATTAAAATCTAAAGATATATCTATGTACAACTTACTATAGAGTTTTCATTACATACACTAGAGGTCGGGTACATGCGATGCGTGTGCAAGTCGAACTTTGATTAAAAAGATTATACACAAAAAAACTCCCAGATTATTGTATGATCGCTTGTGCAGTGCATTATCGTTTTTGGGCAAATAAACAATACTATAAAATAATATCACACTAAATATGCTATTCATACTTGCTCATATTTATGTAATGTAATATGACAGATTGCACGTAATAAAAAAAATACAACACCATGCTAACACCGCTTTGCCACCGGTTTTTCTCTGTCAACTTGAACATAATTCCTTTTCTGGTTCAATCACATTTGCCTGTTCTTTTAACTGTACGATTTAACTACATATGAAATCTAATAATAATAATTGAAAAGAGTAAACAAAGGAAGAAAAAAAGAAGGTAAACACTGGTTTAATTTTTTTCTACTCCTAGTGGTTTTTGTTTTGAAGACGTTTAGGTTTCTTTGGGGAAATTATCCACTGTGGATGCTCAAAGAAGGTAACAATTCAAATCATTGATTTTAACTATTGAGTAATTTTTTTTTTTTTAACATATGTCATTTCTTCCTTCTTTATAATAGAAGTAGAACTACCCTCAAATCTTTTCTGGTCCAAAGGTGGGCCATACGTAAGAAACATTTGTTTCTGTTGTACGCCTAATTTTTTTCCTTGGAAAATGATAGAGCAATAAAAAGAACAAAATGCAGTAATTGGTTAGCAATTAAAGAAATTTAAAATACTGATTGGGTTCTACTTTGCCTTAAAACAAAATGTTCAAAGCACATCTCTCTCTTCGAAAATTTCTGTACAGATTCTTTGTTTCTAAAGACACCAAATGAGAAAAAAAAAAATACAATAAAGGAGATTAAAAATGGAGGAAGAAAAAATTCCATAATGGGAAAACAAACGAAGAAAGAAAATGTAGAAAAACCTTGGTAAAGGAAAAACAGCAAACGGCTTGTAGATGAGGCAGCCACACTTCATTTTTTTGGGAGTGCAATTTTGTTCACCCTACTTAAAGGAGAGTGAACAAAATTTATTGAAATGGTATAAGTCTCACCCTTGTAATACATTTTTTGAAGGTTGTTGCTTCATTCGCTCCACGTACTGTGTTTGGTTAGATGGAAATGGTTAGTGTGAGGCTTGGCCATTAATGGACAAAGAAGAGAGGAAAATGAAGCCACCATACCTGTTAGGGGAAAAAGAGAAGAGGACGATGGCTGTTCTTGTAGCCACAGGTATTTGTGTAAATTTGAAATTTAAGGGGAACGTGGGATAGGTAGTTGGGGCAAGGATTTTTTTTACCTTATTGCCCTGTCAATTATTTGTTGTGTAGGGAAGAAGCAGTTTTTTTATAAAAAAAAAGTCATGTCAATTATTTGTTGTGTAGTGAAGAAGCAGTTTTTTTTTTTTTAAAGTTAAAAGGGGTAGGAGTGGAAAAACACTTTGTGAGCCAGCCTAAAAAATGATTCACACCGAAAGGCTGCTCCCCCTTTATATATTAGAATAGATGTAAAAGTTTATACTCCCACCGTCCCATAAAGTTTGGTACCTACGAAATTACGTGCAATTTTCAACTAAAAAACTAAAAAATAATGAAAAGTTCTCAATGAGATATATCAAATAAGATCCATATTGACTAGAAAATTATTTTCGTAAGTACATCATTTTTTAGTTTGAAAATTGAACGTAATTTCGTAGGGACCAAACTTTATGGGACGGAGGGAGTACATTTCAATGTTATGTGTGATATTTTTATGAGATATATATGTATACTCCAGGTTTGTGAGCCTAGTCGGGCCTAATACTGTCAAGTTCAGGTTCAGCTCCTTTATTAAACAAGCCTAAAATTGAAGACGAGCAGCAGATAACAATAACATCTTTAGTGTTAAAACAGGAACCTGTAAAACTCAATCTCTTTAGGAAGCTGACTCTTTCTTCCAGACAGGGCTAGCCCAAGGTATTTTGTGTGCCTCTAGACCCAATCGCTAAGTGATGCCCTTATATATTTTCTGCTTTCTTTGGGTTTGAATAGCTTTCTTTGTTAAATATCTTTGATGGTTTTTATAGAACCAGATATTTATAGAACCAGACAAACCAACAAAAAAAGAAAATTGGACACACACGTACTGTGCCAAAAAAGAGGAAACATTGCAAAACTAAGAAACTGCATATCCCTATCATATACTTTTGTGCATATGTTTGGAATGGTTGATATGGATATAAAACAAGTACTTTAACAAAGAAAGTTATTCAAACCCAAGGATTGGCACAGTGATCTTACATTGGGACTTGGGATCGAGTTTATTACCATCTTAAAGGTCTCAGGTTTGATTCCTTTGCCAGCAAACTCTTGGTTTCACTGGGTGTTATGCTCAGTTGTTACTACCAAGGCTTCGAAATTAGTCGAGGCGTGTGCAAGCTGGTTCGAACATCCGGTTATCACAAAAGCTGTTCACTTTTAAGACATTTGAGTTCAATGTAATGTGAACGGAAAGATAAGTTCCCAACCCAAACCCCCCAAAAAAGAGTTCTTTGTAAACGATATGACACTTCTTACAAAACCAAGCGCCCATTGATACACCTACCTTTCTTTCCCAAAGTGTTTATCCAATTTTTCTTATTTGGATGTCTCAAAATAGATGTTCATTTTTAAAAGTCAATGTACCACAGTCAATAAATCTTGCATGCCCTTTTCTTTATAATTGAATCAGCCTGTGTTGCTAAGATATTGGAAAAGAAGCCCAGCCTAATACGCCGGGTGAAACGACGAGATTCCTCTTCACATCGCCGTAAGGGGAAAACACTGTGGCATAGTCTTCTAAATGAAATTTCTGGATCCGTACTGATTGGGACCACTCTATATATGACAGATGAACTACATGTACTACTGTACCACCAAGAAAACAAATGGTTGGACTATCAATAGAATGTCGACTCTCTAAAAATTATAGTCAATTGTATAAGGAGAGCAAACTTACCAACTAACCAGACTAACCTTTAGATTGGTAATGGCCTTATCTTTAGGACCTAACGTAAAATAGTGAACTCTAAACATGGACCCATTGAGTATTTATGATTGGTTGCTGAAGGCGTAACTGAAAAATGAAATAGTAGACGGCTCAACCATTTGTTTTCTTAGTGGTACAGTGGTACATGTAGTTCATGTACACTGATACTAACGACACACTTACGTCTCACATAGAAATGGAACTCCCACACCTATTATTACTTTCCCCCACACCTATTACATTCCATACACTCATGCATTTATACACCACAGAAGGCAAATAAAAAACACACACTGAGATCTAAGTTTGATGCAGCGAAGCGAATGAATTTAGATGTGCGAAACAAGGAGAATCACAAACAATGATTGAGCCAGAAATACTCTCTCCTTAAACAACCGCTATTGAGTGAAACTTAGTTTTCAATTAATCAAATAACAACCGAATTCCCTAAGGCTTACAACTCAATTTATAATAGAATAAATCCTAGATACTCAGAAATAAAGAAAAAAGAAACAATACACTTAGAAACTAAATTTCTTATTGACCAAGCAAGAATTAAAAGGAAGCTAAATAATCTAAACTAGGAAACAAATACCCTAGAATACTTATTTCTAAGATTATAAGACTCCCCAACAAAATTACTAAAACCAAAATAAGGAAAACAGAAGACATAATTGTCAATAATATTAAATTTCCAATTTGCATCATTCTCCCAGGCTTGAAGAAACTTGTCCTCGAGTTTATATAGTAGAATTCGCTGAATCTTGTCTGCGTCAATCTTGTACTTCAAATTAATTTTTTTGAAGCTGAATTGTAAAAATTAATCTTCAAAAATTAAAGAAATAATTTCTTTCAACAAAGTTAATCCATCTTGCTCGAGAATGGAAATCCACGGATTCTTCCCTGTAGAATACTCAACAAATCTCCAAAAGGATCCATGTACTCTGATATTTCGAATCCCAGTGACGGGGCATACGTTGGTCTCCTTTTTTTCCAAGGTTCAAGAAGCCATCGAATGAGTTCAACCCATCAACTTTGGCAAGAATAGGCAACAACTTTCTTCTCAATGCCCACTTTGATGCCTACTTCCCCTAATTCATCCTTCACATTCTCTTCCACTTTATCAATGACAATTTCCTCCTCATCCGGGTACTCATCAAATTTTAGAGGAGAATCCCAATCAATTTTTAATTACAACAATGAAAGATTTGTGCCCAAGAATATATTATTAGGCTCTTCCTCTAATACATCGTCGTTAAAATCTCCTACGTCTCCCTCAACTAAAATTTCTTCTTTGTCATCTTTTTTCCCCATGAGACTGTTGAAGCCCAATTTTTTGTTGGAATCTTAATCTTCATAATAGACTCAAAATAATGAGAACCGCGGTTGTGAGCCACAAACTCTCCACCCCACCCCCTTGGCAGGCGATAATTACTAGCAAAAGGTTTGGAGCATTCGTCATCTGTACCCTCAAACTTCTCCTAAGTGTTAGAGTAAACTTGATGCCGGTGGTATGCAACTTCTAGAGCATCTAGGCATTGCATTATGACCCCAATAACCATCTCTAGTCGTGTATTGTATAAAAAGATAATAATGTAGGATGATATTTTATAATTCTATAAATATATATTTATATTCTATTATCTTAGAATTAGTATCTTAGTAGAAATTAATGTTTTATTTAATTAAGATTTGCTAGAAGTATTTAGTTTCCTAGTTTATTTTGATTTAATTAGGTTTCTTATTTTGTAGGTTATTTGGTTAAGAAGAATTAGGGTTAATTTTGTTACCTTATATTTTGTTTTTCTTCTATTATTTTAGAGAAGTTTTTTGTAATGCCGTTTGTTTTGGCATATTTCTTATTTTTGGTAATTATTAAGTCAATTAGTGATTCACCGGGATTCAACTTCCTGTTATGTTGATTCCTTTGCAGTCTTCATTTTTTTTTTCCAGTATAAAAGGAGTTGTAGGATGACATTACAAGATGGTTGTTTATGAATAAAGAAAAACGAGATGTTTCTCAAAATTGTTTGTTCAAAGAAGGAGTACATCCAGCTCAAACGTGTTCGTGTGTTCTTCTTGCAAATAATTTCTTAAAAGAGGTTTCTCGCTACATCAGTTGGTATCAGAGCTTAGGTTTCAATCCTGATAAAGCCGGAGGACGTGCTGGAGATCGAGTTGGACGAGGAGTTCCAATTCTGACTATGGCTGGAGGACATGCTGGAGGTTGAGGTGGACAAGGAGGTCGAACAACGCCTTGTGTTGGAGAGATCTATGAATGGGATGAGGTTGCTCGAGCATCCGAATGGAGGAAAGGTTGCTACAAGTCTTGTCGATGCTTAGGTCACTTACCCAACGTATGGAGGCTACTGCAATCCCACCTCGCTATTGTCCGATTAAACCTCAGTTTTGAAAGAGGAGGAGGTATCAAATGACGTTTCTATCACCAAACCTTTGGCGGGTAACTATCATCCGAAGGGGAGGATAGAAGTGGTCAGGGTTTCAAATCATGATCAACGACTTTAGAAATCTGGCTCAAAGATCAACTTTTCTGAGTTCCAGGGAGGTATGACATAAAAAAAAATCCTAGAGGCTGATTCAGTAGATGAGGCTACCATTGAGTGGTCTTTCACTTCAAATAAATATTCCAGATTCAGTGGTGGATTGGAGTAAGCCACTAGTTTTTTTTATGAAGAACTGGTGGACAAAATTATAAAAAGAGAAAACCAAAAATTAATGCAAAAAAAAAAGGTGGTTACAATTTTAGCGTTGTTGGAAACTGATTCGGAAGAATTCAGTTAGATTTGATTTTTGTGAAAAGCTTATAAAGATGGTAAAGTTGACCAGAATAATGCATTGGGTAAATAGCAAAAACACCCCTTCATCTATCACCGTTTTGCAGGGACACCCCCTCATGTATAAAACTCACCACTCACACCCCTCACCACTCACATCATTTTCGTCCATTTTTTGGATGGAAAATGTATTACAACATATTTAAGACACATCTACCCTCTCATTTTGGAGGAAAAATTTCTTTCCATTCTTGCTTCCATATAACAGCCGTCCAAGCCCAGATTTTTGGCAAAAGTCTATCTTCCCCCCCTTCCCCCCCCCCCCCCCCCCCCCCTTCCCTTTATATCTTCTCTCTCTCCCCCTCCTCTCTCTCTCCTTCCTTTCTCCATTAATTTCCTATATCTCAAATGGCTTCCATGGATTCCACTAGTTCAAGCAGAACCAAAGTGGACTACCCCACTTGTCATTAATGTGGAATGCCAGCACCCATCCACACATCAAAATCCATAGCAAACCCTGGGATGAGATTCTTAGGGTGTGTTAATTACAAGATTAGTTGAAAGAACACCAACAACTCTATTCTACTTTTCTACTTAAATGCGGACTTACATTTTTTGATGGAGTTTGTTCGAATTGGAGGAGAGATGGAAAGTGTTTGGTATTTGCCCTAATAAGAGAGGGGGGACAATCACGTAATTGTATCCAATTATGTTAAGGATTTGGACGGAAATGACGCAGAAAGGGTGTCCCTGCTAACGTTTCATAGATGAAGGGGTGTGTGTGCTGAGTTTTATAGATGAGGGGGTGTCCCTGCAAAACGGTGATAGATGAGGGGGTGTTTTTGCTATTTACCCTAATGCATTTGTTGATCTATTTTGGGCGTATATTGATGATTTTGGAAGCAAAAAGTTGTGGGCATTGTGTCTGACATTGGAGCTTTCTCTACTAATTTTCGAAGATTCTTCTTTGGAGTTTGGGTTTGAAAATATTAATTTAAAGTACAAGGTTGATACAGATAAGATTCGACGAATTTAACTGTATAAACTCGAGGACGAGTTTCTTCAAGCCGAGGAAAATATTTTTATAATTCCATAAATATATGATTTATATGTTATTCTCTTAGAATTAGTATCTTAGTAGGAATTAATATTTTATTTTAATTAAGATTTGCTAGAAGTATGTAGTTTCCTAGTTTATTTTGATTTAGGTTTCCTATTTTGTAGGTTATTTGCTTAAGCAGAATTAGGGTTCATTTTGTTACCTTATATTTTGTTTTTCGTTAGCATTTTACATTTAGGAAGTTTCTCGTTATGCAGCTTGTTTTGGCATGTTTCTTATTTTTGGTAATTATTAAGTCAATTAGCGATTTATCGGGATTCAACTTCCTATTTTGCTGATTCCTTTTTGGTCTTTGTTTTTTAGTATAAAAGGAGTTGTTAGTTGTACGATGACATTATGAAATGGAGAAAGTATTGGGAACATGAAATGAAACATGACAACGCATCCGACGGGTGAGATTCACTCGGTACACTGTCAAAATAGTTTTGGTGAATCTCAGCCGTTGGATGCGTTTTCATGTTCTATTTCATGTTTTCTTTTCATGTACTATACCAGGTCTCTTATAAAATGTGGTGGTTTATGAATAAAAACAAACGGAATTATTCTCAAAATTATTCGTTGAAAGAGGGAGTACCTCTGATTCAAACGTGATCTTATGTTCTTGCAAATAATTGAGGCTTCTCGCTGCATCAAAGTTTCAACCTCATACATTGGAGCAAGACACAGCTGGACGTGGCCATAGTCTTTACTCTTGAACTCGTCTTTTGTAACTCAACAAACACAGTCATGGCCCACTGAAGAGGGGTGTTTGGACACCCCAGACCACTGAATTATTCATCCAGTTGTTGCCCGCGGTAACGAGGCTCCGACAAGCTATATGAGTTCGAGAAAATAAATGAGGAAGGTGAAGGTAGAAATAATAGAAGTGGCAATCACAAGGCCCAAAGAATGAACTAACATGGCGTAAGTGCCTGATATGAAACCGACCGTCATTGCGGCCGTGACAATTAGGACAAGGTAGATCCCCTTCTCATATAGCATTTCTCTGGTCCTCCTAAACAACCCCATAAAAAAAATCGCAAACAACATCACAAATTTTTATATATTAGACCACAAGAATTCATAAAACAGACCACAAAAAATCAGAACCAACATCACAAAAATTAAAAATTTGGTGCCGTCATTTTCTGCTCGCCTACTTTTGAACCACGAAATTCATTTATTGGAAAAAAAAAACCAAGTTCGTAAAAATAACTACAAAATCTCATAACACAAGCCACAAATTTCATAAAAAAAGAAGTCACAAATGCATTTTAAAATACAATACCACAAAATCCATATCTTAGGCCACAAAAACTAATAATTAGAATCAACAAAAAATCATGAGGGCGTACTGTACACCCCAAACAACGGGTGTGTACAGAAATTTTCCGTATCAATTATTGTCTTGGCCAAACCATAACCAATGCCGCCAAGACGCGAGCTTTTTGAGTTCAAGAAAATAAATGAGAAAGCTGATGCAAGCAATAATAGAAGTGGCAATAGCAAGGCCTAAAGAATGAACTAGCATGGCGTAAGTGCCTGAAATGAAACCGACCGTCATTGCAACAATGGCAATTATGACAAGGTAGAAGCCCTTTGCAAAGCGTTTCTCCTGGTAGTCCTCATCAAAGTAGTAAAATGCCGCAAAGACATAATAGACTATAGAGGAAGTGGAGCACATCACCGCTATCGTGTTGGCTATGACAAACGCTTTGAAACTGGCTTCTCGCACTAAAACTGCCATCCCCTGCTTGAGACCTTGGTTGCCATCATAGCCACCTGGTATAGCGAAAGCAGCTGCGAAGGTGATGGTTGCTATCAGTGTAGCCACTAATGTTAGGTTCTCAGATGTTTTTTTCATTGCTTCAGCTTTCTTCGCCCTAAATTTGTCTCTAAATTCTTTTCTTTTTTTCTCTTTTTCCCTTACATTTTCTGGAGCTTCCCCTTTCGCTATAATTCTCCCACCTTTGATTTGCCACCAACTGCTGGTATCCTGTAGTGAATTTATGCAAATCAATTTCGAGATACAGTTTATTTCAATCTTTATAGAACAAGTGAACAACCACTAAACCACTAGAATACCGGGACTATAAAATTAATATAGTTTTAATTAGCAAAGATTAGTGCTGAGGGAATCAGGCTAGGGATGGATGACCTTGAGAGCAAGAGGGACAATTAAAAATTCATAATTACATGCATATATACATGTACATACATATCAGGATTGGTATTATTCAACAGCATGATCAGGCCTCGTGTAAATTCTGTGTTGAGGTTATTGAATCAACCCCTGTCTTCTCTTGTGCTCTCCCGTATGGATGGTGTGGTGTTCAATCCTGTACTGGTGGGGCATTCAATGGGTGGCTCCTAATTCTATCTCAATTCTCAAACTTATTTGCCTGGTGGGTATCGACCTGTTCCCGTGTCAGTCCTTATCTGATTCACTGTTGATACTTGAGCGTTACAAGTTATTTAAGCAGTTAAAAATTACCTTTAGTCGAAAATTGTTTTTAAAAATTCAAGAATGCTACAACCGAGTCCCATCGGTATCGTTTGATACTACTGATACCGTTATATCTCAACTGTAATCGTTACATGTTCTGATACCCTTATTTAAAACCTTTTCGATACATGTAACTAGTAAATATATACAGGCATTTAGCTAAATAGTTACACACTACATGTAAACGTATAATTTCAGATAATGAACCTGGCTATTTACTTGCCTTTTGCATCAGCCTAATGTCAATCCAACATCATTTGAGTTAGATTTTGTTCATCCTCACCAAATGAAGATGAACATTACCCTCAGTTTAATTAGTTTCATTCTAACTTGTTGGTTCCATCAAATTTAAGGATAGTTAGTAGTAAAGGCTATATATTAAGGTAATGATATAAAAAAAATGTACATATTTAGAAATTAAAGGCCATATTTTATGGAAATGATACAAAATTGCCGTTTTTGCTCCGATTTAATTTATATGAGTTATTGACTTATTGGTATTCAAAAGGTGGAAGTGTCAGTTGATCTTTGGATATCATGGCCCACAATTAATTTATGAATAACACTAAACAATATACACAAGCTCGTTCAAATAAATCCCCTAAAAGTAAAACTTGGCATAATGCAAGAAAGACTATTATGATTGAATCAAATGCTTTTCATGAACATATATATATATACGTAATACACTTCTCCACTTCCAGAAAAGAAAAAAAGAAAAGAAAAAAGAAACCTGCATATTTTCAAATTAGAAACAAAAAATTTGTGCAAGCGAATCATAGGTAAACGGAGCCTCGTATTTTGTGGTAAGTAGAACATGTATCCTTCCCATATTTTGTGGCTTCTAATGCTAACTATGGTTAAATTTTGTGTGACCTACAAGGTAGAAGGAACTAAGAAAATTGAAGGTAATGCTCACCCTCATTTTGATAGTGCGAATAAAATCAGACTCCTTAATTTGGGCCATATAGCACCTTGCCTTTTATCTCCTTTTAAGGCCATTTATTTTGGAAAGTCGTTTGGTTTAGAAATGCCTGAGCCTTGGCCTAATTTTTGCCGTTATTCTTACACGGTTTCTTTTACACTGTTTTCTTTTAATTCTTATTAGATTGGGTAAAAAATGGAAAAAGTATAAAAATAATATAGCTAAAATTGAAAATTTTCATATAAAACGATGAAATAAATACCCAAAATCCAGTAAGAAAAAAGAAAAACAACCAAAAGGACCAGGGTGAAAAATTGGCAAAAAATTAGATCAAAGGGGCCTTGCTCAATTATCTCTTATTTCGGTTGCGCTTGATAATAGAGAAATATATTATAAGATATGATTAATAAAATACCACTAAATGCAACATGAGTCGAGTTTGAGCATTCCTTTACCATATGAATGGACCATGCTACGTCAGCAGGGGTTGAATTTTGGTTGTTGAAAGCATACAGATTTGCTTTGTGGTGGCCAAGGATGTCATAGATGTCGATATCCGAAGAAGCAAGCAAATGGATAGGTGTGTTGCCTTCAAAGTCTTTTTGATTCATAAGACTATCCAACCCGTCCTTTTTTATGATATACTTAACAACACCTTGTGCCTCCCTATCCACGGCGATATGGAGAATATTTCTTCCTTTACTGTTGACCATCTCCCAACAATCTGGACAATGTGATAAGATCTCTTCCGTTGCTAATACCCTATTAGTCGCAGCAGCTATGTGAAGAGCTGTGCTCTTGTAATGCTTCTCTGATGTACGTGTGTATCCAACTGATTTGTTCCTTTTTAGTATCTCTCTAACTACACCTTCGTGCCCACGATATGCAGCGTAGTGAAGTGGTGTCCACCCTTCTGTATCTGCCTTATCGATTAGCTCTTCGTATTGGTCCAGTAGCTTTTTTATACCGACTGAAAGAGAATAGGATTTGTCAGAGGAAAGTAATGCATGTCTTTGGAATGATATATTATGTCTTTGGAATGATATATTGTGTGAAGTAGAGTTGAAAGTAATGCATGTCTTTGGGCCCTGCTGTGCACAGCCGCATGGCACCGTGCCATGCGGCCATCCGACCGTCCATTGCGAAAATGCACGGCTCGGATTTAATCCAATAATGAATGGCTCGGATTGCATTGAGCTCGGATTAAATCCGAGCCGTTCATTTTCGCAATGGACGGCTCGGATGGCCGCATGGCACGGTGCCATGCGGCTGGTGCACAGCAGGCCCCCCCATTCCTGTCTTTGGCCAGTTTTTTAGTTGATATGCCTTCCCGTGTAGTTTTTTAGTTGATATGCCTTCCTGTGTATTAAGTGTGCATGTGGCAGTTTTTTAGTCGGATGAACAAGAACCGCGCGATTTCAATTCACACATGAGAAGTTATAGCAAAGTTTGACCATTTTGCCCTCTTGCATGAGATTGTGTGAAAATAGCCCTATACTTCGTTCTATTTGTATTGAAAAGTTGATAGGTAAAAGTTTGTAGAATTAATACTGTCCTTTTGAAAAATTAACGAGTAAAAGTGGAGGATAATTTTGGAAAATGGAGGTAAAAATTGATATGAAAGGTATAATGACGATGTCTCGTTAATAGAAACCCTGAGCAAATAATGAATACTTATTTTGTTACTATGACATTTTCAACTTTAGAACTGGCCCAATTGCTTGCATGGTTAACTAAGTTCATCTATTGACCAGTGACCACCACTAATCCAATTTTTTTTTTTTGGTACACAAGAGGGCCTAGACCTTAAGAAACATAAACACTTGCCGCAATAGCTCGAGGAACTCCAAGACCATCACGGTCGTTGCGTAAATCATCCAACACTTCTAGTTGTTTGATCAAACACTTGCTCACCCTGGTCCAACTGAAGACCCAATCTAACTAGATTGTGTGCACAACTATTTGTCTCTCTCCAACCAAAAATTAAATTACAAGTCCATCACATCTTAAGTTGCTCATTGATTTACTTAATTAGATTATAGTTACTAATCCACTAAATGTCTAACGTTTATGGTCTTATTATAACAAAACAAAAGTAATAATGAACACTCTTAGGACATGCTTTTCGACCTATAAACTCCACCCACTCCATCATTCCAACAAGAACATGACTTCACTCGTGTTTTTTACAAGAACGCGTTAAGTACAATAGGAAGGTTTTATATATCTGCCTGTTTTCAAGAATAATGATATCAACACATTGAATAACAAACAGTTTCAATAGAATTAGGTGGATCTATATGCTAATGCATGTTTCGACAAATTTCTGGAGACTTCACTAACAATTAAAAAGTTGCAAAAAATTGACGTAGTAAGCAACGCACCTGAATTTCCAAAAATTGCTGCTGCGTGCAATGCTGTTCTATCATTAGGGCCTGTGTAAGCTAGTGATTTGTAGGAAGCTAAGATACTTTCAACCATGGACTCACCATATTCCCAATCACCATATTGCCTCTCAGAAGCCAAGTATAATGGAGTTTCCCCGGCCTTGTTTGGGGGATGTTGAAAATCTTGGTCCTCCTTCACTAACAATCTAACGGATCTAATGTCTTTCACCCGCACCGCTAAGTGCAAGGCCGTGTCCCCTTCCACATTTACTGCCCTCAATATATCCAGTAGTGTTCCTCCACCACTTTCGAGTTCTTGGTCTAGTTCTTTAGCACGATCTATGAGTGCTTTGACTACCTTGTTGTGTTTTCCCATTATGGCGATGTGAAGGGGATTCTCGTTGTTCGAATTCACCCGGCGTATGAGGCAGGGCTTTTTTTCCAAGATCTTAGCGACGCAACCCAACTTTCCAAATTGGGCTGCGACATGGAGAATGGTGTTGTTCTTTGGCGTGAGTTGGGTATCAAATAGGTCAATGTATTGATCGAGGTATTCAACTATGCCGTCCTTGACAGCCTTGTACAAGTAAGGATCCATGGGGTGGTGGTTTGGGGTGAATTGGGTGTCAAATAGGTTAGTGTGTTGACTTGCATCCATGGTGGTTGGTGAGTACTGCACCCAATGGAACTTTGTAAGGTTATGATGTGTCTTATTTATTTTATTTTTTTACAAGCAAGAAACCTATTCTAATCTAACATAATCTAACAACATCGAACGTCCCTAATGGGACTTGAACCTAGCCACAACTAAGGGAAGCATTGGGCTATGCCGTTGAGCTACGAGCTCGTCGACATGATGTGTCCGATTATTTCCCTTTCTGCACCTTGAAACCAGCAAACCACGACTTCATAAAAGTCGATTATGTTAGGGCAAAATTAATATATTTTCCTGAAGACAGTTGAATATTATTGGTGTTTAGTGTTTTTTTTTAGGTTTTTGACAAAAGTATTTACAATCCATGCATTTATCTCGATGAGAATCAAAAAATAAATAAATAAAAATTTAACCAATGTTGAAAAATTTCTAAATAATGACATTAAAAGGCGAAAATATGCTTTCACAATTTTTTTCGTTCTTACTGAACTTTTGGGATAATTTTTTGCCTTTTAGATTTTGTAGTCAAAATGAATGACTTGTACAAAAAAATTAACGCAAATTTGGCAAGAATTCAGAAAAAAAATGGCTAAAATAATGGAGTAGTAACAATAATACCAAATAATTTTATCCAAGCACACCCTTGCTCTATCCGTCCAAATATTTGTACATTTTTTAATAAAAGATTTTGTGTAACTTTTTGGATAAAAGAATAAACCACTTATTTGCAAATTTTCATGATTTTTTCTTCTTCAAAGTTAAAGAATTAAGCCAGATATTTAACTTGGTGTAAAAAAAAGGGAAAAAAAAAAAAGAAAAAACAACTATGCGTAGAAGCACTCCATAAGTGAATCCAAAGCATATTGTTTTACAAAATAGACAGAGTGAGAGAGTGTGTCAGCTGAGATTAGCCTAAAAGCCCTTAAGGACTAGTGAACAAGCAAACAATTAAATGCCGAAAATGCTCTCACGGAAGAAAACAGGGGAAATGGTTACTCTGATTTTTTTATTTCTCTCTCTTTTTTCAAAGATTCAAGTTTAATTACTCTTACCAAGTTGAAAAGAATAACCCAAGCACCCTTTGCCTTTGTCTCATTGACGATTCTCGGAAAAATCTTATCTGAAATTCCTTGTTGAATCATTGAGAGGGCTCTTGCATCCTTCTTTTTATGTGCTTTCAATAATTCCCTTTGAGCATCCGTCAAATTATTCACATTTTCAAGATCATCGTACCCGTCTTCAACATACTCCCACAAATCATTTGAAATAAGTTGGGTTTTCATTTTTATACACCAAAAATCATAATTCTCACCGTCAAAAAATGGACACGGATGTTGTTGAGTTCTGAAACTTCGATTACTTGAACCTGCCATCTTCTTCAGCACCACCGGAGTTTATTAGAAATTAAATTGCATATAATTGCCGACTGCTATCTCGTGATGAACACGCTGAACTGGGGTATGCGGGAAGAGAAGAGCTCACTGACTTTTTTCATTGACGTCTCTCTCCCCCTCTCTTGCAATCTATAGAGAGTTCTTACATTATATGTACTCCCTCCATCTCCTTTTTTAGTATACAATATTTTGGGAAATCTTTTAATAAGGGGGTGTTTCACTAAGGGTATTTTTAGATAAATTGATTTTTTTTTTTTACAGTTTTTTATATGATGTATTGTGAGAGAATAAAATGTCTTGATTTTTGGAAAAAAACTGTTTTTTGTTTGTGGAACACCTCCTAAGTGTGTTTTGAAAAGTTAATGGGTAAAAAATTATACAATTATTATTTTACCCTTTTGAAAAGTTAGTGAATAAAGAGTTACTAGGTAAAAGTAGAGAATTATTTTTTAAAGTGGAGGTAAAAGTTGACGTGAAAAGTGTAAAGTGGAAGTAAAAATTGATGTAATAAGTGTAATGATAATGAAAAATGATACATACACTCCCTGGGAGCCACTTCCAGCCACACCCTCTCTCACATGGGGTGTGGGGCCCAGATGTGGGGACCACACCCGATGTGAGAGAGGGTGTGGCTGGGAGTGGCTCCCAAAGAATGTATGTATCCCCGTTCAATGATAATAATCTTTCTTTAATAAATTAGATTTACGAAGTGAAACACTTAAAAAATGACAGATGGAGTAAGTATATACAGAGACACAAACATAGGCCTTTCGGCTCTGTATTGGTATTTCCTAATTCTGGGCTTTGGAAGGCTTATTTTTAACTTTTGGGCTTTTTTGTTTTTTGACTTATAGTCAGAATATATTGTAAATGTGGTAGACTATTTGGAAAAAAATGTACAGAATACATTTTGCAATAAGAGTAGTGTTTGAAAGATATGTGCAGAATACATTTTGCAAGTCTTTTCGTTAATTAAAATGAGAAAAATGAAAAATAAGAAGTCAAAAAACTCCTCTCAACTGACTTTTGGCTTCTCTTCTCTTGCTGTTAAAAAACCAAAACACATTGTCATATAATGCATTTTCAATTTCTCAGCCAAACTACCAAAAGCCAATAATACAAAAAAAAAAAAAGTAAAAAAGGAAGCATCCAAACAAGCCCTAACAAAATACGATAAATTGACACATTACCAATTACATTTTATGGGCCAATTACATAAACTAATATTTGGCCCAAATACAAAATTACAAACAACAAGACATTAAACTTTAGCACGAAAGTAGAGGTGAAGGGAGTTGAACCTTGGAAACTGAAAATTGTAGTAGTAGTAGAGTATGGCGTATGTATAGAGAGAGAATACATTCCCTTAGATATAAGGTGTATTCAAATGATCATTGCAATCTACCCCAAATAGTTTACTGAATCGCCCCTAATCTTTTCCTTTTTTGGTTCCTACTACATTTTAACTCTCTCTCACTCTCTCTCCCCCTCTCTCTCCCACGCGAAAAACATGGAACACAGCCACAACACGTCATTTTTTTTTTTTTGGTCCCAGTATTTTTTACTCCGCCCACTCTATCTCTCTCTCTCTCTCAAAAAGATGGAGCACTGAAGTATAAAATGTTCGATATCACAAAAAATTAAAGTTTCAAAGTTTTTATATTCATAGTGCAATGCCTCTCTTTATCTCTTTTTCTCTTATTGGGGCAAAGCAACACATTAATTATTACGATCAGATAAAACCTAACCCTTTGGCTTTGAGGGGAAAAGTATTTTTTTTTTCATAGATTGAGACTTTATTTTGTGTCTTCTTCTGAAAATGGAGAGCAAAGCAACATTTGATTACCAGGTAAAGCCTAACCCTTTGGCTTTGAGGGAAAAATATTTTTTTTTTATTTGCGTGTTTTTTAAATAAAGCAACACATTGATTATTATCACATAAAACCTAACCCTTTGGCTTGGAGGGGAAAGGTTTTTTATTTCCTTAGATTGTGACTTCATTTGTGTGTATTTTTTTGGAATTGTAGATTGAAAAACTTTAATAGGTTGTGCATTAACTAATAAAAGTTGTTCATATGAAATCATGGAAAAAAGGCTTTGTTAAAAGTTACCGCCCATGAGCGATGATTCTATTATCTTGTAAATAATCTTAACCTTGGGATTCTAAGGGACAGTGGACTCTCTACATTTGACTCCTAAAATGACTCTTAAAGTTGACACATAAGTAAAAGTGTGGATCTACGTGAGTCCACCCAAAGCATTTCGGTGTCGCTTTCATCATCACGAGTCCGCTTTGCAATGGTGCTTGAAATATCTACCTAGCCAACTTAGGGTGTCTACAATGATTATGTGGTGTATCTACAAGAATTGAATTTGCACACTGGGATTAAGAAAGACCCGGTTTCGTTTACACAAGCCATAAGTAGTGATGATTCTACTAAATGGGTTGACGCAATGAATGATTAGTTGAAATCAATGGACCAGAATTGTGTTTGAGACCTCGTTGAATTGCCTGCTAATTGCAAGAAAATCGGCTGTAAGTGGGCCTTTAAGACCAAGCAGATGCAAAAGGCAATATTGGATGAGTAAGGCCAGACTTGTGGCCAAGGATTTCACTCAAAAAAGGCGTTGGCTACAAAGATACCTTCCTGTATAAAGAAAATCCAGTGGTTGTGTAGCATTGTTGTTTTTTTACCCTTCTTTTTTAACCCTGTTTGCATCAAAAAGAAAAATTTAAGAAAACATAAAAACAACTGCGACATAATTGTTATGAATTATTGATTAAATGACTATTGGTTTGCAAGTATAGGTTCCTGAGACTTCATCTATGCATAGCGTTCTCGGTCATCAGTTTTATTTATTCAGAAATCCAAAGAAAAACATTGTGTAATAAGAAATAAGGAAAGAAAACAGAAATATAGAAAGTTTCAAGGTAACGAGAATTTGATCAGTCTAGAAGATTAATTAATCCCAATAGTCCTTGAAGAATTATTTCAAGATATATTGGGGAGGCTGATTAATTTCACATCAACCCTCATCTTAACTTATATGCAAGGATAGATTCCTGAGACTTCATCTATGCATAGCGTTCTCGGTCATCAGTTTTATTTATTCAGAAATCCAAAGAAAAACACTGCGTAATAAGAAATAAGGAAAGAAAACAGAAATATAGAAAGTTTCAAGGTAACGAGAATTTGATCAGTCTAGAAGATTAATTAATCCCAATAGTCCTTGAAGAATTATTTCAAGATATATTGGGGAGGCTGATTAATTACACATCAGCCCTCATCTTAACTTATTTGCAAGGATAGATTCCTGAGACTTCATCTATGCATAGCGTTCTCGGTCATCGGTTTTATTTATTCAGAAATCCAAAGAAAAACACTCGTAACGAGAAATAAGGAAAGAAAACAAAAATATAGAAAGTTTCAAGGTAACGAGAATTTGATCAGTCTAGAAGATTGATCCCGATAGTCCTTGAAGAATTATTTCAGATATATGGGTCAATATTTGTCTTGCTTTTATGCAGGTTTCTTTTATTATGTCTTCAGTTTATACTGTAACACGTTATCAGCACTGCTGAATTCGGCTCGTTTTTGGTTCACTAGAAAAATTGCCCATGCGGCAACCTGTACTTGTTTGTAAAATTTCTTTAATGTTCTAAAAGATCTCGCACACAACTGGTTATTAAACCGTTTTAACAGATATTCAGTTCATTTAGTTTCCGAATCGGACTCGAACGAGTCTTTTTATACCAAATCAAGCTTCAAACAGTTCACGAACGATTGGTTCACTTACTACCCCCTTACAGCTTGCAGACCCTCAAATCTCTAACAGTTATGCATATTCTTCCAGCGTCAAGCCCTTTGGATTTCAAAATTCTGCTATACCTTTCTCAACTACAGAGCGTGTTAACCTCACAAATGTGAATCTCAATCCCTTCCCGCCGCATTTTTTGTGGATCCAGTCTATATCAGAACCTGAATGAGGAGTCCACACTACTCGGTCTGGAGCCAAGATGGGGAACAAGGTTTGGAAGGGTCTGATCAATGATTTCCTGGGTAATCTTCTTGGCCAACACTATCATGACCTACATTCTCTCGAGGAAAAATGAAAAAGAAAGTTGAGAGTCACGTTATATAATATGACACCGGGCTTTAGTTTTTCTGGAAAAAAATGAAGACTTGATCCAATTTTCATGTGGTATTCTCGTCCAAATCTAACGTCGTGCACAAAAGTTAACCGTATGGACGAATTCGAGGAATAAAAAGAAGGGAGGGCAGCGCACTTTTAGAAATCTCAGGGGGACTTCTGTAGTTATGAGGAACCCCAGAGGAGGCAAGTGAAATTTATTCACCCTTTAAAATGTCACCAAAAATGGTGTCGACTGTTTGATAAGATTGGGGGGTTCTACCCAAAGTTCTAAAACTCGCTAGGCGCTCCCAGGGCGACCGGGCACCTTCTAGCTTCCAGGGCCGAGTACTCAGCGCCTAGTCGGCAATTAGTCGGGATAGTCGGGATAATCAGTCTAGTCGGCGAGAGTCCTTCTAGCGCCTAGGCGGCGAGTACTCGGCCTTCTAGACCTTCTTTTAGAACACTGACTTCTACCTCGCCCCCACCTGATACCGTAGGATTTTTCAGGGGTTGTTTGATCTCAAAATTACTTGTGAATTTTTGAATTATAGCTTCATTGTTCAAACATATTTTCCGCTGACTCTTCCACTCTTCACTTATATACTCCACAGCACCTTATACTCTATGGATGCCTCTACAGTGCTCAGTGTAGCGTGATATTCGACTCATGGCTCATTCAATGTTATGGTTGACACAAAGGGAAGGCAGAAGAGGCAGAGGAAGTAATTGAAAGCATGATTCAAAGAGGTGTGGATCCTGATGTAATCAGGTGTACAATATTTTAATGAATACCATGGTGGATTGGGGCATTACACCCAGCGTTTATAGCTACAACATTTTAATGATTGGATACTGCAAGAACAAGAAAATAGGAAAGGCTATAATGATAATCATAACCAAACCCACAAATTCAAAAGCTGCTGTAGGTACGAGAACTGGCAATGTTCTCGACTCCCTCATGTAAGGATTCCATGTAACAAATGACAACAGCCAAAAACATCAATTCAAGTATAGCAAGTAAAAGGCGCACCAAGTAGATCGGCCAGAAATAAATATCACACCATGTTAGTTCATGTTCTTCCAGACCCTAGTGATGTAACTCCCTAATGATCTTGCACTTGATCAGTATTCAGTACAAACCCAAGTACCTCCGCAACTCTTCACACGTCCAAAGAAATTTAGAAATTAAAGAAAATTGTTAAAATAGTTCACAATAGCCCTCTAAGTGTTCCTTAACATAGATAAGACACCCCTTGCATACTGAAATAGGTAGTCTTCATGTACCAAGAACAACTTCTTCATCTACTTTCAAAGTTCTAAGGATACATGGAACTCCTATGCTCATCGTTAACCGAAACGAAAAGGACAGAAAACTAAGCCAGGATTTGGGTGAGGGGAGCACATCAAATGCATTGGTGAAGCTTGAGAATCAGAGTGAACATTTAGTCTGATATATGCTCATTAAACAATGCACGATGGGCTTCGTACTTGAGACAACTCTCAAGACGTAAACCAAAAATAACTTCCACAACTCATACATAATAAACCAAAACCCCAAAATTGATTAAAGCAACAACATATGCACATCAGTGCATAAAATTCGAAACCCATGGAAAGAATGGAAAACCATTAGAAGGGCATAATCAGCCCAACATAGAGCAAGAAAAAATAAGCCTTAAAATGGGTCATACCCAATGCACAAGGCTCTGGCTAGAGCATGATGCGATCTGACCGGCACTAAGCTATCTGACCAGCACTACGAGAACATATCAGACTAAATGTTCTCATCTGCCAACAAATGAAATGTGAGCACTAAGCCAAAGGAGCAACTGCCTTTTTCGTATACATATGCACAATGTCTATCTTTGTATAAATAAATTGTACAACTCAATGATACACGGTCAGAAGCTAAAGCAAAATGTGCTCACATAGTCACATTGCTTAAGACAATCTTCAGTCATATGACTCACACACACTAATTAATATCCAGATTCTTGATCTAAAATCGACACCAATGATACATAAGCACACAAATACAAGTTCATAAAGGTAAAATGCGTCACTGACACAACTAAGAAAATGAAAATGTAACCGTTATTGGAGCTAATTGAACGCCAAAGGTTCCATTCAATTTAAGTACCTAGAGGAACCTGAACAAAACATTACTGCGCTGCATTTTCTAACACTAAGCCAAATGTGCAAATTACCTCTTTCATATTCATACGCACAATATATTTCTGGATACCTAAATTGCGTAATTGAGTGCTGTACCATAAGAATATAAAGTAAAACATGTTTATAGCTTATGACAATCCTTGAGCCTACTGTTACTTAATCCATAACGCAATGTTGACACGATGATACATGATGCATAAAATATGCGTCAATGTCACCACTGGGGAAACGAAGCAAAAGTTACTGATAACAGCAATAACAAATCCATAGAGGGAGAATTAATCCCCAATATCCAAAGCAAAATCCGCTAATCACTTAACAGCAAAATTCAGATGGAAAACACTCAAGAGTCATGTAGTAGTAAACTTAACTAGGAAAACATAACAAAGCATAGAAAAGACCAGTTTGAAACGAACACCTCCTTCTCTGTCTCCTCTCCCTCTTAACGGTAACTCTTCTGAAACCTAGCCCTAGCACCACGCCCACCAAACTTCTTCGGCTCGCACCGCCTCGGATCAGCCACAAGCAGAGTCCTGTCATACCTCACCAGAATGTCCTTGATCTCCTTCTTCGACTGCTCATCGACATACTTCTGGTAGAACGCGACAAGAGCTTTCGCGATGGACTGGCGGATGGCGTAGATCTGCGAAGTGTGGCCGCCGCCCTTGACGCGTATGCGCATGTCGACGCCGGCGAAGCGGTGGCGGCCGAGCAGGAGGATCGGCTCGTAGGCCTTGTAGCGGAGGATTTCTGGCTCGATCAGCTCGATGGGGCAGCCGTTGATCTTGATGAGGCCACGGCCGCGCTTGCAGTAGGTCACTGCTACTGCTGTTTTCTTGCGGCCGAAGCATTGGACGGATTCGATTGCTGGTGGTGGTGCTGCCGCCGCCATGGTTGTTTGATTGCTCTCTCTCTCTCTCTCTCTCGCGCGCTCGCTCGCTGGGGGAAATGCGGAGGGGATAGAGAGGGGTAGGGTTTTGGTGAAAATGGAATTAGGGTTGAGACTTTATGGGCAGGGTCCACGCAAATTGGGTTAACCTGGCAGGCCCATCAAGCCCAACATGTATTTTAGTTTGTTATGGTCACAAGGCCCAGAGAGAATTTTTTTTTTTTTTTAAATCGGTCCAGGGAGAGGGAGAGAGAGAGAGAGAGAGAGAAAATTAGATGGGCTTTTGGGTAAGTGTTGAAGTCCAACCCGACCAAAGCCAGACATTGGATATCATTGTGTATTATAGCTCATTGTGCTTTTAATTACAAATTACTTAAATAACAAAATTGTTTTCGTCTTGAGAATTTTATGTCGGAATGTATTTTTGGTTTGCTATGAACAAAAACAATTGTATCAATAATTGTGCGAACTCTCTCACATAGAATTTATGGAATCAACGTATGGCTTGTGGAATCCATAAACTCCGCGTGTGAGAGTTTGTACGATTGTAGATGTAAGTAAGTGCACGAGTGCAGTCAGGAATTAATGTATGTGAGGGCACCAATTACACAAGTTACATTGTTTTGAGAAACTTTTTTTTTTCTCTTTTCAGGAAAATTTCACATACAATTTGATAATTTTAAAGTATTTTTTAAATCGTAATTTTAAAGTAGTTTTTTCACGATTATTTAATTACCATAATTGTGAACATGTAGCATTTGGAGGTTAAATCTTGATGTAGTACATGTGCTAACAAATTAAAAATTAAAAATTTTAGTGGGGTCACAGGTCTTTACTGGGTCATTCTTGCCTCCGCCTCTGTGTAAGTTTTGGTGCCGATATCTTTCATGACTATGTTCTCCCTCTCTCTTTCCGTCCATATATGGGAAACGCGAAGGAGGGGGCTTTGGGTGTTTTTTTGGAAAGACAGAGGGGGGGTTCCAGTAACAAAAAACTGTTTTTTCCAAAATCAAGACAGGTCATTCTCTCACAATACATCACATAAAAAACCGTGAAAAGCTATTTTTTTCAAAAAACCACCTTAGTGAAACACCCCCAGAGTCGGGGTTGAAAGACTTTTAGGGTAGACTCCATGCAAGTCCCGTTAATGGGCCTAGCCCAACCCCTATTATTTAGGGCTTCAAAGACAAGCAAAAGATTTTTGCTTCTTGGGCCTAGGGCCTTGACCAGCCCTATCTATAGGCAATTTCATTAACGATAGAAAACGCCCGATCATTGGCCCCCCACTAACCATATATTGATGTGCACTAAACTTCCTATCTAAACCCTTGAAATCCGGACTTCGTCCACACCTCATTGATCTCGATCGAATTTCGACGATCTGAACCGTCCAATGTGTTTAAAAGGTGTTTTTAAGGGTCCACGCGAGAAATCACCAAAAAAAAATATAATACCGGGAAGGGCTTGATCCGGGCAATTCTTCATAAGAACTCTATATGTTCGTTTTTATGAAAAACTGCTCGGATCAAGCCCTTCCCGGTATTTTTTTTTTTTTTTTGCTGATTTCTCGCGGGAACCCTTAAAAACAACCTTTTAAACACATTGGACGGTTCGGATCGTCGAAATTCGATCCGGAAAGTGGAGGTCCGGATTTGGATGTCACCTTCGTCTCTATTCACAGAACTTTAAGTTTGGCTAATAATTTTATACTTTTTAGATTCCTCTCGTCGAGACAAGCCAAGAAACCATAAAAAATCAACCGAAAATTAACAAATGCAAAAATTTCTTGAATAAGGACAAACCAAAAAAACCAAAAAACCAATTTTTTCAATTTACCCAAACCAGGCCTAAGGAGTTCACGTAGTTGTGGCACAACACGGAGAAGGCATATTCGGTGCAAAAGCCTCCACCGTGGAAGTACACTAGGACGGGAAGTTTTCTTTGGCGGGTGGGGGGTGAGAGATTTGGGAGGTAGTGTCGAGCCGAGACTGGTGGTGAGATGGTGGTGTCTTTGGATGAGATGCCGGTGGATGGGTCTTCAAGCGAAGATGGAACAAATGGTGAGCCTACAAAACGTTCGATTGTGCCATCTTGGTATCCCTGAGGATCGGTAGAAGCTCTGACATTATGGCTTTGGCATTCGAAACCATTTTAGACGCAGGAGAGGATAGATGGATGTTTGTGAGCCGAGATGAGGGGAGGATGGATGGATTTATGCTTTGGAGATGAAATTTCCTGAGTCAAGTCTTATGTTTCTTGGACAAAAATTTCCTGGGTAAAAATGCGTACATAGTGGAGTACTATATATTAGTACATTTTAGGATGCAAGTTGGACAACTATCATAGAATGATGGTCGCATATCTTCAAACGTGTTGGTTCAGAAATGATGGCTTCCCAAAGTTATTAACTAGTATATATAACTTGGTTGATTTTATTGACAGCTCACTATGTTGTCAATAAGCTAAAAAAGAAAGAAAAAGAAAACAAGTAAAATTCATATTCTAATGGACTTTTTATGTTTTTCAATACCTTTTCACACACTTTATACACTTTGCGCATATTTCAATACACTTTCTAAATTTTAACGACAGCCTAATGTATTGTTTTTAGCATTTTCCATATAACTTTTCATGATAAAATTGATGGGGAAGCATACCGTTTTCTAATGGAAGGTTATCTTGATGGGATATTTGCTTAGATGGACAGCTGTTATGGGGCGTTACAGGTACCATATCAGGCACCCACATGATACCCGCTCGGCACCCAAAATTTCCTCCGAATCCAATTTAAAGTTGGAAGATAGCCCCATTATATGATTGATTTAACCTAAAGAACACTCATAGAGAAAAGAAAAATGTAACTGCCACATACAATTTTCTTGTAAATCAGTTTCGTTGACATTTGATTCCATTTCAAGTACGCCATAACCAAGCAAAGAAATCTACCGAAGAAAAGAAGCCAAACGATTCACCATGGTCTTTGCACTCTCAGTTGCAGGATTTAGTATATGGAAACAATGACCTTCTCCTTCCACCTCAAACAACTCCAAATCTCCGTCCCACCCGCTTTCTCTCACCGCCTTGGCGTAACGAATTCCTCTCTCCCTCAGTTCATCCATTTCCGCTACACAAACGAGCAGCCGAGAGCACCCAATCCCGGACAAGCTCGGGGCATCGCGAGCAAACGGGTTGATCATCGGGTGATCAATGCCGCCTGGGGCAGAAGGATACACAAACTTCCACGTTCGGTACAACAGGTTCTCCTCATGTCCTAAGACTGGCTCGGACCCAATTGGGTCCGAGCCCCAAAAGTATGGGCAAGACAGAAAAGCTCCCAAGATTTTAACTCCTCCAAACAACCCCTCTGCACCCGATCGAATGGCCATGTTATGTGCAATATTAGCTCCTGCGCTGTCACCACCCATGTAAATCCTATCAAAATCGCCGTTTTCAGTCAACCATGAGTCTTTATTGATGGTGTCTTGAAGTGAATGTGAAGCGACCCATTGGAGAGCGGTCCACGAGTCCTCATAAGCCGCCGGTAGAGGGTGCTCTGGGGCTAGCCTGTACTCGACTGACACCGCTATGACTTTGGCTCGAGAGACTAAGGAGTTCATGGAGTTGTGGTAGAGGAAGGAGAAGGCGGATTCGATGCAGAAGCCTCCGCCGTGGAAGTAGACTAAGATGGGGAGTTTTTTGTGGTGAGTTGGTGGTGGTGAGAGTTTTGGGAGGTAGAGCCGAGCCGAGACGAGAGGTGAGATGGTGGTGTCTTTGGATGAGACGCCGGTGGTTGGGTCTTCAAGTGATGGTGGAACAAAGGGTGAGCCTACAAGACGTTCGACCGTGCCGTCTTGGTAAACCCTGAGGACCGGTAGAAGCTCTGAAGCTATGGTTTTGACGTTGGTAGCCATTTTAGAGAGTGGAGAGACAAAGGATGGATGGATGTTTATGAGTTGAGACGAGGGAGGGATTTATACTTTGGAGATGCAATTCCTCCAAGTGACTGCCCCTGAATTCATAATGAAAGAGAGAACTTCTTTACGGATGACTCCGTAAACTAGAGTTTGCACCGATTCAATCTGGGTCGCATGATTCAAAACATGGATGGCTCGGATGTAATTTGCACTTTGACCGGTAAGAGTGTGTTCTTACGGGTCAAAGTGTATCTGTAAATCTGAACCATTAAATGCTTGAATCGTGCATTCCAGATTAGGTTGTTGTAAAAAGCCTCTTCACGGAGGCTCCATTAATAAGTTTCTCTCGTGATGAAAAATGCTATGGATACACCACTCATTCATTTCAAATGCACACCAAGTTGACTCTTCCGGGCAAGAGTTAAACTCTCCCGTGTAGTCAACTTGATGTGCATGAGTGGTGTATCCATAACATTTTTATATTATATAATTTAGTCCCTCAGGCAGGTTTCATGTTTCTTTGGACAATAATTTTCCTGTTCAAAATGTCATACATAATACTATAGTAATTTATAATGCAAGTTGGACAACTACCCATAGAATAATGGTGACATATCTTCAAATGGGCATATTTATATAATTTGATCAGTAATTTCTTGTAGCATATTCAATTCAGGGATAGCATACGGGCAAGTCCAAAATTATTTAAACTCATCAATCATTGTTGGTATATATGGAAAAATCTCCAGATTCCCCACTTTTCTACGTCACATGGGTACACACAATTTAAGTTTTCAAAAGTTGTTCACCGAAAGTGATGGTTTTCCATAAGTATTAGTAACTTGTTTTCTTTTTAAAATGATGGCCCCCGAACTCAGCTACATCATTTTGGGAAAGTGGGGGCGTGCAGTCCCGCATGCATGTTGTTTCAATATGAGTTGTTTGTGTTATGCGATCAACGGCCCAGATCAGTTTGGTAATGAACGATGCAGATCTGTTTGGGTCCGAACAGATCTGGGCCGTTGATCACCAAGCGCGGACGACTCGGATGGGGACAACATGCGTGCTATCCCTTTAAGGGTGGTACTAGTTTTTTTGCATGTTTCTTTCTACTTGTATAGCGTTGCAATCATTACAAATGTACATAGTACATACACGAACTCACATATATAGTTTATCTTTGGAACTGATAGTGTAAATACTGGAAGTGATAGTGCAAAGGTTATGGTGACATTACAAGTAAGATGATTCGTGCTATGGAAATACTCTAGGCCGATCGATAAGCTATAAAAGATTATCTTGGCGATTACTGGTAGGGATTGCAAGTCCTATCGACTATGATAGGCATAGCTTACCTTAGTAGTTGGTAAGTAAAACTATGGTAGGTCCTTATAGCACTAAACTCTAAAGGGCATTCCTTGATTGAACAAAAGTACTCACAGAAGCATGTAACTGCCACATACAATACACAAACAAGAAAAGGAATCTACTGAAGAAAAGAAGCCAAACGATTCACCATACTCTTTGCACTATCAGTTCCAAGATTCATTACATGGAAGCAATGACCCTCCCCTTCAACCTCAAACAACTCCAATTCTCCAGTTGTCTCTCTACTAAGAACGTGACACTTTATACTGGCCTCCAATTGTTGACTACCATATAAATAGGAACTTCAGAAGTGCCCTCCACCAACATGCAAGGTAGCAACCTCATTCCTTGGCCACTTGGTGGTTCTTGGTATCCTTCTAAAACTGCTAATTTTGGGATTTATGCTTTGGAGATGCAATTCCTCCAAATGACTTCCCATGAATATACAATGAGAGGAAAAACTTCTATACGGAGGACTCTGTAAACTGGAGTTTGCACTGACCCAATTTGGGCCACATGATTCAAAACACGGACGTTTCGGATGTAATTTGCACTTTGACCGGTAAGAGTGTATTCTTACCGATCAAAGTAAAACTGAAAATCCAAACCGTTAAATGCTTGAATCATGCAGTTCAGATTGGATTGGTGTAAAAAGCTTCTTCACAGAGGCTCCATGAAGTTTCTCTCATGATGAAAAATGTTATGGGTACACCACTCAAGCACACCAAGTTGACTCTTCCGGGAAGAAGAGCAACTTGGTGTGCATGACTGGTGTATCCATAGCATTATATAATTTAGTCCCTCAGGCAGGTTTCATGTTTCTTTGGACAATATTTTTTCCCGTTCAAAATGTCATACATAGTACTATAGTAATTTATAATGCAAGTAACCAACGCAGGTTGGTTCAAGTGGTTCGGCACTTGTTCCCCTTAAGCAAGGTCTCGAGTTCGAGTCTTGTGAATGGAGAAAACTTGCGCTGGGAGAGTTTTACTCCTTCGTGGGCCGACCCGGCTCGAACCGGATTTAGTCGGGGTCCAGTTGGCTTCCGGATACCGGTGGTTTAGACCAAAAAAAAAATTTATAATGCAAGTAGGACAACTACCCATAGAATAATGGTGACATATCTTCAAATGGGCATATTACTATGATAGGTATAGCTTCCCTTAGCACTAAAGGGTATAGCTTCCCTTGGCACTAAAGGGTATAGCTTCCCAAGGGTATAGCTTCCCTTAGCAATAAAGGGTATAGCTTCCCTTAGCAATAAAGGGTATTCGTAAACAACACAAACAAGAAAAGGAATCTACTGAAGAAAAGAAGCCAAACGATTCCCCATCTTCTTTGCACTATCAGTTCCAAGATTCATTACATGGAAGCAATGACCCTCCCCTTCCACCTCAAACAACTCCAATTCTCCGCCCCACCCGCTCTCTCTCACCGCCTCGGCGTAATGAACTCCTCTCTCCCTCAGCTCATCCTTTTCCGCCACACAAACAAGCAGCCGAGAGCACCCAATCCCGGACAAGCTCGGGGCATCACGAGCAAACGGATTGATCATCGGGTGATCGATGCCTCCTGGCGCAGAGGGGTACCCGAGCGTCCACATTCGGTACAACAGATTCTCCTCGTGACCTAGAATTGGCTCAGACCCAATTGGGTCTGAGCCCCAGAAGTATGGGTGAGAAAGAAAAGCTCCCAAAATTTTAACTCCTCCAAACAAGCACTCTTTACCCGCTCGAATGGCCATGTTGTGTGCAATATTAGCTCCTGCGCTGTCACCACCTAAGTAGATTCTATCGAAATCGCCATTTTCAATCAACCAAGGGTCTTTATTGAAGGTGTCTTCAAGTGAATGTGATGCGACCCATTGGAGTGCGGTCCATGAGTCCTCATAAGCAGCCGGCAGATGATGCTCTGGGGCTAGCCTGTACTCGACCGATACGGTAATGACTTCGGCTTGAGAGACTAAGGAGTTCATGTAGTTTTGGGATAACGAGGAGAAGGCCGATCCGATGCAGAAGCCTCCGCCGTGGAAGTAGACTAAGATGGGGAGTTTTTTTGGGTGGGTTGGGGGTGAGAGTTTCGGGAGGTAGAGTCGAGCCGAGACGAGTGGTGAGATGGTGGTGTCTTTGGATGAGACGCCGGTGGATGGGTCTTCAGTCGAAGTTGGAACAAATGGTGAGTCTATAAAGCGCTCGACCGTCCCGTCTTGGTAAACCCTGAGGATCGGCAGCAGCTCTGAAGCTATGGTTTTGGTGTTGGAAGCCATTTTAGAGAGAGGAGAGAGAGGGGGGATGAATGTTTGTGGGGCTAGATGAGGGAGAGATGGCAATTCCCCCAAAAGATTGCTTAGTACTAATATGGTCCCTGAGGCATGTTTCTTGGACAATAATTTTCCTGGGCAAAATTGTCACACATAGGTAGCAGGTAGTAGGTACTATCATTACATCTTGTGACACAAACTGGACAACTACCATAGAATCTTCAAACGTATGGTTCACTAGACATTAGATGATGATATTATGCGCACAAGACAATTATAAGGTCACTTGCCAGGCACGAGGTGCTTCCCCCGACAAGGAATATAATGTCTCTTCGGGTTAAATATCTACTTTAAATATCTACTTTAAATATCTACCTGCCCCTTAAACTATTAAATTTTTTTTACTTCTCCCTTCAACTACTAATTGAACTCACTTCCCCTTTCAACTACCATTTTCTTCTTTACTAAGGACAAATGACATTTTCCATCCAAAATTTGTGACGGAAACCATTAAAACATAACCCTGTCTATTTTTTAAGCGCCAAACAAGAGGGTAATATGGACATTTCATAAACCTAAAACGGTTAGCCGAATTGGGGGTTTTCCTCATGTCGCTCAAACCAAACCCTCATCCAAACTTGAACAAAGAGAGACTCGTTGAAGATCGAATACATGTCTCTTGGTTTAAAACTCTAAAGATGTTTCAATCTAATGTCAGAAGGGCAATGTCTAGTGGTTATGTGGGCAGACACTCTTCCCCAGGGCCATGCATCTTAGCGGCTATTTGTGCATTGAAATTCATTGCTTAAAGGTGCAAAAACTGTACAATGGGTTGATGTTTTTGCTTTCCATCAGATCTGATAAAAAAAAGAGAGGAAGAAGATGATACATAATTACATATATACATATACATATAGGGAATGCTAGGTTAAAAGACTCATATAGCCTCGGAGTTAAGTTTTTCATCCATGAAATGGATGGAAAATGTAATTTGTCCTTAGTAAAGAAAAATATGGTAGTTGAAAGGGGAAGTGAGTTCAATTAGTAGTTGAAGGGGAAGTAAAAAAAAATTTAATAGTCTAAAGGGCAAGTAGATATTTAACCCTATCTCCTCCTACTTTTGAGTTCTTTTAAGCGGAATTGACCAAGGCATCAGAGTGTCCTCCGTCCATCTTCTGGTCTGAGGGAAGAAGCTAGATCAGAAGGCGATTGTCAAGAAGCTAAATCAAAAGGCGATTGTCCATTTCTCTTTTTTGAATGTTTTCAAAGAAAGTTTTTATGGACCCTAATATTTTCGTGATCTAATCAAATTCCAAATAAAAATCAACGTGGCTGTATCTCAGCAAATGCAAATTTTAGATCCGTCACTGGGGATCTGTACTGTTAAGGAATATTGTCCCACATTGCCTATGAATGGAATGGGTGATCACTTAATATATGCTGGGACCTCTCCACTCATTGCCAATTGGTTTTGAGATGGATATAAAGTTTCCACATGGTATCAGAGCGGGGCCTATTCCACTGCACATTAAAATAAAAAAAAATCACAATCCACGCCCCACGATGACAGACCAGCAAAAAGGCTGCACGATGATGGACCCAAAAAGTGGCCACACGTGACAGACCTCAAATGCGGCTGCACGTGAGGGGGGATGTTAAGGAATATTGTCCAACATTGCCTAGGAGTGGAATGGGTGATCACTTAATATATGCTGGGACCTCTCCACTCATTGCCAATTGGTTTTGAGATGAATATAAAGTTTCCACAAATGCATAACAACGAGAAGAGAAATCTACTGAAGAAAAGAAACCAAACGATTCACCATAATCTTTGCACTATCAGTTCCAGGATTTGCTATGTGGAAGCAATGACCCTCCCCTTCCACCTCAAACAACTCCAAATCTCCGCCCCACCCGCTCTCTCTCATCGCCTCAGCGTAACGAATTCCTCTCTCCCTCAGGTCATCTTTTCCCGCCACACAAACGAGCAGCCGAGAGCACCCAATCCCAGATAAGCACGGGGCATCGCGAGCGAACGGGTTGATCATCGGATGATCAATGCCACCTGGGGCAGATGGATACACAAACGTCCACATTCAGTACAAAATATTCTCCTCATGACCAAAAACTGACTCGTACCCAATTGGGTCGATCTGAGCCCCAGAAGTATGGATGAGAAAGAAACACTCCCGAAATTTTAATAGCCCCAACCAAGCCCTCAGTACCCGCTCGAAGGGCCATGTTGTGTGCAATATTAGCTCTTGCACTGTCACCACCTATGTAGATTCTATCAAAGTCACCGTTATCGGATAACCATGAGTCTTTCTTGATGGTGCCCTTAAGTGAATGTGAAGCGACCCAGTGGAGAGCGGTCCACGAGTCCTCATAAGCCGCCGGTAGAAGGTGCTCTGGGGCTAGCCTGTATTCGACTGACACGACGATGACTTTGGCTTGAGAGGCTAAGGAGTTCATGGGGTTGTGGTAGAGGAAGGAGAAGGCAGATTCGATGCAAAAACCTCCACCGTGGAAGTAGACTAGGATGGGGAGTTTCTTTTGGTGTGTGGGGGGTGAGAGTTTTGGGAGGTAGAGTCGAGCTGAGACAAGTGGTGAAATGGTGGTGTCTTTGGAGGAGACGCTGGTAGTTGGGTCTTCTGGCGACGGTGGAACAAAGGGTGAGCCTACAAAGCGTTCGACTGTGCCGTCTTTGTAAACCCTGAGGATAGGTAGAAGCTCTGAAGCTATGGAGTTGGTGCTGGAAGCCATTCTAGAGAGAGGAGAGAGTGGGGAAACATAGTATGGATGGATGTTTGTGAGCTGAGATGAGGGGGAGATTTATTATTAAAGATGCAATTCCTCCAAATGGCTGCCCATGGCTAAATTTACCCTGTTCCACTAAATGAATTTTTGGGCTTTTTGACTTTTTACGCTTTACTCTCCTCGAGTATATTAACTAAAAAAACTCACAAAATCAAAAAAACTAAAAAGCCAAACTTAATGGAACAGGGCAAGTTTCATGTTTTTGTGGATACAATTTTCCTATCCAAGATGTCACACAGTACTATCATAATTTATAACACAAGTTGGACCACTAGACTAATGGTGCCATATCTTCAAACGTGGTGGCATATCTTCAAAGGTTGTTCGTTCCGATATGATGGTTTCCCAAAGAAAGTAACAAAAACTTAAAAAATTACTCCCTCCGTCCCATATTTGTTGTCCACTTGTACTATTCACTAGACCTCAAAAAAATAGGGGTCCGTTTTTTGGGAGGACATAGTAAATGGGTCTTTACTTCAACAAGGACATCAACTTTTTCTTTAATGCCAAAAGGACAAATCACCTACACATTCCAAAAATGTCTCAACTAGCCAATGAAAATGTCTAAGCCCCCAAACCTAATGAAAGTGCCTAAACCTAAACCCTAGGGTACCCTATGAAAGTGTCTAAACAACTAAAATCCTATAATTAGAAAGTGCACCCTGAGTGCCTAAACCCTAGGGTACCCATGAAAGTGCCTAAAACACTAGAGTACCCTATGAAAGTGTCTAAACCACTAAAACCATATAATTGAAAAGTGCACCCTAAGTGCCTAAACCCAAAATGCCTAAATCCACTATACCCTACCCCAAAGAGCCTAAACCCCCTAAAATTGAATCCTAAAATTGAATCCAACTCCAAAATTAAAGAGAGAAAATGATTTTGTCCCACACATCAATGAATACTACTGTACTACCCACGAGCAAGAGAGAGAGAGAGAGAAACGGGGTGGGTGGATGGGTCATGGGTGTGTCAGACTCATCAATGAATGCACAAGGACACACTGACGTCACCGAGATGATCTCTCTCGTACAGCTGCTTTCCCATACAGAGCTAGTCGGCTTTATTTTATTTTTTCGGTAAAAGTAGTCGATTTTATTTCCACACGCGCGGTTTTATTAATCTTACTTCATTAAGGGTATTTTTGTCTAATTTTGTCCTTGAATTCTCAAAAATTTATCATCAATGTATTGGAACCATTAAAATAAGTTAAACTGGACTAAACACCATTTAAAGTCCCAAACTTGGCCTTTAAACCAATTTTCTAAAAAAAATAGTTACATGTTCAAATGTATAATGTTATATATATTCAATATGGATCTCGTTTTATAGTTCTCGATGATTACTATTAAACAAAATTTTCAAAATGGTAAAAAACATTATAGATTGAAAGATATATACAATTGAAAAATGACGCGCATACCCGTAAACGGACAAGAAATATGGGACGGAGGGAGTACGAGATTTACCCAAATTTTTTGGGACTCCAACCAAAAGCCAGCTTAAGTCGGTTCACGTTGAGATGAATAAAAAAAGGTGAAAAGTTTTGACGCAAAACTAACAAACGCAATTTTTTTTTTTTTTTTTTTGGGTTGCACTGCTCGAACACGTGAAACAGACTGATGAAGCCCTCACTAGATGTCATACATAACATTTGGGAAGGATCAGGAGCCCGTTACGAAGGCTCGGGCCAGGCATGAGGTACTTGGAGGACAATGCACCCTCTGAACAAAGCATGCAATGGAACCTGAAGAGGCATGCCACACCTTATACTTCTATTGTTGAGTACTTTTGAGCAGGATTGACTTAAGCATCAGGGTGCCCTCCAGCCATCATCCGGCCGAGTCGGTTCAAGCGAAGAGGCTAGATCAGAGGGCAAATTGTCTACAAAACAATAGACGGAGGAATCAAACCTCCCGCGGTTATTTGTATCTTGAAACCCTACGTATGTTCACTTTTAAAGAATGAAGTTCTCGTCAATTTTTGCCAAACAAATTGGATGTACGACGGAGGAAGATTCCAGTGGTAACGAGTATATACAAATTACAAACAAAAATCAACATCACAGTATCTCAGCATATGCAATTTTAGTTTTGGATCCGTAGGAGACTACATTAAATCAATTTAAGGGTTAAACCATGTCAGATAAATATCCCTGATGGCCATAAGACCAAGCCGCTACAGGAAGAACTTACAGGTATACAAGCAACAGAACTCCGTAATCAGCTGAGGACAGTGGACGCTCTACAATCAACCAATCAGATCCGTCACTTGCTGGACAACCGCGAGATTAGAGCTCTGTACATTGCAATGAGTTAGAAATCAAGAATTTTAAACCAAACAGTGATCTATAACCGCGAGTCACGTGGCTAAGGCCTTGTAAGTGTTCTTGTAAAGTATTCGCGGATCTCCGGTATTATACGCTGAATAAGATGAGAATACCTGCCAATATTTAGAAGAAAATGAGTTTTCCAAGAGGAACAAGAGTATAACTCCTCTAAGAGGCGGTGTAGTTCAAAAAAAAAAAAAAAAAAAAAAAAAAAAAACTCATCGAGTGGTGTAATATGAGAATATCAAACATATATTCGAACTTTGTGATCATTCTTTCTTATCACTGAATCGACAGGTCATCGTCATATATGGGAAAAGGGTCTGGTTTCACCCATGCAAGGTGTTTCTCAAGGATTTTGACATACCAAAAGAGTAAGCTGAGATCATTCTAAACAGAACCATTTTAGCAATACTATCTTCGGTCTTCACTGCAAATGAGATTTCGAGCAAAGGTTGAATATTGCAGATCATGCAAATTTAATTGTGTTCTCCACATCAACTGCTATAATCCAAAAAAAAAAAAACCTGGCTAGTACTGATCATCGTAATTTGTATCTCTTCCTCCAACCTGTTCTCAGGAACGGGGAGAAAAGAAAAACACTGAACAAGCAATTTCTTCCATTTTCCTAGACCACTTTCTTATTATCAAATACTATAATACAACATACTACCATAATAGTAAATTCTAAGATAGTAGGTGTAGGAGTTGGCCAAATCATGAGACTGATTGCCATAACAACTAGAGTGTCTTATATGCAGTTCATCGTCAGAGAAGCAAGAAACAAAGAAAGAGTCTAAGTTAATGGTGTAGGATAGATATGTGGCATGTTATCATCTCTCCTCTTTTAAGTACATCGCATTTTGATCTAGCAAAAAGTCTCAAAGAAAATCCTATAAGCAGAAAGCCTGCAGCAATATAGGAAGCTTGGAGAAAGAACATACCCGGGCCTAGCACTTAATTTATCGAACTGCTCCAAAATGTATAAAATGCACGTATGCCTTAATGACAAGGCATGGAACGCGTCCGACAGCTCATACATGTTTGAAACATTATCTGATGATATATCCTGAAGATGAAAAGAGAAGCATATTCAGGCATCCATCTGATTCATAAAGTGCGTATTCAAAAGTATAACTGGTCTACCTGAGCAATGGTGTATTCACAAAGCCGCTTGAGTGCCTCCAGGAGATACTGATCAGCAGCTCTAAGGAGATCTTGGGCTATATCTAATGTCACATCCACCGAGCCAGTGTATATAAATCTGGACATTAACAAATAGCCTACGTATATCAAATCTCGGAAAATCAACGTTAAAAGAAACTGAGTGTTATGAAAAGAATGTAACCTCATCATCAACTCAAAAACTTCCCATCTTATATTTGGAATCTCTATATCTCGTGCATCCTTCTCCTGTGATACATGCAACAACGAAATAAAAATGAAATTAGTTCCACTTTTTTTTTTTCCATATATTTCCGCGACCAATTATATCACCTTGGACACTGAATATCTGGCACCATTCTAATTCGGAGTTCACACCAAAAGGGAAATAAAAATCACACTCAAGAGTCAATAGATGTTAACAATCAAGCACCTAACCCAAAACAAAAACTAGAAAAGGGAAACCCAAGATGTAACATTCTTCACACACGCACAAATTTGACAGAAATTGCTTTAGACAATTTATTTGCACTCACCCGATAACCTCCATCAAACATTGCACGGAATGCATCGGAAGAAGCAAGTAAGCAAATCCGATGGGCGTAGAACCGCTTACCTGAGTTTCAAAAAAATTAAAACAATCCCAATCAATATAGGCCAGGAAACTGCTACACGCGGAGAGAATATATTTCTCTGGAGGTTAGGGATGCAGGAAAGCAAAGGAGTAATTTTAAGTCACAAACCTTCGACTAAGAAGGTGACATCGGACAATGTAGGATTGTTTACAAATTGTTCCCCCAAGTACACCTGCAGTGAGAATAATTTCATCAGCTTTACCAATTTCTATTAACCAGTTAAATAACTGTTACATAAGTGAAAATTGAAACTACATATTGCTAATATTGCTTTAGAAAGCCAGTAAGCAAATGGAAAGGAAATTCTTGATTTATGAAAAGTACGTACACATATTGAACTGGATTTGAGAAACAAAGATTAAGATTTAGAAAACCTAGTTACCACTAACCTATCCAATACAATCGTAATAGATATCTGTGATAGATCCATAACAGTGCTTTAAAGAACTCTTCTTGTCAAAGATACATGGCACCAGATATAAAAATTCTATACATCTGCAAGTTCTCTCTAATATCTGCAAGTTCTTTTTGTTATGGTTGATTCAGATGCCCAGCCTTTTCAAAGAACGAGTATTTTCCAAAAACTGAAAGGCTAAATGTTCACAATAGCTCCAAATCAAAAAGAGCAAATGGACGAAAAGATTAACATGCAAAATAAGATGTTAACCTGTGGGGTCGGAGATGGGGGGGCTGCATCAACGGAGGAGAGAGTCATCGCTTTGTTAGATAACTTGTACAAGGCTATAGCACCATCAAGTTGCTGCTTTACGCTCGTGGAGCTAAGAAGGCCAAGAAGTAACTCTAATCCTGCATGCATGTGAGATAAACCAACTTAGTAAGCAAATTGCAGTCACCATGAACAAGAAATCCAACGATGTCAAATGTTGGACTAGGAAGTGGCACACCATTGTTATCGATGAATATTGTTCCCTGATCTTCTGGAGAACAAAGATGGGCTAGAGCCAAAGCAATTCGTCTTTGAATGGCCTTCTCTGCTACACGCATCAGATATAACAAATGGCTCAAAACCTACAAGGGAGAAATCAAGGGATGTAACTTCATGAACTAATATAACAAGCATATAATAAGATTAATGCTACTTTATCAAATAATTTGAATAAAGCTCACCCGTCCATGAATCTTCTCCTCTAATCTTTTCAGTGTCTTGGCTACACAATCTTTTGTTGCCTAAAAGCGCATTTTACTATATTAGTAAAGGACACATACAACGAAAGAACACTGAATAGGAACCTATAATGCTAAAGCAATCAAACAAGCTTACTTGAACAATGAATTCTCCATCCCGCAACTTCTGAACACCGCCAACCTTGATAAAATTGGACACATTATCCTACGACATGAACATAAAGTGAATAAACTAGAAAAACACAAAGAACAAAGTCAAACAGCCCAAATCAGAACTACTTAGCAACGAGGGTAAAAAATGGAAAACGAAATACTAACAAATTTATGGAATCCAATACAACACCACCAAGGACATCAGCCCTGTTTAGAAGTTTCAAATGAACTCATAACATTACTGTATACCTCATTATCTGCAAGGCCATAAAGAGCAAATGCAGCATTATGTTGCAGAGACCCATTCTTCGAATCAAGAAGCTTCAGTAATGGCATCAACCCACCATTATGAGCGATACCAGCTTGGTTATGAGTGTCCTGAATGAAAAGAATTTCTTTTCAAGCCTCAGATAAGCCTTGCCTACCACGATGTACCCACTACCATAGTGCTTACAGGAGTAAATGAAGGTTTACAATGAAGAAAAGTGAATATGGCATATCATATAACATCCATGAGGAAATAACATGGAAAACTCGGTACGACACCTTGGCAACCTTCAGTAGTCAGCCATGTTTTCGGCGCCCCATAGGGACAGAAAGCAACTTAGGCCCCTGCCACCGCAGGGGTACTTTTCCTCATTGTACGATCTTTGGTAACCAGATTGTAGAATAGGCACCAGATAGGTACTTTATTTTTCCTATTGTTTTACAGTTTCCTTTTCACTCAGCCACCGCAAGGTTTTTCGATTTCTTTGAACCACCCAACACTGTAGCATAAGATAGAAACCGGTGGACCATTTGAACCAGAGTGATGTGACTTGTAAAAGAGGATAAGAGGAAGTGAGGAACCATTCTCATTTCACCATAATAGGCAGTACCAAGAAAAACAAGAGTGTCTTCTGCTAATGTTCTTTTATGGAAACAAAAAAAAAAAAGATTTTTACAGCAGTTAAAAATCTGGACTGACATGAATATATTCCCTATTATTTTATTTATTTTTTAGTCAGTAATCCTGTCACAAGAACAAATTCATCTCCACAAAAAAGCAAAACTTCACCTCCACATTCTAAGTTTCCAATAATGAGTGTGGAAGTTATTTGAAAGACGGACACAATACAATCCTTAGTAAGTGGAAAGAAAACATCTGCTAACACAATGGCAGCAAATCCACAGAAGTGTCAATGGTGAGAGTAACAAAACATGCAAAACAAAAAAAAAAAAATAGAGAAAGAATTAAGTCACTAACCTGTGCCAACCTCCCCAGTGCAAAAGCCGACATTTCTTTAAGCTGTACATCTGCGGATTGAAGCATCACAATCAATGGCTGGACGGCTCCCCTCTGGACAATGTGAACCTGCAAATAATCTCGCTTTAGTCATATGGGAAAACATATAAAGCAAATAAATAGCAAAAACATACGACAAAAATAACTACATAGACGGATAGACCAGAAAAATGAACAAATCTGAGAGGGCAGAGCTGCAAAATCAAAGAAGCAGATTGGAAAATATAAGTTTCTTAACAAGTCAAACACAAAAACACAGGTAAGGCGCCAAAGGGAGGAAGGCAAAGAGGAATAATAACTTGATTCAAATGACGAACACTCGAGGTCCATCCCAAAAAGTTTTCAAGGTAAAAAATTGTCCCTTTCCTCTCTCTCATCTTTCAGGTAAGCAACTGCCATTAGCAAAGAGAAGATCCATGACCAATCCACACAGGAAAACCAAACGAGGACCACGAAGTCCAAATTTACCTTACAATCTGAATCAGCAGCAGCAAATTGTCCAAGTAATAAAGCTGCCTCTCTTTGGCTCTCAGAGCAACAAGAACTGTAAACCACACATTATGAAATTGGGAAAATCTTAACAGAAGCAACGATGAAATAAAAGGACCCAACTTTATGCTGTTCAAAGAAATGTGAAGATACCACAAAGGTGATAAACTTTCATAATGTGATACCTGAGCAATCCAATAACAGGTTGCAAAGCCCCAGCAATAAGAACTTCCTTCTTAATGTTAGGGGAAGAATGCACCAGATTACCAATCACACCAACCTGAAAATCATGAAACATCATCAGATACTACAGAAAATATGAGGACCCAAAACAAGATTCAACTCAAATAACCTATTAATATAATGTTTTCAAGAAAAATCTCACCGCTTCATAATGAATGGCGGCATCCTCAGACCGGAGCATCAGAATCAAGGTAGGAAGAGCATTGCATTCTACAATCTAGGAAGTCATACTAATCATATCAATTAAAGAATCTAAACCAGTTCAATGATAAGTATATTCTTTCCACAAAAGTTACACAACCTGATTCTTATTTTCATCATTCTTAAATGCCAGCGTTCGCAATGCTCCAGCTGCTGCCCTTTGTACCTTTGGATCAATGAACCCAAGCAACTCAACAAGCGGTGGAATCCCACCTTCCAACCTGAAATTAACAACAGGTGGCCACAAAGAGAGATGGAACAAACTGCCGCAATAAGTTAAAATACTGGGAGAGTGGATAAGAACTCATACCTAACACGGGTCTTAATACAGCTATTTTCATGAGCAAGGTTAGTGATAGCATCAGCTGCTCTTCGAATGACACTGTTGACAGCCCGAGAGCTGGAACCTTCCCTGTGCCTCCTTAGTAAATCCACAAGATGAGGCAAGGCACCATTGTCCACTATGAGTTGCTGATGCTCTGGCTGTTAGGAAAGTAATGGTTGTGTTTGGTTAGATAGTTTAGTTTAGTTTTGATGATGTCATCAAGTGTAATGAGTGAAGAGAGATAGAGAGAAAAATGAAGGAAATGATGATGTCATCAAAACTAAAACTAAAACTAAACTGGGAAACGAACAGGCCCAATGTTTTTATTTTAAGTCTCCATATAACATCTTTAACAAATGGAGAATGGTATGTTGGGCCAACCTCATGTGTGATGTATCTATTGAATCCACCCCTCCCCTTCCCCTCATGTTGAAACTATTAGTCAAACTATGCTTGTCAAATATTTCCTAGTGATTAAAGTCTTTACATTAACCGATCGAGAGCTGAAGTCCCAGTAGATGCTAGATAAGACACTTGACTTACTATTACCAATGTATCCTTCATTTCTAGCTGACTTCGTGGGCTTGATTTATTAGAGTTTTCCCATTCAAAAAAAATTATTACAGTTCTGAAGGAAATATCAAAGCTTTGTCATGCAACATGACAAAGCTTAAGCAGTCGAGATGATCCTTTAGTGTTAAGATTATATTGGTCATTTTTCTAGATTCTTCCTGTGATACATTTCATAAAAATTTAGAAAAAGAAGATTCTTCCAGTGATTCTCCTTGAAATAGGAATTCCTTAATTACTACAACTGGCTCTCTATATCCAATGTTTAGAAACTTTTTTTCATGCCCAAACTCAATCCTACCACACATCAGCCAACCACGAACTCCCCTCAAAGGTTAGCCTCCAATTTAACACCTTCGACCAATCTGTGCAGATTTCCAATAAAAGAAGGCACTAGGCACCATAAATTAGTTCATTTGTAAACTTTCACCATGAATTTATTACAGCTTCTACAGAAGTCTGCATCTCCTTCCCTCGCTCAACACTGAATTTAAGTACACACCTCCCTAAACCAGTGGCGGACCCAGGACTTCATTACAGTAGGACCTATTGTTCATAAGTCATAACCTTAAAGAACATGCACCATTATATAAAACTAGACTTCCACATTCATCATTACGCAAAAAGGTTCATAAATATATGCTTCTAAGCATTCTTAAACATAAGCATAAAACCTAAGTATTCATCGCTAAATTATACCATGTGTACTGTCATAGTTGACCCCGCCAGGTTTTTCATACATTGAAAGTGTTGCATGATGGTCTTATTAACAATTCCATAAAAATAAAAAAAATAAAAAGATCTATCTATCGATCACCCAGCTATCATTCAACCTTTGATTACTAATTCAGTTGTACAACCGTTTGTACGCGTCTCGTCTCTCATCTCTGTTGAAGATCAGATCTTGTTTTATTTGGAACTAATGTTGTTTATTTGAGTGCATTGTTATTTCAATGAGTTGTTCCATTTTGACGTGAATCTCATTTAGTCAAAACCAATCAAGCACCTTGCATTTTCCATGACTTTTACTAGATGGAAAACATCACTAGAAATGGTATTATATTGTAGTCTAATGCTGCGTTCAATGTCTATAATTGCCTTTTTTCTTGACTTGATTCTGGAATTGATAGGCATAATTGAGAGGCTCAATCATTTTGGTCCTTGTACAAATGGTTGTAAGTTTGTAACAACTTGTAGAATGATTTGGTGCTCATACATATGTCTTGTTTTCCTCGCATACAGTTGGAGGGACACATGGATATATTCACCAACTATAGTTCAATAGGGTTTGCTATTCTTTCATACGAACTTTGAGCCAATATGTGTTCGCATTTTTTTTTTTCCTCATGGCTTTGATATTGTGTTACAAGATGGAATATATCACTGGAAATGAGTTAGATTGTACATCAGAGGAGACTGAGGTGTTCATCGTAGTGACACACTTGATCAGGCAACAAATCACGTGTGCTATGGCAGTATGGCTGTACTTGTGGTACATTTTGCTCTCAAGAGATATTACTCTCGACACCAATCTAGGGGTACTGAACAGAACCCGTTCCAACAACAAATAAATCACATCAATCGGTTAGTGCGTCGTAGAGACAACTTGTTTGGAGCAACTTCGAATGGATAGGAATTACTTTGCATGGTTATGTAACCTAATTGAAACAGTTGGGGTTTGTCTCATGCAAGGTCAGTTTGTTTGAAGGAGAAAGTCGAAATGTTTTTGTAAACCATAGCACACTACCACAAGAATAGAGTTGTCAAGCACAACTTCTTCCAGTCATGTCAAACTGTTAGTAGGCATTTCAATGATATCCTTCAGGCGGTCCTACGTCTGCAAGGTCAACCACTTGTCAAGCCTGAGCCTATAACGGAACTTAATGAGAGGTGGAGAATTTTTTAGGTTACATTTGAAATTCAAAACGGAACTCGTAGTGTTGTTTAGGTTGAAGTTAAGGGTTGGAGGCCTTAACAACATATTTTCCAGCATAATTGAGAACAAATCATTTGTTTGTAACCCCTAAAGAGTTAAAATAGTCGAATGACTGTGTATGCAACCAAAAGAAAACATAATGGCATACACACACAAGTACAAATCTAATTACCTTAACAGCGAGAAGCCCTAGTGCAAAAGCACTCCCCTTCTCAACCTCATGCTCGAACGGCTTCGAACTGCAATCACCCTCACTCAACGGCGGTGGCTGAAGATGCTTCACCAGTGCAGGTACAGCACCACCGTCAACTATAACATTCACAACTTCCTCTGCCAACACCACAAACATCAACCATAATTACTAACAATCACTGGTTAAAGTGCAAATTCTGCCAAAATTTGTAGCACTCAAATACACATTTTCTGCATTTCAATATACATTTACACCTTTCTATACACTTTTCACATACTCCAATGCACTTCTAACAGAATTAACTACCACCCAGGGGATGCATTTCCCGATTACAAATACTAAGTGCAAAATATCAATCACAATTACCAACGGTCATGCTAACAAACGCTTGGAAAGTGGTTAATTAGCAAACAACACACCAAAAAAAACACACTGCAACTAAACTGTTCATACATTCCAATATCTTTCTTAATCGTTTATTTTACACAATCACTGACTACGAGCACAAATCAAAACGCAAAACAAGTAGGGATTCCAAAGAAGCAGTTAAGCAATGTTTACCAAACGGGACCGTAAACTATAACTTAACATACTTCCCACACCTAAACCAGAACTTACGCCGTAGTTGGCATTTGTCATGTACGAGTACAATACACACGCATATCCTTCCCTTAGTCACATAATCTCCAGTAGAACCCTTGGCTCGTGCTCTCAATCCTCGCTCTACTCTCAGGGCTCGCAATTCTCGCTATAGCTAATCTCAGTAGTTCAGAATTTTCACGCGCATTGTGTGACTTGCATCTGCTAATTTGATTTCTTATATGAATATCTACTAATTGGATTTTATCAGAAGTTTATAACTAATTTGTAGAGAGAGAGAGAGAGAGAGTCGGTCGGAGTGGTTAGAGTTTACCGTTCTTGGCGAGCTCGGCGAGGACGTGAGTAGCGCGCTTAGAGGCAGCCCGATCGGCTTCGGTCCAAGAGAAGGTGGTGTTGAGGACGTTAACCTGCGCACTGACCTCGCACAATAGCGTCTCCTGGTCTTCGCCGGCACCGGAGAAGGCGATCGGTCGCTCGTCGTCCAAGTCTTCCTCCAGTTTCCGCTTTTGCCCCTTCCTCCCCGATATATTTTCCCTCTCGTGACGCTTTGGAAACTCCATGGGAGGTGAAGGGAAGAGAGAAACCTTTGCTTACAGGAGAAGATTGGGTTTTTGGAGTGTCCAGCCCAGATTTGGGGGTGTTTTGGGAAAATGAAAAATCTCTCTCTCCTTGGCCCATTTGTTTTTCTTTTGCTTTTTGGGGCGATGACTATGTCTGGTTTTAAACCGGCCTCATGATTTCCCGGTTGTGGAAAATTTGTACTTGCTGGGTCAAATTCATTGGGTTACGATGGAGGAGTCTTTTAAAACCGAGCGGGCACCATCCTACTTAGTGTTTAAGCGCACATTTCAGTCGACTAAAATATTTTTGAACGGTTCAAATTTAGAGAGAAAGGGAAGTGAGAGTGGGATAAATCTGAGTCGGCTGGATGTACGGGCAGGGACGGAGCCAGGATTTTACCTTTGTGGTGGCAAAAATATGTAATTGAAAAATAAAAAGACAAACTGCATTATGAGGATAAAATATTAAAAAAATCTAGTGGTGACGAGTCTATACAATTTGGGGATAAAATTTTATTTTCTATAAAATAATTGCATATTTTGAAAACCTTGTGGTGGTAGCTGCCATCACTTGTCCCACCTTAGCTCCATCCTTGTGTACGGGCACCACGTGGTGCGTGTGGGGCATACAAAAAAAATTCGGTTACAATGAGTCCATGAATTGTAGCATGACTGCGTGGGTAATACTCCAGATCATGTTTGTGGGATCATTTTGCAGTTTCACACAAATAATTTATGCGTTTTTTAACTCTAAACTATAATTTTGAGTGCTATCGTAAAAACTCAGGTCAATAAAAAAATTTAGTAATTATTTGATCCAATCTTTCAAGTTTTTTATAACTCTTAAACACTGAATCAAGAATTAAAAAATTGGATCAAGTATTTCTGATTTTGTAACAGAGCGAATCAAAATTATATTTTACTCAAATTATTGAACGGATCAAATTATGTGTTGGCCCCAAACTCGATCCGTGTGCGTAGCAAAACTAGGGGTTATTGTTAGGAGTTAATGGTAAATGCACAGTAGGATTACCATGATCTTTACCATTGGATTCTTTTTTTGGTAAACCTTTACCATTGGATTCTATTTCGGATTTATAACTGGTCAGAATAATCAATCTTGTCTGATTAGAATTGTCAAGACCGTTGAAAACACATTCGACGGCTTCAATGCCGACTTACCGGAAACGCCCCTCCAAAGCCCTCGTTTCCCTCAACCAAATCCAATCCAAGCTCCTACTGAACCAACACCTCATCGACACTTCTCATCGCATACAACGAAGGAAATGGACTGAAAAATGATACATTGTTCAACTCTTTTTGTTTTTGGTGAACTATAAAGAGAACACATTGTTTAATGCTCTGTTTGGAACTTGTAGAAAATGAGATAAAGGAAACGAAAATAAAGAAGAAAAGCGTGAGGAAAATAAGGAGAAAATTTCACTATTTCTAACACTCTACTTTACTCATTTTCTCTTCTTTTTCCTCTCAAACCAAACAAAAGAGAGAATTTTTTTTAAACTTTTTCTTCTTTTCCTTTATTTTCTCTAAAGTTCCAAACAAAGCCTAGGTTGAGCTTACATTTCTGGCATATCAGAAGATCCAGAACTCATGGGCTAGTGGCCCAAACTATTATGGTCTGGGCTATTCAATTTGAAAGGCAACGTTTTTGCTCATAATCTCTGGTCCAAAAATCAACCTTCAAATAAATCTACAATTCAATCAAGTGTTTATGAGTCTTTGCAAGCTTCGACTTTTCCTTCTCTGCATGGAAGTAATTTTCACACTATTTTTTTTTTTTTTGCAAACACACCATTTCCTTTATTATAACCAAGTACATATATGTAGTCACCAGTATGTTATTTTACCGGAAAAATGAATCATGTTTAGGAATTATAAACGTATGGGTTAAGTTTACTAATTTGTGTATCTGTCTCTGTTATAAAAGGCTCAATTTTTTGAACTTTTTATAATATGGTTAATATTTGCTCTTATTAGCAATGATGTCATGTTGTGGTCATGTTTGGGAGAACAAAGACGATTATGAAGCAAGACACACTGGTGATAAACAAAATCTCTAAGATTTTGACAATGACTTAAATGGATTTAATTTGGGCATCCACACCATGGTTTTAAATACTGGTTGTTACATAACGGTTTTTGGCCTCTCCGATACCGTTACACCCCGGTGTACTGGTGAGAGCGAAAAATCATATGCGTATCGGCTAGTTCCCGTTACGTATCGATCCGTATTTGATTTATGGACCGGTTCACAACCGTTACGGCCGATACTCGACCGTTACGGGTTATATAAGCAATTAAAAATTATTTTTTATCGGAAAATTATTTTTTAAAATTCACGACCGCTACACACGATTCCCGTTACGTAACGTTCGATACTACTGAAACCGTTACACTTAAACCGTTACCGTTACGGATCACGAAACTAGTATTTAAAACCTTGATCCACACACATTTAGCGTAAAAGAACAACTTATATAGGCAGTAAATTCCTGGAGCCGATCGATTTAACTCCTACAAATGCATACCAAAATAACTCGATTTCTTATCAGTGTTCGTCTACTGTCACTGATGTTTGTAGTTTCATCGGTAGCCTTCTAAAATTTCAGGGTAATAATTTTGGGTATTCTATCATCGGTCTTTTATGGGTTTTTTTCGCTTGACTTGGATTGTGAATTTGATTTGGAGATTTCTATGTTGGTGTAATGTTCACAATTGCTTCATTTGATTAATGGCAAAGTTGGAGTACCATTTTCTCCTAATATTCACTTGCTGACTCATCCTAACCAGTAAATAATTTATTTTTTTGAAAGGCAGTAAATAATTATTTAAATCCTACTTAATCTAATTAGTCTTACTATACCTGTAATACTTTTAATACTGTAGTTATTTCAAGTATGTCTTCTTCAAGTTTAGTTAACAATAAATATATTTTCTTCATTTTTTTGTGTATACTAGTAAGAAAGAATACATAGATGTACTAATTCGCTTCATAATTGAGTTACTTATTTTTCTTTATAAAAAATTATAGAGAAATTTATTGAAATGATCCCTCTAGTTTTACCCTTGTCTCGAATTGGTCCGTCTATTTTTAATTTCACTCAATTGAAACTTGTTGTTTCGATTTTGTACGAATTGAGTACAATCGATAACGGTTGTTACGAATTGAGGATAACGACAAACACCACCTAAGACCCAAAACTTTACTTAGATTGCAAGCACAAAACTCAAATCTAAAGCAAAAGCTAGGTAACTTTTTTTAGTGAGCTAACCATCACATAAATGATAAATCTAACATTTTGCAATTGCAATATTTGGACATAATTTTGCGAGAGATTTAAGTTTAATATTGTTAATTGTTGGATATTGATTATTTTTAATTAAAAACAGAATTCCAGTCCATAAAGGTCGTCTTTGAGGCTTTAGGAGATGAAATATTGTTTCCAGGAATGCCTCGATCAGTGATAATGATAATTCTAATTCCAGCCAACAAAGGACTTAAACAGTCCTGCACGTTTCATCCCAAAATGGTATCTTGATGATCACCATTCACCCATCAATACCCCTCCTCTCTGATATATAGGGCTGCAAATACACCAAGCCATTCGTGAACGGCTCGGTGTTTGGCTCATTTTGGGTTCGTTCGAGCTCGGTTCGTTAAAATTTTATTAAGCTCGAACTCGCGAAAAATTAATAAACAAGCCTGAACATTAGTATGCCTAAAAAACTATAGTTAATTGTATCACTATTTCGAAATAGAGTCTTTTTTCTTATAGGTTAAACATATATTTAAGACACATGTACATGCGCAATTAAAACTTCTTCTATTATACAAGTAGAAATATATGGTCATTGGCTCGTTAACAAGCTCGAGCTCTAGTCAAGCTTCAACTAGCTCGGCTCGTTAACTGTTTACTATGTTTGAGCTCGAGCTCGAGCACAGTAAAATTTTAATAAATAAGCTTGAACACAGCGATGCTCGACTCAATGTCTTGTTTGCAGCCCATATATATATATACACAAATGATCTCCTAAGGGATCCCTTATTAAAATTTGGTGCGGACCTCACCTTTCCGGATCAAATTTTGATGATCCGAACCGCTCAATGTTTTTAAAATGCGTTTTCCAAGGTACAGTTTTATCGAAAACTGTTTGGATCAAGTCCTTCCGGGTATTTTTTTTTTGAAGATTTCCCACATGGACCTTGGAAAACGCATTTTAAAAACATTGAGCGGTTCGGATCGTCAAAATTTGATCCGGAAAGTTGAAAAAAGGCTAGGTCCGCACCAAATTTTTAATAAGGGATCCCTTAGGAGATCGGGACTGTATATATATATATATATAGTTCTTGATGGATTTTATTTAAAAAATATTTAAATTTATAAAAAATATTATAGGAGCACAGCCAACATATTTTTGTCATGTTCGATGTTTTCCCTTTTTCGTTTATCTGCAAATATTTCCCAAAATAGTAAGGAGTACAAACATGTGATAAGCATCTTATGAATTATCAATGCTTGCTCACATGGCCAACTTGTATAGTTCTGCGTTCATGTCCACATTACCTCCAACTTTGGAGAATTCAAACTCGGGGATGGAGTCAAGATTTAATTTTTTTTTTTTATTTTTGATCTGCAAGATTTTATATTTGTGGTGACGAAAATATGTACTTCAAAAATAAAAAGACAAACTGCTTTATGAATATTCATCCACTCTATACCAAAAACTTTTATAAAAAAAATTAGTGGTGGCGAGTTTATATAATTCGGGAATAAAAATTTATTTTCTATACAGTAATTGCATTCTTCGAAAACCTTGTGGTGGCGGTCACCACCACTTGTCCCCCTCTGGCTCCATCCTTTCTTGCTGAATGGGAGAGGCTTATGGTCAAATGGGTGGTTATATTAACTTGGTATTGCAAATGCCTAATTGGAATGTTATTTAATTATTTTATGATCAGATTTTGTTCAGCGAAGTGCCCTCAGGTCAAGCACGGGTTATTTGCTAGAAATTAACTGATCATAGATGTATTCTAATCATTTGATGCACAAAAATCTCACAAGATCGATGTATCCGAATATCCTAATTATTTTCATGTAAATATAAAGCTACGTCATATTGGGGCAAGTATAAACGCTTAATTATCTATTAAAAAATGCTAGGAATACAATTATTATAATTTCTCTCACATATACGTAGGTCCCACACACATCTAATACGTGAGATCCATGTGTATGTAATTGTGTTTAGAGTTGTGTCCGGATGATATCCGTAGCATCTCTCTTATCTATTTCATCCCTATACTATCTACTAATTTATTTCAATATAGTCCAATTACTGACGTCCTTAACAACCTGTTTGATCTCTCTCTCTCTCTCTCTCTAAAAAAAACTCAAACCCTAGCCGCCCCTCCTTCCCCTCCCCCTCCATGGGTTGCACACCCTTTGGGCGGCGGGAGGGGAGGGACTAATCCCCTTTCTAGATCTGGTTTCCCCTTCCCCTTTTGCACCATATCCGCCTTCCGTTCGCCAATCGTTGGAACTTGGCGTTCCGCAGCCCTGTTGGGCGTTACGATTCGTCTGCTCCTCCTTTGCAACCTTACGGGTTCCGGCGGCTTCTTAGGCCTCCGGTAGAGGCGCGTGACCGGTTGGAGGTTTGGCTAGAGATGGGCTGCTCAGCGACGAAGGGGAGTGTATCTTTTTTCTCGTTTCTTTTGTGTTTTGTCCGGCTTTAGGCCGGTTATGTCCGGCTTTAGGCCGGATTTTGTCCGGTGTGTTCCGTTGGTTTGGTCATATGCTTTCTCGTTGTATTTCTGTGACCTATTGTCGTTGGAGTGTCCGATCTGTGGACTCCCAATCTTTCCCCATGGGAATCTTTGATGAATACTATCTCTCAACTTTTGACAAAAAAAAAAAAAAAAAAACCTGTTAAATATTCGGATGAAAAATACAACAGAAAAATGAGATTTTTCTCAAATAACTATTGCGCTGACCATTAATTTACTTATTCCAATTTGAATTGTAGGTGTTCATTTTGTGAAGCTAGTTTAGAAGATCATTCAGATAGAAGAAAAATATATATGTCTTTAAATTAATTATACTTTAATTTGAAGAATAATTTTTTGTTTGGTTATCTCTGAGTATCCGATAAGGAATTAAAAATAGTTTTGCATATAGATGGTTTATCAATATGCCCTACAAGATGATGGAGTCCAATTAGATTATATGAGTTTAGTATGTTTCTGTTATCATTTACGTGTGAGATATATAAACTACCACTACAAAAAATACATTTTTAGTGACCAATTTCGATGACCACTAGCGTTTAAGTCACCAAAAATGAAACAATTAGTGAGTGAATTTTTTTACCAACCGAATAAGAGAGTAGTAATTAGTGACTAAATATTTTTTAATCACCAATGACAAAATCTCAAGTGACTGTTAGTAGGATTTTTTAATCACCATGCTGAAATGTTTGTCCAACTTTTAAATTTCAACATTTTATGTACAATGCACAATGGTACTAAAAACTTGTAATTTTTCAAGTTTGCCCTTCATTAGTTGAGTCTAATAAAATATGAGTTAATCATAAGTTTTGAATTTAAATTGTTTTCCGGAAAGCAAAAAATCTTGCTACCAATGTAATCATAAAACTTTTTCAAAATTTTAGAGCGCACTTTAAACTTCAAAATTTTCAATTATTCTTCTTCTGGCCTCATTGTTTTGATTGTTAAAAGCATCCCAAGGGCAAAAATGAAATTTACCAACTTTCCTTTGTTCAAATTTTTAAACTGGTCCTATATTTTGGGACAGTAAAAAGGAAAATAGAACAAACTTTTTGGGACAGAAGAAGTAGTTAAATATCACTTTCACGTAAGTAATGCTTACCAATGTGGACTATGCTCTTTCATGAAATATCTACCGTTCATTTGAAATTTATACACATGAATGACCTTATAAATCACAAGAAAGGACAACTTTCAGAACAAATAAAAGTGTTACTAGTAACAAAATAAAAGCTATGCAACCATGTTTCATTGGGTTGAACAAGAAAATAACTCTCTTGCACTGGCCCTGAAGTGTGGCACTATAACATGAAGTGCACAATTTGATCCGTCTAAAAAAGAATTTCGATGATTCGGATTTGTTAAAATTATCCTAGAGATAAAATTCTTATCCAACCTGTAAGAAAATTTTACGAAAAGCTGAATCGTTGAATGTGAGATGGATGATTTAGACCATGGATTGCACACTGTAGTCCATCCTTGGGTCTCACTTTCTACTTCTTCATGATAATCAAACCCAATAACAATATTACTTTTTCCCCTTTTTGCGTTTTCTATTATTTTCAGCATAAATCAAGCATACAAGACAAGATACAAATAATAAAAATCAAACACACTACACGATATTAAAATTGATTTTTTCAATAAAACAAAAAACCAAATGATTTTGATCATCTGTTGAACTATTTCCTTTGCTTTCATCAGTGACTTCGGGACGATCAATTCCCCTGCTGCTCCTTGTACTAACTCATACGCGAATCACGATAGCAATCGACAGTGTAATCAAAGCAGTTCCAAGTAGAATTGAAGTCACTCCCCAAAAGTTGAAAAACGGGGCTTCTTCTATCAAACCTCTTAGTAGGGCAGGATTCTAGCCAACAACTCCCCCACAGAGATCTTTGTTCCCATCCAGTGGTATCTTTGAGTTGTTTTGGCGAATTCCGTTTCTAGGTGCTGGCCCTTCCAACTCGTTTTCTGACAAATTCAGGGAAAGCGAATTCCCAAGGCAGCAAATTTCATCATGAATTTGCCCAGAAAGCCAATTCCCAGAAACATCCAGGTATTCAAGCTGCTTGGAGTTTCCAAGCTCGGGAGGAATCTCTCCAGTGAACATGTTTCGATGAAGATCCAACGAGGTTAAGCTCAGCATGTCTTCCAATGAGTGTGCGAGGTTCACGTTGAAGAAGTTATAGCTCAAATTTACAGAAAAAATACTCACCGCCATGAAATTCAAGAAAAGGTGGTCTATATGGCCAGAAACTCGGTTTTCCTGTAAATATGTACCCACAAGGCTCACCATTGCTGAAAGAGACAAAGGGAGCTCTCCGCTAATTGCATTACAACTCAAATCCAAGTAGTTAAGCAAATTCAAGTTAACAAAACTAGAAGGGATTGACCCAGATAGAACATTTCCAGTCAAATTCAGCTTCGCCAAGCTACTCAATTTACCTAGGCTTTCCGGTATTACCCCATTTAGCTGATTATTCCCCAAGTACAACCCTTGGAGCTTCATGGAGTTTCAAAACTCAGGTCGGACCCCGGCTGATAGGAAATTCCCAGAAAGGTCTAAGGACGTCAGATTCATCAACCGAGAAAGAGACACAAGAATCTCACCGGATAACATGTTGTTGCTCAGTAGAAGATCCACCACCACTAAACAACTTCCCAACTCGACTGGTATCGGACCCGATAATCTGTTATAAGATAGATCATATAATTCCCTCGAAGCCGTCAAAGTATTTTCGCCAAGTCAATATCCCTGATTTTAGTTTCGATCATGGTGCTGATCGAAGCTAGCTAAATGATCAAAACGAACCAACAAATCCGGACAGAGGGAGTACTACAATTTATATAGGAGTATTAATAGCTAGTACTTCCTTACAATACCACAGGTCCACAATTAGCTTTATGCCAAAACGTGCATGGGTGGGTATGTAAAAAGTTACTGTACTGTCCAACATTGGTTTTGGCGGGTTAACCGCGTGTGACAGGGCTAGCTTTTGGACAGCCGAAGAACTTCAGAAAAGTTTTTGTACTTATACTCCAACTGACAGTGCAATCTATTTTGTTGCTTTTTCATGGGGCCCATCGGCCTTGCCCCTATAAATTGCAATTTGATGGCCTATTAATCCCATCTCCGAAAATTTTCGGTAAATCTAGGGGTACCGACCCCATGTACAGACCGGTGCTAGGAACTCCCTTGTGGCTTTCACACGATTGATCCGAGCCGTTCATTCATCCCAAATCAAATTCTGAGCAGGCCCTACGCGAAAATCAACTCAATCGGATGCTCTTAAGTGCTCGATCCAAAATTACCCCATTTAGCTCAAGAAATTTTTAACTTAAAATAACAATGAACTAAAATTCAACTACATACCAAAAGAATACCAAAAGAAGACTAACCAACATTAATCCCTCAAAAAAATATTTACCAAGTGAAAAAAAAAAAACACGGACAACTTAAACATTACACAAAAATAATGGGAAAAAACTTAATGAAAAGGAGCCATCCTACAAAATGACTCAAATGAGCAACAAGAATCATAAATTGAGTTTATGTGCTTACTCGTATTAATGCCGCAAAACACATCCTTATATAAGACCATTAGAGCATCACCAATGACATACTCAAATGTGAATATTCAAATGTTGCCACATCGATCACCCTTTGAGTATTCATTTAATGGGTTTCTAAAACTAGCATTGTGGAGATCTACAATGGTTTATTTTTGTCCATAATCAAAAGAAAGGAAAATGTTGGTAGTTTTGAGTATCCAAGTTTGATTATTAGGAAAATGTTGGTAGTTATGAGTGTCCAAATGCCAAAATTTAAGTATTTATAAAAAATGTTGCTAACTTTGAGTATTTATCCAAATGCCATTGTGAGCATTTTTTTAGCATCCAAATGCCAAAATTTGAGTATTTTTCTTTTTTGAGTATGCCATTAGGGATGCTCTTTAGAGCATCCCCAATAGCATACTCAAAAAGAAAAATACTCAAATTTTGGTATTTAGACACTCAAAAAGAGCTTACAATAGTATTTGGATAAATATTCAAAGTTAGCAACATTTTTTATAAATACTCAAATTTTGGCATTTGAATACTCAAAACTACCAACATTTTCCCAATAATCAAACTTGCATACTCAAAACTACCAACATTTTTCCCTCTTTTGATTATGGACAAAAATAAACCATTGTAGAGCTTCACATTGCTAACTTTAGAAACCCATTAAATGAATACTCAAAAGATGATGTGGCAACATTTGAGTATTCACATTTGAGTATACCATTTGTGATGCTCTTAGGCTCCTAACTTTTTTCTTTTCTAGTAATTAAGCTTCTCTTTACTATGAAACTTCACATCGGCTTTGTTCGGTTTGAGTTTTGAGAAAGGTTTTTGGGATAATAAGTAGAGAGAGATAGAAAGAATATTTTATTAGAAACTGTGTAGAGTGGGTCTCGAGAGCCAAACCGATCAAGGTGATCATAAACTCTCCTCCTATCCCAATCTGGTTTCCAAAGTTGCACTCCCTTTCACAGATTCATATATTCTATTAGCAAGAGTTAGTTAACGATGAGCTGATAAAAAATAAAAAATAAAAAAGTTAACGATGAGCCGGAAATAATGAAATTAGTCCAAAACATAGGTCCACAATGACAGTGATCTTGATACTTCTCTTTTGCCAAATGATATTTTACACGTATATTTCATTTGCTAATACTACTCTTTCTGTCCCAATTTGTTCGCTCACTAATTGAGATCAATTAAATAAGATTGATATTGCATATAAAATATATTATACATTGAAAACTATAAGAGTTTTAAAAATGCACACATAATTATAGTGAACAAATAAATTGGGACGGAGAAAGTACAACAGGTCCATAATAAGCTTTATTAATAACTAGTACTTAACAGTACCACAGGTCCACAATTAGCTTATTCCAAAGAATAATGATACAAACACACCCTTTCATGGGTAGTTTCCTGCTAAAGAGTTACCGTCCAACATTTATTATAGCGGGTTTAACGGCATGAGCCTGGCTAGCTTTGAGAGAAATTTTTCAGTGCCGGGTGGTATCTCAGCGCATCTAGGCCGTCCATTTTTGCTTTGGGCGGTCCGGATTTAGAGAGAAAAAAATGAGAGAGAAAGAGGAGAGAAAATATTTTAATCCCAGCTGTCCAATACACTTTTGGACGGCACGAATGCAATGTTTGGATACTACACATACTGGTAGGTACCCAAAAAAATTTCGCTAGATATTGGACAGCCGAAGAAGTTCTGAAAAGTTTTGTACTTAACCAGAACTGACAGTGCAATCTATATTGTTGCTTTTTCATGGGGCCCCTTGGCCTTGCCCCTATAAAGTGCAATTTGATGGCCTATTCCCATCTCCGAAATTTTTGAACCCGGGGGCCTGCTGTCCGTGGGTCGGCAGGCCCTGCCAACCCCCATTCGCACCGTTCGTTTCGTGCATCAACGGCTCGGATTACATCAAACAATGGACGACTCATATACACTTTGGAGAAGTAAGATCTAAGTCGTTGATGAGCGAAATGGACGGCTCGGATGGGTTGGCAAGGCCTGCCGACCCCCACGGACAGCAGAGCCCCCCATTTCGAAATTTTTTGGTAAATCCAAGGGTACCGATCCCATGTATATGTACAAACTATGTACCCATGTATATATACAAACTATATACCGACCGGAGCCGAGGACCCCCTTGTGGCTCTCGTACTGTTGATCTGAGCCATTCATTCATCCTAAAATCAAATTCTGAGCGGGCCTAAGCGGAAATCTACTTAATCGGACGCTCTTAAGTGCTCGATCAAAATCACCCCATTTAGCTCAAGAAATTATTAACTTAAAGTAACAATGAACTAAAATTCAACTACATACCAAAAGAAGACTAACCAACATTAATCCCTCAAAAAAATATTTACCAAATGAAAAAAAAAAAAAAGAACAAACAACTTAAACATTACACAAAAATAATGGGAAAAAACAGAATGAAAAGTAGCCATAATTTCTTCAAAACCCATAATCCTACAAAATCCTACAAAATGACTCAAATGAGCAACAAGAATCATAAATTGAGATAGTAGTTGGTCCCATTTCACGTTTAGTGAGGAATCATTAAAAGAGAGGATCTTGATCTCTTTTAACTCCGTCCTCGCGTTAGGTAGGTCTTGAATAATGGTTTCTTGTTTGTGTTTGAAAAATATCCAAACACATATAGCAGTAGAGTAGCATCCTCTTCGCTTAAATGGCTTGGAAAGGAAATGGGAATGGGCAATTGAGCATTTATTTTGCCAAGAATCACATGTGACTCTGGATACTGATTGATGATAATGACATTAAAGATGGGTAGTAGACTTGGAGTAGTAGATTACTTTCTCCAGCAATGATGTTCTACGCATCTATTCTCTTTTTCTAAACTGTTCGGGGTTTTCGGATCAACTTACGTGTACTTCAATTTATTTTTTTCCTGGTCCGGTTAAAAGTAAGCCGCCATCTTTGCCGGGAATAAGGGATTCATAATATATTATTTTCTTATGGCCAGACCCAAAAAAATCAATGATTCAGTTTTTTTAAATTATCTTAAACATAAAATACTTATCCAACTTGTAAAGATACTTTTGGAAAAGCTGAATCATTGAATGTGAGATGGATGATTTTAGACTGTGTATTGCACTGTGTAGTCCATCCTTGAGTCCCAGTTTCTACTTTTCATAATAATCAAACCCAATATCATTACTTTTTTAGAAACAATAAAAATCAAACACACTAGAAGATAATTTTTCTTAAAGAAAAAGGGCTGCTATTGGAATTTGTCTTATTTTCTCCAAGACATTCCATTCCGAAACCCTCGTCTCGGGCTTATAAACAATGTGGGATTATACATAGTTTGTTACTTATAATAATAGCAAATGTTGTTGCATATAATTAGATGCAAGATCTTATACGTATTTTGTTACTGATAATGATATCTAGTTTCCAATAATATGACCCATTTGTTGAGAGAATATATAATATGCATATTAAACATGATTATTAACATCTTTTTTTGAACGGCAAGAAAGGTGGGAGGGAGCAACCAGCGTTGCAACCCCCTTAGGAGTGACCATAAGAGCTTCAGACCCGTTATGGAATGTCCGGTTCTAGCATAGCTAATGTCCAGAACGATAGGCTGTCAACATAACACCACCTAAGTACTAGATGGATAAAGAGCTCTGTACGCTAGTTTTGCAATAAGCGATTATTTGTAAGCGACCTTGAGAGTTGGGTGGAAATGCCTTTTTAATCTTTCGAAGGTGTCACTTTTCAGAAATGAAAAACCTGAGATAGAACGTCGGTCGGTGTTGACGGACATTACGTATCGGTCGTGAACGGAGTCACAAACACTTTTTAGAGTCGAGATGCCGGATGATCGATTGAGAATTTTTAATTTCTTGATCTTTCCTTGAGATTCCGAGAATGGGGTTATTTTTAGAATAATTTGTTTAAATCCTACTGTACGAATTTCGTATTTTTCCGAGTCCAGAAGGACCAGAACCCAGGGCAGCTTTTCCGGACCCACCCACATGTGCATGTCTGTATATCCCACGTTGTCTTTAAAGAGGAGTATGTAACTAATCATTCAATACTTGGCAGAGTACTGCTTTATCTTCAATTTCACTTAAAAAATCTGCAAGTGAGAGAGAGAGAGAGAGAGAGAGGAGGAGGAGGAGGAGGAGGACCCAACCTTCTCCATGGTCTGGCCTTTTGCCCCGCCGTCAAGCCACCGCAAATTCTCGCCGGAAAACCAAACTTTTTAACGGTAAAACTCTTGGGCATTTTACAATTATGAAATCTTATTTTGAACACATGAATGTGTATATTTCTTTCACATTATTAGACTAGGAAACAACTGATTTGTACTCCTGTGGTTCAGATTAGCATGGTTAGACTGTTTTATGTGCCCAGATTTTTCGGAACAGATTTTTGGACTCACTTAAACCCAGATTTCGACCCCTTTAATTAGATTTTTACTCTAATCCATGAAAGATGTTTAGTACTTCTATTAGTTGTATTTTTTTCAAGTTCTATTATTTGTATTTTTTTTAGAGTCGCTGCTAATGTTTGTATTCTTTGATTTCAAGTGCACATTTATTGATTTCATCTGTTATGCTCTGACTTGTTATTTTGGGAATTCTTGTTTTTCTTTACAAAAGAACCCAACAGCATGGTATACATCCATTTCTTTTTCTTAGATTAAAAGGTTATAGGTATATCCTTTTTTTGAATGATCAAATATGTTGCTTTTAGGTAGTTTCTTCCATTCTTCTCAAGTGTTTATGGGCTCTGAACTCTTTAAGTTTTGATAGATAGTTGTGTACAATTTTTAATTGTCCGGTTCGTGCCATAAGAATCAATCCTGAAAAGAATGTGCCCTTTACACGATTTGTGTGCAAGTCGAACTTTGATTAAAAAAAAAATGTATGTGACACGATCTGAAAAAATATTAAAGTTCGACTTGATGCTCCGGCGTCCCGGCCTCTATTAGTAAGGAGATGCCATTAAAATTGAACAATTTTGTACATACATGTTTCGTAGTCAACAAAACACTAAATCATCTATGAATTCAATTGTACCCATAAGCATAATAAGCAACGCAATGCCAGGCAAAGTCACAAAAATCAGTCTGTCATCTACTACATGGCAACCCTATAAAAAGTTGAATCTCGGAGCCATTGTTAAATTTCAACACTTATCGCTGCTGCTGCCGCCGGAGTAGTAGTAGTTGTTGGGTGTTCCCAAGAGATTCACAACGAAAGCGAAAGATTGAGAAGAAATTCACAAGAAAAGTTCTTGCGGGCTATTCCCAAGAGATTGCCAAATTTCAAACTGAAAATATATGAGATTGGAGTACTCAGGGGCGGCCCTGGGTATAAGCCCACCAGGTCATCACGCAGGGCCCCAAGTTTTTGGCCCAATAATAAGGCCCCCAAATTCCAAATTATAATAGATATTATATGCGTCCACTGATTTGCAGATAAGGTTAGGTTTGCGTGTTCAACCCCTGCCATCTTCATCTTTTTTCCCACTAGCATGTACAAAAGAACACTAGTCCAGGGGCGGACCCATGTTGTGGCAAGCGGGGTCAACTGACCCCACTGGATTGAAATTTCCAACTACCGTGTATATATAATTTTGGACATTTTGGTAATTTTGCCCCATATCCTATACATTATTTTCTATATTTTGCCCCAAGTAACATAAAATAATTACAACTTTGCCCAAATGATTCTTATGGATCACCTCTGATCTTTTGGTTGAGTATTATATTAGATATACTGTAGAAACTTGACCCCCTATGGTAAATCCTGCGTCTACCCCTGTGCTAGTCTATCCTGCTGGCAACGTGAATGGAACCCTCGATCTCTGGGTTCCAACAGAATTCCTCGCAAAATCTACCACAACACGAAGCATATTTGAACGTCTAACCGAATAACTATGTTCTTTCTTGTTACCAAATATAGCCATAGTTTAGGCGCAGACGGTTTCAATTTTCCCAACCGCTGCTTTCATTGCCAGATGAATTTAAAGCCACCTCTTCGCTGTCATCTCTTCACCACCCACCTCCTCTCCTCAGTGGCTCAGTCCTCTCTCATAGTATTCTCTTTGGATTCTTCAATTCCCCATCCCTTTCTAGTGAGTGAGAGAGAGAAAGATTTCCACTAAAAAGTGCACCCAAAAAGCTACTAGCCTACTACTACTATCTTTTTAGCTTCTTTCTACGAGTTTCTTATCAGTGTCAAAACCCATTATTCTTTCTTGAACTGGGTCCCATGGAAGAAGATGGGGATTGGGTTATGGTACGGAGACCCACAGAGAAGGACTTGTGGGAACTAAGCTTGATCCAAACAGAGCCTTCCAAGCCACTTAAAGTTAGGTTCAATGGACCAACTAAGCACTGGACTGATGCAAATCCGATTGGTAATGGCCGACTTGGGGCCATGGTTTGTGACTTTGTGGTAGTGTTCAATTCTAGACTCTCAATCTCAATGGTTAAAAACCCACAACTTTCTCCCATTTTTGTTGCTCTGTTATTGTTTGGTTGCTTGGAAAAGGAAAGAAAATGGAGGAATTTTTATTATTATTCATAGCCGGTCTTGAGTTTCTCAATATATGTTTTTTTTTTTGTTTTGTCCGGACCGGATTATATCTGAATCCAATCTGGTAATATCCGATTCCGATCCGATAAGAATTTGGATGATTGGATTCGGATTATCAGATTGGTGTTACCCGATTCGGATCGGATTATTTATTTATTTTTTAATCGGATTCGGATTGGATCTGGATTAAATTTGGTCCATTGACGGGCCTAGGTAGTACTACCACAAGCTTACAATTGAATCTTGGTGAAATTCTGTAGAATTGAGCAAACGTATGTAACTGGTGTGCATTTGTTGGGCACATTTGAAAAATGGGATGTTCATTTGCTTTCATCATTTTATTTGTGTAAACTTGTTAATGAAATATGTTCTTCCTTGTTAACAAAATACTCCTATGTTCTTTCCAGTCACCAATTACAGCAGAATCACACCAAAACTGTAGACATCTCCCTTAATAGTAGCTGTCAAACTCCGCACATACTCTGGTGCGATATAACCAAGTGTCCCAGCAAGATCAGTGCTCACATGAGTCTCACAATCATTGATCAACCGAGCCAACCCAAAGTCTGCAATTTTTGGCTCAAAATCCTTGTCAACCAAAATATTGCTCGATTTGAGGTCTCTGTGAATTACATGGGGGATTAACTCATGGTGCAGAAACGCTAGCCCACGTGCAGCGTCGCTTGCAATTTTTAATCTTTTGAGCCAGTCTATAACCTGACGATATCGTGTTCTGTTTCTCAACCAAACGTCTAGGCTCCCATTCACCATATAATCATACACCAGGACATTCTCAATGCCAAAAGAACAGTACCCCACAAGGGGAACTAGATTCTCGTGCTTCATCAGGCCTATGGTTTCCATTTCAGCTTGGAAATCGTGTTGACCCTGTGTCTTGGCTCGGTTTAACTTCTTGACTGCCACGGTTTTTCCATCGCTCAAACATTGCTACCAACATCTGATTTGTCAACCGAAGTCAGTTTCAAGCAATCACCCCTCAAGCTGATTTCAGTTGATATTCTGGAACCCACCACCAACTTCTGCAAAGCCAACATGATCGGAATTGGAGGATTTAGTACCATTTACAAAGCCCATATGAGCGATGGAAAAACCTTGGCAGTCAAGAAGTTAAACCGAGCCAAGACACAGGGTCAATGCGATTTCTAGGCTGAAATGGAAACCATAGGCTTGATGAAGCACGAGAATCTAGTTCCCCCTCGTGGGGTACTGTTCTTTTGGCATTGAGAAGGTCCTGGTGTATGATTATATGGTGAATGGGAGCCTAGACGTTTGGTTGAGAAACAGAACACGAAATCGTCAGGCTTTAGACTGGCTCAAAAGGTTAAAAATTGCAACCGGCGCTGCATGTGGGCTAGCGTTTCTGCACCATGAGTTAATCCCCCACGTAATTCACAGAGACCTCAAATTGAGCAATATTTTGGTTGAAAAAGATTTTGAGCCAAAAATTGCAGACTTTGGGTTGGCTCGGTTGATTAGTGATTGTGGGTTGGCTCGGTTGATTAGTGATTGAAAGACTCATGTGAGCAATGATCTTGCTGGGACATTTGGTTATATCCGACTAGAGTATGTGCAAAGCGGGGGACTACTACTAAGGGAGATGTCTTTAGTTTTGTTCACTGGAAAGAAGCCAATTGGACCAGAATTCAAGGTGGGAATCTGGTGGGTTGGGTGAATCAGAAGATCAAAAAAGGGAAGAATGTTGATGTTCTTGATCCAACGGTGCTAAATGTGAATTCCAGGCAGTCGATGCTTCAAACACTTCAGATTGCTGCTATTTGCTTGAGTGGTAAACCTGCCAATCGAGCTACGATGCTTCATGTACGTGATAAAATTGGCAGTTTAGTAGTCCTAGTTTGCCGATCAAGGTAATTAATAAAGTGTTTCAAGTTTAGAAACCTTTGCATTTTCTCTCACCCAAGTAGCATTTCTAATTTGTCATTCCTTATGTCTGATAATTCATGAATAGAAAAGATAATAGGAGCAAAGGTTTTAACTCTTAAATATCATTCTATGTGATGCTTTTACATGTTAACTGAGTAATTATGGAGATTTTAAAGCTATGAAATTCAATGTGTTATTGTTCGATCTCGAATGCACTTCGTGTACAATCACTGTAGTATTAGAACTCCAAAAGTTCTTATTTCTCAGTCTAAAATTTGAGAGAGTACATCCATCTTTTTTCTCCCTAGACAAACCTCTTTATCTCAACGAGTACTTTTGAATGGTGTAAAAAATTTTGAAAAAAAATATATTTAGAAATACATTTTTTTTAAAGTCAAAATGACACGACTTTACGTAGAGGACATTTAAAATGGGACGGAGGGAGTATCAACTTTGAATTTCTTCTTTTGATGCTTTGAACGTAAAAGCATGTAACGCATAAGCTCCTCTACAAGACCAACTTAGCTGGAGCTTGGTATTGTTCTTTTCTTGATATGGGAATTTTTTTTGGTGTTACCTTCTTTCCTACACGATTTTTATCCTGTCCTACGTTCTTTAAGTAGAAATCTTTATCTTCCGAGTTTTTTTGGCATCTGTAATCTGTATGTTTTTATTTTACTAATTTCCTCCGACATTTAGGGGAAATCTATATTTTAAGAGCTGTTAAACTTTTTAATTTGGTAGTTTGCTTATGGTCATTCCCTATGCTGTCATCAGGAAGATGCTCCAATGCTGGAAGTATAAATTGCAATGCTAAGCTTGAAAATACAGATCAGATGATTTTTGCGGATTGCAGTGAATCTCCTGCAGAGAAGGCGGCAAAACTAAGAACTCTAAATCAGGGATGACAAAAACAGAAGTATGCTTGTTGAAAATACTACAAAGGGCAATGAGGTTGCCGAGGGTTATGACAACGCCTCGGTTTCTTGCGGTGATGGCAAAGATGGAGAAACAAAGAGAGCGATTTAAGGATCCTATCACTCTCCAGAAGGAAAACGACTTGATGATTCCCATGCCTCAAGTTGACCCCATCGTTGAAACCATGGAGACTAAGCAACACAGGCCAGCACGAACCAGACGATGGGGTGGTAGACTGGAAGCTAGGTCTCTACGATTACAGCTGAATTTTATTACTTGAAAATTAGAAATGGACATTGAGCATCAGGCTTTGCCAGATCAAGTTGACTTCTTCAAGGAAGTTGAGGTAAAGTTGAGATTAATATCCTTTGGTTTGTTATGTTGGCTAATAAGGTTTATTGTGCTCATATAACATTGGTGGAAGTTCATAATCATGGTGATGTTACAGATTTGTGTTTCTTGTAAGAAACTTGACATGACGATTATAAACATGGTTCTTGGGTTTACATCTTTTTGGAATCCACGGTGTCGAACTGTACATGAATTGATCTGAATTTTTGCCCTCAAAGTTGCCTATTACTTTATCATTCAACTAGCTCTATTGGTCGAACTCCGCATGTCAGCCCTGCTCTGCAGTATGTGCTCTTGTCTCGATAAAAGATATTAGTATCTTTTTTTATCGATGTAATTTGTCGATCTTGTTGGATGTGTTGCGCGCTAGTTTCATATCTTTGTGAGTGTCTTTGTGTCTTTTGAAATGATATGATTTCGATTGACGTGAACATATATAGAAAAAGATAATACTTGGAAAGTAGTACAATTTTTTTCCCCAATGCATCATTCTCAGTGGCGGCTCCAGAAAATTTGAACAGGGTGTTCAAGATTTACATTAACTCTATTAGTTCTACTAACTAGTGTAGACATACAAAATTTTCATATATTAGTGTGAATAATGAAGCCAAATGATATGAATATACATAAGATATCACAGTTTCTTAGCGAATCCTATGTTATTGGGTCAAGTAAAACTAAATCAGGAGATAAATACACTAATATTTATTGTTAAAATTTGTGTTGAATAGGTTCGCATGGATATTTATTTTCTCATATAGAGAGTTGGTTGTTGCTAAAAGAGAAGTCATAGGATGATATCAATACAATAGATACTTTTTTCCTTAATTTTCCTAATTTTTGTCGTAAAGAGTGTGCACTTTGTTTTGAGCTAGTGTATTAAAGATTTTATTGTGAATTACCAGGATTGGTGAGTATTCATGGTATAAATGTTAAAACAAAACCTGATATAAATTTATCACATGTAGTATAAAATATAAAAGGATTTAGAGTGTACATCGACCATCTACGAGAAAACTTTAGACTTTAGTTAGTTGTTTACATAAAATTAATTTGTGGATTGATTTGTTGAGCTAAGTGTTCAAATATTTTTGAGTAGAGTGTTCAAATATTTGTGAGTAGGGTGTTCAACAATCGCTATACTAAAAAAAATAAAAATACATGTATTGTTGAACAACTTTTTTTTTTTTTTTTGAGGGTGTTCAGGTGACCACCCTTTCATAAGGGTGGAGCGGCCTATGCCATCCAATGCACTACCCGTGGTTTGATAATCATCATCAGTCGTACAAATAGCTCTACACTTTTGGGTTTTAAGGATAGCAAAGTAGTATGAGTATCAGATTTTTTTATCCATGTTGGACGAACATTGGAAACCGTAAAAATGTTTTGACAAATCAGTATTGGTCTGCTAGCGTTGTTTGTAGCAGCAGTTATGTTTAATTCTTCACTCTTGTTCTGCAATTGCTTCTTTTCTCCTCTGAAGTACACCAATAGCATATTACCCAAATCCTTGATTCAAAGTTTTGGTAGCAATCATATCAGCAATTTGCTACTTCAAAATTACTAAACCTTTTCATTTTCTATATGCACGTTCGGAAGGTTAACATTGCTCAGAGTCGTCATCGATTTCATATAGATCCCAATAGAGTGCGTAAAAAGTGCCATGAAATCCCCCAAATATATCGTCTTCTCCCAGTTTATATTCGAGCGCAGTATCATTTTTGCCAGCGCATCCACCAAATGGTTTGTATGTCCCGTTGTTGGTAATGAATGCTAGTGAAACAATGCACCCAGTGCGATAGTAACTAAGCCGAACCTGCTTTTAAATTATCATTTAAGAGAAAACAACAATCAAACGATGCTGCTTACAAGGTTTGGAAATGTAAAACAGAAAGGGTACTTCGACCATGTACACTTTATAGATTGAAGAGAGAAATTAGAAGTTCATCGAAGTGTCTGGAATCGACTTATCACAATTGAAAGTGGAAGATAATGAAGCCAAATGAAAAAGAAAAAAAAAAAAAACGAAGCCAAATGAAGAAGAAAACAACTAGCCTTCTATACAGCTTGGAATAGTCTCGTACACTCACCACACTAAACTTGGGGACAGTAACAACTAGCCTTCCATGTTTGTCACCAATGTTCGTGCCCAATACATTTTTTCTTCACCAAGAATTTGATGCTCCCAAATTCACCACCATCAAGCTCCCTTATTGCTCTCCACGACCTTGAAGCAGCCTAAAATGGCACATCTTGACAAACAATGCCATAGTAATGTCAAAAGAGAATTTAAGAAGCGCAATGGTGAGACAGGTTTTCCTTTTGTCTGAGAGTGCAATGGTGAGACAAGCTTTCCTCACCTTCTTCAATGTTAATAGTATTTTCCTCAACCCTCTTCAAATTTTCCATTGCAGCCGATAACTTAAGTTCAAACCAATCCCTGAGGGATGGTGAAACTTTAGTTTCACCCGGACAAAAGTTTGAGCTCGGCTTCTTCTCTCCTGGAAGCTCCAAAAACAGGTATGTGGGAATATAGTATGTTAAAACCCCAGATACAGTTGTCTGGGTTGCAAATAGAAACAAACCAATCACAGATTTACAAGGAGTTTTAAGTATCAGTAGCGATGGCGTATTGATTCTTCGGAATGGAACTCAAAGTATTATCTGGTCATCAAACTCAACAAGAGTGTCAGCAGAAGAAATAACTCCAATTGCTCAGCTCTTAGATTCTGGAAATCTTGATCTTATTGAGAATACAAAAATAGATTCCAATTTCTACCTATGGCAGAGCTTTGATTCCATTTGTGATACCCGGTTACCAGGCATGAAGATGGGAGCAAACAATAACACAGGTCTAGATCAGCATTTGACATCATGGAAAGCTGCCGATGACCCATCTCCAGGAGATTTCACTTGCAGAATTGATAACCATGATGGTCATCAACATGGGATCAACCAAAAAGTACAGGTCCAGACCATGGAATGGAGGTCGATTCAGTGGCCAACTAGAAACCAACAATCCAGCTTTTAAACCTGTAATGGAATTTAACAACACTAGATGGATCTCTCTCTATGAACCATTCAACTCTGTAATAAGAAGGTCAACACTAAGCCCATCAGGGTATCTCCAACGCTACTTCTTGAATGAAAATAGCGGCAGTTGGGATCTCATGTTTACGGCACCAAATAATTTGTGCGACAATTATGGGCAGTGTGGGCCTAATGGTATTTGCAGACCTAATAGAGCACCTATATGCGAGTGTTTGAAGGGGTTCAGTCCAAAATCCGAACGAGAATGGGAAATGCTTAATTGGTCCAATGGGTGTGTGAGGAGTGTGCCGTTGGATTGCCAGAAAGGAGAATGGTTTGTGAAGGTTGCACAGGTTAAGTTGCCCGACCTCTTGGATCAGTTTCAACTGAACACTAATATGGGCCTCAAGGAATGCGAGGAGGAATGCTTGAGGGACTGTTCTTATATACCTTATGCCAATTCGAATGTCAGTGAAGGGGCAAATGGCTGTTTGATGTGGTTTGGGGATCTGATTGACGCCAGAGAGTTCGTCCCACAAGATGATAGTGAGCAAAATATCTACATTCGCTTGCCAGGTAATATCTTAAACTAATGAAAAAATACAGTTGAAAAGGAAACGCTTTGAGCGGTCAGCAGAAAATGGGTTAATTTGCATGAAAAATATGTCGCATAAATAGAGGTGGGAAACATTTTCGATTCAACAATGAAAAGTACAAGAGCCTTACCAATGCACGACCATTGGCACCATCAATCCCCACTGCCACTGCCAATACTAACCACCCTACGACTAGCACCAGAACTCCAATAGCCGCCATCACCACCACCTGCCCAGCACGCATACAGGAATTTGTCTTCTACTGAAGACATTTTTCGACAAAGATCAGTAGATCCTTAACTTGATTTTAACAGATTAAGAGAACGGGTAGGAACTTGGACACATCTAAAACAGTTTTGTTATTTACAAAGCATCAGATTTTTGTCCATCAAATTCTAACATACTGCATTATGGTGTTTCCTAAAACTTCATACAAATCAACCAACTTAGCCAGTTTCAGGCTGTGCACTCTTTCATGGTCTATTTCTGCCAGATGAGACAAATCATTATGGCAAAGACAACAATTTAAAATACTTAATATTATATACTGGAAATAGCTGCTAGGATATGGTCAAACTATCCATAATCCAATCCAATTTGACAATATACACTATGCTTGAACTTCATGTGTCTACCAAGTAGAACATAAACTCAGAAACTGCTAAAACAACCCATCCTGCTGCTGCTGTAAAGAAACCAAAAAGCTAATTCAACCCAATTTTAGCAAAACTTGGCATACTTGAAACCAAGAGGGTACATGAAAGAAGTAGAATAAGTGAACCTAATGATCTGGCTAGTCTTCAACGGCTTCCCTTCATTGACAATGCAATCATCATATGCCAATCTCCTGAAAATCCTTGGATTCATTAGTGTTGCCGAGGCAAACCAGCCACAGTGGAGGTGTAAGTTGGAAGGAGCACAGCCAGAAACACAAGTGTTGACAATCTGAACTGTGAATTGTGGAATCCCACTTGTGTTTTCTTGGCTCTGTGAGATATTTATGTCCCTCTCTGTGCAACTCCCTTAGAGGAAAGAAGAAAAACAAAAACATAGAAATTCATTTCAGATATTTCATAAAGTAGTGGGCAAGTACAAAATTCTTTGGAGTTTTGTGTTAGACAGAACCAACAAAACCAGTCAACTCAAGCTTCAGGGGTAAGTTTTGTTGGTAGCTAGCATTGCTCGTTTAGAAAACAAGCCATATTTTGTAGCAGTTTTAAAATTTGTATGTTTGACAGCATTCAAAACTTTTTGACAAAGATTTTGGAAAAGAATATACAATTGTTGAGTTCTGATTCGATGGTTGAAGTTGAGGTTGAATTTGAATCCAAATGCTTGCTTGGTGAACCTGCCAGAGAGGAAACAAATAAAGACATGCATGGAAACCTTATTCATTCGGTATTTCGAATTTTATTTTCGAAGAACATGCCTTGTGGTTTAGTGGCACACACCGGGCTCTTGTAATGTTTACTTACCAAGAAAAAACATGGCCTAGATAAACTTGTTCGGTTGCCGGTTTTTGAAAACCTAGGCTTTTTTGAAAAGAACATTAGAAAGATGTTTGTTTAATCTGAAAAACTATTATCACTGAAAAAACCTTGTATCAATACATAAACAGTAAGAGTTTTATAAACTTCTAGGTGAAAGCAGAACAACAGTACCGAGACCGAAAGGAGAGACATAGGGAGAATGAGGAGAAGATAGAGAAACTCAAATGAGGAGATCCCCCCAAGGAAATTCAGAAAAGCTTTAAGGGACTTGACGTTTGAAGCATGCAGTTACTCAAAGGAATGTGAGGAAATTCACAACACCTTGACATCTGTTCTGCACAGCCAAGAAGGAAATCTGGTACTTAAAGAGTTACAAAGCACTAAAGAAACTGGCAACAAACTCGGAATTGACTTTGGGATTACTGATGAGATGATTATGAGGAAGATGATAGAGATTGAAAATAAGGAATATCCACTACTCCAAAGAAACATCTCAGCTAGAAAACTTGGCATACTAGGAGATTGGTATTCCACTTCAATATCAAATTATCTCACGGAATATCAGAGAGGCAGGGTCTTGATTGGTAGTTTTGGAGTTGGGGTGGTGTCTATGGAGGCAAATGGTGGGTTAATTTTCTAGGTGTCTTGAGACTGTTTTTTGGTCATGGATGGGTGTTTGTTGTCTAGGAAGAAACTAAATGTCTTGAGACTGTTTAAGGTTGGAGTTCGTCAAGAAGGGATGGGTGTTTGCTGTCTTGAAAGAAACTAAACCTTAAACGTAGCGAGAAACTAAATACAATTATATTCTGGATTTTTTATGTTGTCCTTGTGGGAGTAGGTTCCAAGTATTGTCTAGATCACATTCCCACTGGACTTTCATTTCTTTTTCTTTTGGCTTCACATTTAGTTTCTTGCTAGATTTGTTGCCTTGCCTTATCCTTGAACTTGTGCTAGGATATGGTCTTTTAACCTTGATGTACACTTTGTCAAGTTTTAATAACATTTTTTACAGATAAAAAAAAAAAAAAAACTTCCTAGGCAAAAGCTGGTGAATTCTCTCTAAAAAAGCAGAGCATCTCTCTACCCCAGGGTTTTCCACCGGGGGAGGGGGGCAGCCGTCTCTCCCCCCCAGCCCTGCACCTCCTTCCCACTCCTTGCCGTTTTCAGTGTATCTACCCTCTGTTTTGGACCCTCAATAACAGGTCAAACCTTAACACTAAGCGCAAGATGAAAACGACGGAAACCACGAGGCAAATACCACCGAGGGTCCAAAACACGAAACCAAAAACAAAAAATATTAACCCACCAGATCGAGGACTGATTCCTAACCCAGGCTACCCAGCAACCTAATTGTTGGTCTGCCTTTGGCGAGGGTGCTGTTGAGCCTTATGTGCTCGCATCTAGATTTTATTAGTTTTGGTTCAATCCTGTATTTCGTGATGAAATCTGTATTATTCTCGGGCATTTATATGATTGTACCCTCTTTTCCTGCAAACAAAACTTGATGTTTTAAACATAAAAAGGCTGTGCAGCAAATATAAAATACTTTTGAGTGTGCTTATGTGTGAGCTTTTAAAACGGAAAGTACATTGTCAAAAAAAAAAAAAAATACCCTCATAAGATGGATGTGTCTGATTGCACCCGCACTATTGAGAGCTCGAGGGTCCTTAAGTTGGCTTCGGAGACTATACCGATGATGGGCTTGCTGGTAACTCTTTCTTTTCCTCCTTGGCACCGCCCTCTTTGCCGCCTCATTCCCAGCCTCGTTGTGTACCACATTTCCACCAATCTCATCACCAGCACCATCCGGTTTCTCATTAGCCACCTCCTCTTCAACTCCATCCGGCGTTGGTGGAAAAAACTCATCTTGTGTATCGGCCAATACTGGTGGTCCTCGTTCAACAGTAGCTACTGGTGTAAAAATTGGACCACCAGTAGATAACAGAGAAGTCATGGTCGGATCAGTTTGCGAGCAAGTCAAGGGAGGAGAATGACCATCATTCCGAGCTAAACTATGATCATCCACAGGAGGGGAGAAGGGAGAACCATCGGAATGGATGTTATGATCAAGCTCCTCGTGATCTAGCTCATTCAGATGATTCATGGGAGGCATGGTCGGATCACCAATCAAGTGCTGATGTCTCTCTTTCCACTTAGCAATATACGTATCAAACTTTTTCCAACTCCTCCAATCCCTATGCTGCCCAGCCCTTTGCCTCTTCATTAAAATCAAAGGTTGTTGAGTAGTACGATGCGCTTTGGCAAGTCCGAACTGCTTGGGGCATTTGTCCGGGAAGTGATGCACTGCGCTTGAAAAGCATAAAAGGATTGTCTGAGACAATCCCATCACTTCCTGCCCCATCAAATGTTGGGGCAGGAAATCTGCCCCTAACCTCTGGTGTGGCTGCCACTCAATCTGCACAGGGGTCAATTATAAGGTTTTGCAAGTTACAAAATCGCGTTCAAATATATAAACTAAAACAATAGAAAATAAAATTAGGTTACTCACTTCATCAGGACTAACAGTCCTAAGGATCCCAGCAAAACTCCTTGCATCTTTCCCATCATGATTATCGTGCGTCACATGATGCAGCTTTTCTGCCCACCCTCGAAGTAATGGAAACTCCACCAGACGGCCTTTCTTAAACGTGGTTATATCGCTCTCATCGGGTTCTCTATTTCCCATTAAATACAACCCCAGACGGGGGACACGCTCGATTGCAAAGAGCTGTAAGAAAAGTAACAAGTGTAAGAAAAGGAATTAGAAAACCAACCTAAATATAAATGCGAAAGCTAAAAAAGTACGCCTTTGCTTACCATGAGAGAATATGAATGCCCAGCCAGAGAATATGAATTGACTCCTTTTCAAAAAAAAAAAAAAGATTAAGAGTAAGAGTGTTCATTTCAAGATCAAATTAGTTGCGTGTGTGTGTGTGTTTTTCCTGGTGAAGGTGGTCTTGAAATTCAAGCAAGGGAAGTTTAGTTCAAATGAAAAGAATTCTACTCCCTCCGTCCCAAATTGCTCGTCCCTTTTGAGAAATCCAACTTTTTAAGGAGACAATTATTGTCTACGAGTTCCAAAATTATCCCTTAAAACTGTGAAATTTATTAAGTGGTTTTAAATTGTTTATATCTTCCAATATGAATCTCAAAAAATATGCAATATGGATCTTGTTTGATAGATCTCAATTAATTGATTTAAAAAAGTTTTAAAATCATAAAAAACATTATATACGAAAAGATATAAACAATTTAGAAATGACACAAATTTCAAAAACTGTGAAATAAATTGGGAGGGAAAAGAGTATTTTTAAGGGTAAAGCTGGAAGTTTTACATATTTTGATAGTTGTTTTTAGAAATAGGACTAACATTTTGGGACATCCAAAAATAGAAAGAAGGACCAGCAATTTGGGACGGAGGTCCGTCCCTATATTGGGCCACTTTCCTATTTTGGACGTCTCAAAGAATTGTCTATAATTTTTAATTTATTAAGTTTTTAATATTCGATATGGATCTTGTTTGATAGATCTCAATTAATTTTACTAAACAAAGTTGTTGGAATGACAAAAAACATCATAGATTATGATATATAAACAATTCTTTGAGACGTTCAAAAAGGTAAAGAGACCTAACAGTATGGGACGGAGGGAGTAACTGAAAAATGGGGTAAAATTAGAGGTGAGAATTTACAACCCAATCCATAAATCCGCCAATAGCCGTTCACTTATAATTCAACCCAATTCGCCTATATTTTAATATGAGTTGAACCATATTTACATGGGTTTAGATGAGTTAAAAATGAGTCCCAAATAGATTGCTCTCTACAAAATTACTCAACAGTGCTCTTTATCTTCAATTCTGGAGAATTTGCGGATGAGAAGCAAAATTACTTATACACAAGTCACCTGACCATCACCATCCCATTGAAGACTAACTATTTTAGCCTAATAAGTCGTTTTGACTTTTTTTTTCCCTTATTTATTTATTTTTTCTTTTGCGTCAATTTTTTTTGTATATTATTGGTTCATCAGAGGAATCAAAAAAGTAAAAAAATATGATTAGAACTCTCAATTTTTTAAATAAAACCAAAAACAAGTTTAAAACTCTGTCGTTTTGAATTATTTTTGTCTTTAGTCAAACAAACTTGAGAGTTCTAAACTTATTTTTGGTTTTATTTAAAAAATTGAGAGTTCTAATCATATTTTTTTTACTTTTTACTTCCTCTACACAAAAAATTAATGAACAAGAAAAAATTAAATAAAGACGAAAAATAAGTCTTAGTGACTTAAAATCCCACCAGTCCTAGCAACTCAGATTTTAAGTCAAAAAAGCATTTACAAAACTCATAATCAACTCAATTCAAGCCGTAAAAACAATTACTAAACCAAAAATCAACCCGGCTAGTAAGTACAGAAATAAGTTAATTAGACGGAGAAATCAAGGTCGAATAGTTACCTAAAAAATGTTATCTTGAGCATTATTTGAGCATTATACAGAGAAATCATGGTCGAATGATACTGGATTCCAGCAATAGCAAAGCTGGGCAGTTGACAGACCTGGACGACCAAAGGCTTATATCTGATTACGCTGAAAATGCCACCACCCAGCTTATCAAACTTCCATCTGTAATCATCTGGCAACGGATACCGTAACTCAATAAGACTTGTTATCGCCACAGCAAGGGGATTATATTGGTTTTCGACAACTTCCACTAAAATTGGATTTTGCTTTAGAGAGAGAACCAGATTAGTACCTTTTCCTTGCAATTTTAAGTAGGACTTGATCACCATCTGTGAAAAAGAAGTGAAAGAGAAGGGAGAGCTCTGTTTTTTCATTTTTTGATCCGGAGAGAGCACTGGGGCAAGGTTGTGAATCCGACAATCCGGTACGTTGGCCTTCGAGTTCCGTCCCGGATGAAATACCGGTGCTTACCGGAAATTACCAGCTATTCCGGCCGATCTCGGGCAAGATGACGGTAATGGCGATTCCGTCTGGTAACGTCACCCTATAATTCCGTCCCGTCGTCAATTCCGGTCATTCCGGACGATACCGGACGGTATGAAGGTACCGGCTGTACCACCCGAGATTTTGAAACTGATGGAGAAAGAAGTAAGAGAGCAAACAGATCTGGGTTTTCTGAAACTGAACGAGAGAGAACCTTGGTGGAGTTCCATATACATCACACAAAATACAATAAATTTCAAAAAGGCATGTACCGACTGTTTATCAAACCTTAGAAACTTGAATACAGAGCTATCAAACTGTCACATGTATGATTTAAAGATATATATTGAACATGATACTTAGAAAGAGGTCTCACTCACTTTGATTTGATCCGGATCGAACTTGAAACGACGATCAATGAGATCCCTCAGACTAAGGTCGAAATTTTCGAAGACCTTTCGAAGACCAGATAAGGTTTTTCGAAAATTTCGAAGACCAGATAAACTTGAAACGACGATCAATGTGATGTATTTACTTCTCAAACTTTTGATTTTGTTTTTTGGTCTGATGATAATGGGGAAGATGAACAGCCTCAATAACCCAAATGTCGATATTTAGGTGGGGTTTGGCATAAGTAGTACATGCTATTTCTAACTTTTTGCTTATTTGAGGAAAAAAGCCACAAGCAATTAGTAAACTAGTTTGGCATAAAAAAGCTACTTCTAACTTTTTGCTTATTTCAGTCATTTTTTTGGCCTAAAAAGTTCCCAAAATTTTACTAGTTTGGCCTAAAAAAAGCTTTTCTTTATCTGAATTTTAAGCCAAAAGTGTTTACTTGTTCCGGCTTTTTTAAGCTCCAAAAAGCCAAAAACTTGCTAAACTACTTATGCCAAACCAGGCCTTATTACCAGGGGAAGTTAAAAGGAGAAAAAATAATTTGGTGTTGCTGTGGCAACACCCAATTATGATCCAACGGTGGGAAACAAAAGAATAGCAACTAACGGGGAAATTTTTTTTGGTGTGGCTGTGGCAACACCCAATTAGTATGAGAAATTTTTTTCTCCTTGTCACTTTGTTTACGGAGGAAAATTGAGAAAAGATTTTTGTTTTTTTATTAGGTACTGGGTACTCTTTTTTTTTTTTATGTTTTTGTTTGATGTGGAATTTTTTTTGATGTATATATATATATATATATATATAGGGTCCCCTTCTAATCCGGACCTCCAGTTTCCGGACCTCCATGATCCTGACATTTTTTTGACGATCCGATCCATCCAATGTGTTCAGAAGGTGTTTTCAAGGGTCCACGCGAGAAATCTTCAAAAAAAAATATCGGGAAGGGCTTGATCCAAGCAATTTTCGCAAAAAATATATATATACATTTTTTGTGAAAACTGCTTGAATCAAGCCCTTCCCGGTATTTTTTTTTGAAGATTTCCCGCTTGGACCCTTGAAAACACCTTCTGAACACATTGGACGGCTCGGATTTTTCAAAAATAATTTGCAACACAAAAAAAAAATCAATTTTTTCTTATTCTCGGGAGGTTTGGACTAGAAAATTTGTCTATATATATATATGTATATATAAAAATTACTGCTAAATCAGAAACGGTACCGGTATCGACCCGGTACCGGTACTGTACCGTACCAGTAGGAAATCCGGTATGGGATTCATAACCTTGGTCAGATCCGCTACTTCAAAAAAAATGCAAAAAACGCCAAGCCAGGCCGCTAGATCGTAACAGAGAGAGAGGGGGAAACCCTAGAAGAAGAAGCTATTCTTGTCCTACCATGGCTGATAGATGAGAGAGAGAGAGAGAGAGAGAGAGAGAGAGAGGAGAAACCGTAGCTAGGGGTGAAAAAAAAACCGACGGGACCCGAACCAACCGAAAAATTGAAAATTTGGTTCGGTGTTCGGTTGGTCCAGCCTGGAAAAAAACCCGAAAAAACCGAATTACATTTCGGTTTGGTTTCTCGGAATTTTTGTCAGACCGAACCGTACCGAAATACCCTAAAATCATCCCGATTTGGACTGAATTACCCCGAAACCACCCCTAATTGGACCGAAAACCACCCCTATCTTGGTTTCCTGAAATTGACCCCGCAAAAAATAACAAATCACAGCCGTCCATCTCAATTTTAACGCTGGACCGAAAAACCGAAAAAACCCGAAAAAACTGAACCACCCGAACCGATCGGTCCATTGTTTTTTCCGGTCGGGATCGGTTCCCAGCAAAATCACCCCGAACCGATTGGTTCGGTCCCAAACACCCCGAAAACCGAACCGACCGATTTTAACTCGTAACTGTAGTCGCAGCCCACATGTGACTGCGAAACCAAATAGGGAAGATGGTGAAATGAAATAGGGCTTGCTTTATTCAGGGACTCGGTGGTTGGATCCACCTGGACCGTTGATGTAAATGGTGATTGGTGAGATGGGCTGTTTTAATTAGCCACCACATGGCTAAATGCATTCTCCATTCTTAATTTCTTTTCCTATTTAAATAATAGGAATAGTATACTATAAAATTCAACGGACAGTTAACAAAAAAAAAAGACTCTTTTTTTGGGGAAAAAAATGTTCTTCTCTTCCACCAAAAAAACTTCACCAATAATTTTCCCATCATCCAATTTCTACTCCCTCTCCCAACCCCTGTCTCATTACGGAAATCCCACGGGAACAGATGGAATGAACCGACCATGTACCGATGGGCTTCGGGGACCCACTTTTGGGTCCTACACGGCCGATCCGAGCCATTCATTCGTCTCAAAATCAAATTCCGAGGGGCCCACGCGGAGATCAAGTCGATCGGACGTCCCTAAGTGCTCGATCCAAAATCACCCCATTTCGTTCAAACGGAATTTGATTTTGAGATGAATGAACGGCTCGGATCAGCCGTGTGGGACCCAAAAGTAGGTCCCCGAAGCCCATCGGTACATGGTCGGTTCATTCCTATCTGTGCAGGTAGAAGGGTTCGTCTCATTATATCCCTTCCTCTGTCCATACACAATGCATGACGGCGCAGACCCAACACATTACCCAACACATTTCAGATATAAAAAACAATAGAATTCCAAAACCCTCCAACGCTCCTTCTTCTTCTTCTTCTTCTTCTTCCTCTCTCTGTCCCCGAACACCGATATGGAGAAGAGGCAACTGTAGTGCTAGGACGAATCAGTAAACCAACAAAAAAATCACAAAGAGAGATCTGAGTTTCATCCGCATGGCAATTTGATAAATTCCATCTTTCACCCATTTGTTTCTCGCATTTTAAATTGAGAAATCAGCCATCAGCTCAAATCATTAAAAAAAGTTAACAATACTAGGAGATCCAACAATGAGATATCAAAAACTTGTGGAATTTCATGTTGTTGTGTTACGCACGGACAAGGGGATGTCCCCGTTGTGTGCCAAGGCACTATACTATGTGATCCAGCAATGAGATACCAAAAACTTGTGGAATTTCCTGTTGATACGTGTCCGTTACGTACGTATGCAACAGACCATGCCTAGGTCTCAGACGATTTTCAGTTTTTCACATTTCCTCCTAAATGGTGGTTGACTCAGCATCTCTGAATTATTCGTTATATGTGCAACAACATGGCAATAAACTTGTTATAATTTCTAACTCAAGAAATGATAAGTAGAAACAACGGTAACATAAAAGTCTAGCAACATCATCAACACGACAACACAAAGCAAACAAATCTAGAGTTACCAAAGTTGAGTTCAAAGAGCACACTTATACAACAAAGTAGAACATATGCAACTAAGAAACCCCGGATTGAAAAATCTGAAATACATTAAGGATTTTACCGTAAAATAGTTAAAGAAAAGTCGAAATTTGGAGTACCTGATTGTAGGAGTGATGCATGAGTGGAAGGGTAAACAATGAGCATCAAGTAGCAGAGCCTCGCGTGAGCAGAGTTCATGATGATGGCCTTCGGGGAGAGAGAGAGAGAGAGAGAGAGAGTGTTTCGTCTGAGTTGAGGTGGCGAGCTTGAGACGTAGGGGTGTCAAACGGGCCAGGTCGACACGAGCACGACACGTTCGAAGGTGGCACGCCACGCCACAGGCACGGTCTAATCCTGTCATGGCACGGAACGACACGGTCTAACTGGGCACATGGCACGGCACGGGCACGAAAATGAGCGCGCACGGCACGGGCACGACACAGAATTTGGTATGACACGACACTACACGACATGGTATTCGATGGGCACGGCACGGGCACGACATGAAGTGGGACGGGGCACGAGTCAAGACACTGTTCTAGCATGGCACGTGCACGAGCACGGAACTAGGACGGGAATGGCACGGAACGACACAAAACTAGGACGGGAATGGCACGGCACGACACGGGCACGACATATCACGGATTCACGGTTATAGCATGGCAGGGCACGACACGAAACGAGGCATGGAGAAAAAAAGTTATTAAATAAACAACTAAACAAGGAACTGATTAAAGAAAATTGGAAAAATGAAAAAACGTAAATAATTTTTTTTTTTTTATTAAAGACCAAAAATAAAGGGAACATATCATTATATTTTTATTTTTACGTCCCAAATGATAGAAATTAAAGAAATAATATAAATGAAATTCTTTTAAAAAAAATTAATTAAAATTTCAAATTATAGAAATTAAATTCTTTTACTAAATTTGAATTTGATTATAGAAATTATAGGAATTAAATTATGGAAATTATAGAAATTTTAAATTATGGAAATTATAGAAATTAAATTCTTTTAATAAATTTTAATTTGATTATAGAAATTATAGAAATTAAATTATGGAAATTATAGAAACTTGAAATTATGGAAATTAATCAAATTATAGAAATTAAATTAGAGAAATTATAGAAATTATCAAATTAAATTATAGAAATTAAAGAAATTAAATTATATAAATTAATAAATAATAAAAATTAATCAAATTATAGAAATTATACTATAGAAGTTAATTTACTAAAATACTAAGTTTATTTAACTAACATAAGCAATATAATTCATATGAAGGATCCCGCAAGGTTTAAAAATTTAGACCTCCAATTTTCGGACAAAATTTCGACAATCTGAACCGTTACATGTGTTTAAAACGTGTTGTTAAGGTTCTACGGAAGGATTTGACAAAAAAAATACTACCCGAAAGGGCTTGATCGGAACATTTTTTCATAAAACCGCTATATGAAAAATTGCTCCGATCAAGCCCTTCTGGGTAGTTTTTTTTTTTTTTGGCCAAATCCTCGCATTGGACCTTATAAACACGTTTTAAACACATCTAACGATTGTGATTTTCAAAACATAGATCAGATGGCCTTGAACTGGTGCATTATAGTGTTCAAATGCCACTAGAACCACTAAATGTATTCCGATCGTGTGGTTACCGACATCGGATGATCATCGATTTCGGGGAGAATGATATAATTGATAAGATGTTAAATCGTATCGATTTAGATCAAACATTCAAGAAAACGTGTTTGCATCCACCATTCAATGTTATACATTGAACTTACTTAGTTATGAACCAATATATACTGCTATAGTCTAATGTACATTAGCCACACGATCGCAACACAATTACGACGATCAACACCGACTATTTCGTTTTCTTGGTTTTTTTAGTAAACCTCACCAAATTTTGGGCCAATCGTATTTTGAAAACCCCTTCATCGGGAGATTCGGGACATGAGAATCATTAGTAGGAAAATATTTGTTAACTCCGATTGAGCATACAAAGATAATAAATTTACTTAATTTTTGACATGAATAATATATTCCATCCTACAAAAAATATAGACGGTTCCGATTTTCAAAAAATAACTCGAAAGGCCATCATAACTTTACGAGGATTTTGCACACACGTAATGCCATGTACTGCACACACACAATCACACACACACACACACACACACACACACACACTATATATATATATATATATATATATATATATATATATATATATATATATATATATATATATATATATATAAACTCTTTTTCCCCTGCACATGAGAATCATTAGTAGAAAAATATTTGTTAACTCCGATCGAGCATACAAAGATAATAAATTTACTTAATTTTTGACATGAATAATATATTCCATCCTACAAAAAATATAGACGGTTCCGATTTTCAAAAAATAACTCGAAAGGCCATCATAACTTTACGAGGATTTTGCACACACGTAATGCCATGTACTACACACACACAAACACACACAATCACACTCACACTATATAAACTTTTTCCCCCCTGCCTAGGGCCTGCAAACAAACCCTAACTCTGTCTCTCTCTGCGACTCAGACTCTCTCTCTCTCTCTCCGATTCTGGTTATCCGACCGTTGGCCCGCCATCCCGTCTCAACGGCCAAACGTCTCTTCTCTCTTTGACTCTCTTTTGAGTATTGACAGTCTATATGTGCCAAACCGTCTCACTCTCACACACTTCACAGTCACGATTAACATCTCTCTCTCTCTCTCTCTCTCTCTCTCTCTCTCCGTGACTTTCGCTGTGTGTGTTTGAGATCGATTAAAGGTTTCAGATTAAGGGTTTGATCCTATTCCTAGGGTTTGTCGGTTTGAGATCGATTTGGGTTTCATCCTATTCCTAGGGTTTCAGATCGATTTGGGTTTGATCCTATTCATAGGGTTTGAGATCGATTTAGGTTTCATCCTATTCCTAGGGTTTGAGATCGATTTGGGTTTCATCCTATTCCTAGGGTTTGAGATCGATTTCATCCTAGGGTTTGAGATCGATTGCTTCCTGAGATAGATTTGGGTTTCAAAATGATTCCTAGGGTTTGATCCTATTCGGGTAAGATTTGTTTATTTATTTATTTTATTTCATAACAATTTGTTCATTCATTCATTCAATTTAATCAGTTAATTTGTTCTTATTAATATTTGTTTTTTTTTTTTTTTTTGTAGATGGATGCTCGTAGCCCCCACTCTTTTTCTGACGATAAGCATCATCAACCACCACTACCAGGAACGGGAAACCCTATTGCACCACAGTCTAATACTTATAACAAAGAGCAAATTTATTCTTGGTTACACAAAAGGCGAAGATAAGATAAACAGAGACCTGTCAACTTCTGTTTTTGGCAAAATTTGTTGTTGAATTTCAACCAAGGCTTTTAAATTCCCACTGATGGGGAAAATTTCTTACTAAAGCCCTGTACACCTCATTGAATTAATACACCCTATTTTGAGCTTCAACTTATCAATTTAAGCTACCAGATGAGAGGTTTGGGATCTGAAGCACATCACGTTATAGATCCCTTTTACAGATGAATGTATTTTTCAGGCATTTCAATAAAGGATTTGTATTTTGTACACTTCCTCTATGGGTCCCTTAATTGAATCTCGACCCGACTCATATACGTGAGCGAGCTGGATCATGTACGCATCTCCGTAAGACATTCTAACCTATTGAAACCCATGAGAGCGTGGATTGAAAGCGTGAGTACAATGTAAAGGTTACGAGAATGGATATTTTAAGGATTATGTGACTAAAATGTGAACCATCATTGCTGTGGACTTCTGTTAAGTGGCGCAGTATCACAAAACTCGGCCGTAGGCGTCTTACTATCTACTTAGAGTTTCAAGGATTAAACCATTCTTCTTGATTAACATAAGGATTCAGTTGTTCTAGCTTCTAGTTGATATTTCTCAGTTTCATTCTCCAATCATTAGCAAAAAATCAGACAGGACTTTGTAACATCACATCCCCCTGTACAAACCTTGTTGGCCTTTAAAGCGAAACCTATATCTCTTCCTGCACTCCTTTAGGCCCAACTCATAGTTTTTCTTTTTTCTTGATAAACCGGGTGTTTAGGCCAGTTTATGTATATTTCGACTAATTTTTTTTAGGTCCGGTAAAAAATAAGCTATTCATGATGTGAAAAATGACTTTTCTTACAGTTTGATCCCAAGAATCAAACTTTATCAATTGTGTAGGAAAAAATCTACCGGCTCTTTGGTCCCCTCTCACCACATTTAACATACTCTTTGGCGCTCTCTCACCACATTCAACATCACAACATGCATCTTTTGTATAGTAACTTAATTAGGATATAAGTCAACCACTCAGCTGTTACAAGAAAGGTTCAAAAATGCTATATCCCCCCTGAAATCACCCATAAAGTACCTAGAATGGTTTACCCAAAAAATAAAGTACCTAGAAAGCCACCTCATCCTAATAATAAGACAAATGCAAGAATATACTATCAACAAGGCCATATCTGAAGGTAACTCTCAAGAAAATAATATCAAATTAAGAGGTACTAATAGCAGCAAGAATTTAGCTAAGGTAAGCTCAAAATTCCAAAATTAAGGCAAGCCCAAAATTTCCAAAATTAAGGCAAGCCCAAAATTTCCAAAATTCCATACTCCAATACATGGTATCAGAGCCAACAATGATTCAACATAGGGAAGTCAAAGAAAAAATACAAAGAATTAAAAGATATTACAATTTTGCAAGGAAATAAACTGATTTAATAATTAGAAAATATTATTTTCACTATCAAACTTTGCATAGAAGGATATATCTAATTAATCAATTAGATTTACCATAAATTGTAATCTTAACAAACTTTTAATTCTATAAATACATCAAAATTAGGCCTTGTTTGATAACACAGATTCAGCACTTAAAACTGAATCAATTAAGTAATAAGTCATTAAGTAGGTTTGATAACCACATTTTATGTTACTTAACAGATTAAGTGCTACTTAATATGTAGGCTAAAAAATTGATAAAAATTAAGTAGCTTTGAGCTACTTAATTCTGGCTGAATTTTTATGTGCTTACAATCAACTATCACACCGCCACCGCCGCTGTCACCACCACCACCATTCCACCACCATCACCACCACCACCACTCCACGACCACCACCACTATCACTAGCACCACCACCACCACTGCCACGCCGCCTCCACCACCACAACCACCACCATTGCACCACCGCCGCCACACCGCTACCACCACAACTACCACCACCATTGCCACACCGTCACCACAACCACCACCACTATCACCGTTACCCATATACCACCACCACTATTGCCATGCCACCGCCATCACTTCACCACCACCACTAGCATTCCACCCAGCCCACTACCATCATTACCACGCCATAACCATCACACTACCACCACTACACCACCACCATTGCACTACTATTACTCTACTGCCACCACAACTCACCATCATTTTACCACCACCATTACTCCACTGCCTCCGCCACCCCACCACCCCTCTCACCACCTCCCAATCACCACTCCACCACTACCACAAATGCATGATGACCATTAGCAAAATTAAGAGACAATTAGAACCAAAAAAAAAATTATTATTTTTTTAATTCAGTGCTTAATATGTTTTATCAAACAGCTTTTCAGCTTAAAAAATTCAGCATTCAGTTTTCAGTACTTAATTTTCAGCTTTTAGCTTTCAGTTTTCAGTTTTATCAAACATAGCCTTAGTATCATAGAGAACCATGTATAAATGAATCAAAGTGTCAAAGGAATGTATAGTTTCTTTTTTATTTTTATTTACGGAAGCATAGTGGACCCTTGTTTATACTCAAAACCCATTAAATGATCATGTATTATATGGTAAGGAAAGCACTATGACTTTGTTCGGTTTGGTTTTAGAAATCCGGTTTCTACTTTTCCGGTGCATTTTTTGTCTTTGATTTTCTCTCTCTTCTCTATTTCTAGCAATGCTACTCTAGCGCATAATTTGTGTGAGATGGGTCCATGGAGTCCACTTGAAGACTCACACAAACGATCCGCGCCGGTTATTAATTTTTTAAATAATTTTTTGAGTCACTCCTAAAAAATCAGCTTGTTCGAAAAATTATAAGTGGTTGATCCGTCTTCTAATTATTCATTCACAATTTAGGATCCTGAACTTTGATAAAAGTTCAAAAGAAAGTTAGACAACTGGATCAAGTACTTAAAATTAAACGATTGACCTGATTTTTTTCTAAATGACTCAAAGAATAATTTTAGAACTCATGGACGGCTTGGATCATTTTTGTGGGTCTTTAAAGTGGACCCCATGGACCCCTCACACAAAATAAGCACTAGAGTAGCATTTTTAGAAATGGAGAGGAGAGAGAAAATCAAAGGCTGCAAGTGGGGGGCCCACTGCACCGGAAAAATAGAAACCGGGTTTCTAAAACCAAACCGAACAATCTTCTCTATACATCCCTCAAATCTAATTGAAAACTGCTCAAGTCATTGTGTTTTATAACTAATTAGTTTGTGTTTTGTTCATACCAATGCTTTGTACTATATATTGACAATAAAAAAGGCATACACCAGATAGAACTTTTTGTTCAACATATACGAGATTATTTAGACACTACTAATAAAGCTACTGAAGATTATGGAATTTATTTGCAAAACAATTATTAATTATGCCCATGCTCAAAATGGGTCGGGCTGGCATGAGCACGACATGGTACAGAGCACGGTTCACAACATTACGTACAGTCGTACACAACAATATTAATTTTTTTAATGTAAAAAAATATTAATCTTTCTCCTCTCAAGTGAACTGCTGAATGTAAAAAAATATTAATCTTTCTCCTCTCAAGTGAACTGCTGATGACTAGCTTACATCACGACAGATGCCTATGGGTTTTGCGGAACTGACTCCTCTCCTAATAAGATTGGATAAGAGGTCCCTACCCTGTTGAGTTTGGACACCCCAAACTATACACTTGTATTGAATATTCTCACTTTTATTCAATACAAGACACCACTCAAAGACACTTCACTTTGTCACTCACTCACACTTGAGTGTCACTCACATGTACACACTTTGTGCTCTCACAACACTTGGTATTCTCTCCATAACCCACACTTGGTGTTCCCTTACACACACACCTACACAAATGAGCTCCCATCCCTATTTATGGGGAGCCAGAGAACTTTCTAGAAAAAGACTATCCTAGAATAATTCTACAAGCTTCTAGACAAACCTAAATACTTCTATCATAGTCTAGAAGATTCCAGAGTAACCCGGAAGACTCCATCACCTTCCATAAGTTTCCGGAAGGTTCTAGAATAACCCGGAGCATTCTAATAGGATCTAGAACCTTCTACCAGAGTCTGGAACATTCCGGAACATTCTAGTAAAACCTAGAATATTCTGGAAGCATCTAGAGACTTCTGAAGAGTCGGTGATGACTCTCAACACTCCCCCCCAGCACCAACTCTGCTTCATATCCTTGAAGTATCTTTTTCCACTCGGATATCCTTCCATAAGCATTATTGATTACTTTTTGTTTCCATCACTTGTATAACTCTTCCAAGGCTTTTCTCTGCTTGTTGGCATCCTTAGCAATTGCCCATCCTTTTTATCATTTCCTTGTTGAATTGGGTGAGCTTCTTTTGTCTTGTCATTGACATCCTCTTGCCACACACTTGTATATTCTTCTTGTTTTTTTAGCTCCCCCATTTTCGCATGCAACTGGGCTGAATTCTTTATGATCGTCTCTTCTTAACCACCTTGGCCATTATCGGTCACACTGGCTATCTTCTGCTCTTTTCCAAATATGTGGTCAATTTCTTGAACTTTAGCTTCTCCTTTGAAGGAAGACTCATCAGGTTCGATGACGACAATGCATATTGCCACTTCATCATTAGTTGGCTCGTGCCCATTCTCTACTTGTGCGTCAAAGTCTATCTCTTCTTCGGTATCTGCTTCAGTCATGGTGAACACTTCGCATGGTGAATAGAAATCCCATTCTTCTTCATCATCCATCTCCTCTTCAAACCCGAGGACTACATAACTAGCCTGAGCATCCCACTCTTCATCTCTTTCTTCATGGTGACCACTCGATATCACCATATTCCCTTCGACTGGTCTTCTAATAAAGGGACACTCTCTTAGATAATGGCCTTTCTTGCCGCAGTTGAAGCATTTTATGTCTTGTCTCGATATCCCTCAGTCCTTTGATCACCTTGACTGTTGTTGAACCGAGCTCCCCCTGCGTGATAGCTCCTGCTAAACTCCAACTTTTCATTTTCTATTTTCTTCGGCTTCGCAGAGTTCTGCCACCTCGAGCCTCCGTTCCTCTTGCTGTAGAACAAGGCCTCCTCTTCATCGTTCTTTATTTTTGCTCCAGCCATTTGCTTCACCAAGGTTTCTTGAGTCGCCAAGAGACTCTCCAATTCCACCAATGACGGTTGATTCGACCATTTGCGAATAGCCGCCATGAGACAACTATACTCGGGCCTTAGATCTCGAGTGATAATGTGTCTCATCATAGACTCACTGATCTTTGACTCGGAGTCGAGTTGAGAAATTTCATTACAGAGAGTCTTTACCTTAAGGAAATATTGACTCTCATCGATCCTTGCGTCACCGTAGCCAACTCATTTTTCTAGAAATTGAAGACGAGCATCATTCGTCTTGGAAAACAATGCCGCAAATGTATCCCAAACTTCTTTTGGAGTAGTAGCCTCCCGTACATACTCCAACAATTCTTTCTAAACTATCGTTCTCACCCGTACATACTCCAACAATTCTTTCTGAACTGTCATTCTCAGTACGAAGAACGCCTTCCCTGCCTTGATCTTCCACTTGCGCAGTGCCTCATCATATTCTTTTGTCGGTTGGGTAGTCTCCTTGCCACCAACGATCTCCCACAGATCTTGACCTTGAAGATATGCGTCTATGCACATCTTCCAATAGTCATAGTTATAATTGTTTAGCTTCTCAAAACCTCCTGTTATGTTGCCAAATTCTGACATTCTAATAGGTGCCTAGAACTTTCGGCTTCTCAATCTTCAACAACACTCTCTTCCAACAACGTCTTCAGCCGCGATCTCCGACCGACACACTCTTCACGGTCCCCGATCGCTATACTCCTCACAGACCCCCGCTGTGACTTCACAAACGACGTCTTGGAATGACCACCCAATTGCTTTGCTCCTCCCGGTCCCTGATCGTCTTGATCTGATACCAGATTGTTGAGTTTGGACACCTCAAACTATACACTTGTATTGAATATTCTCACTTTTATTCAATACAAGACACCACTTAAAGACACTTCACTTTGTCACGCACTCACACTTGAGTGTCACTCACATGCACACACACTTTGTGCTCTCACAACACTTGGTGTTCTTTCCAACACCCATACTTGGTGTTCCCTTACACACACACCTACACAAATGAGCTCCCAGCCTTATTTATAGGGAGCCAGAGAACTTTCTAGAAAAGGACTATCCTAGAATAATTCTACAAGCTTCTAAACAAACCTAAATACTTCTATCATAGTCTAGAAGATTCCAGAGTAACCCGGAAGACTCCATCACCTTCCATAAGTTTTCGGAAGGTTCTAGAATAACCTGGAGCATTTCAATATGATTCGGAACCTTCTACTAGAGTCCAGAACATTCTAGTAAAACCTGGAATATTCTGGAAGCATCTAGAGACTTCCGAAGAGTCAGTGATGACTATCAACATACCCAAGCTAACAAAGTTGAGGAATTAACTAATCTTTTTATCGGAAATGGCTACAATACACACTCACTTTTAGATGTGTATCATATGCACCCAAGTTACCTACCGTTGGATCTTAAAAAGTTATGAATCGATTAAAAAAAGTTATGAATCAATTATTTGTTAACCCGAGCAACAGGTGACCTAACAAATTGAAAGAAAAAAAAGAGGGTAAATTTCACCTACCTCCCCTAACGTTTCTAGCAAATATAGAGACCTCCCATATAATTTTTGAAATTCCAATGCCCTCCATTACTGTTCAAACTATTTGTCAAATTCCCCCATGCCATTATTTTAAGACTAACAATGTCAACTTTTTGTGTAAAATGACCGTTGTACCCTTAGTATATATCCTCCACAATGAAAATTTTTTTTTCACAAAAAAAAAGAGTTAAAATTAAAAAAAAAAGTAAAACGTTTTAATTAAAAACAAAAAGTATCCAAATTTTTTTAAAAAAACTACTTTTTGAAATTTTTGTTGAAAATAGTTTTTTGTAGGGAAAAAAAGTATTTTAAGCAAAACGTCCGAGGATGTATTTCAAACTCTTTCACAAATAAGTCTTCTTGGACCAGCTTCTATTTCTTTTTCTTGGAGAATCAAATGTGAATCTTGGCATGTTCATATCTTGGCATGTTCACATTGTGAAGTCAACATTCGTTTTCACCCATTTCCCATTGTGAAGAAACAAGCAAAAAGAGATTAGCAACCACTATTTCTCCTTTTAAGTCGACCAAAAATCAATTGATGTTCTACATAAAACAAATTTTGGTAAACCATTGTTTAAAAAATACAGTTTTTGAAAATTTTTTTTTTTTCAAAAATCTGAAAATAAATGCTGAAAAAGAAACCGTTTAAAAAAACATTTTCAAAATTAGTTTTTTTCCTTCAAAAAAACTATTTTCAACAAAAAAAACTTTCAAAAATTATCTTTTTTTGAAATTTTTTCTCTTTTATATGTTTTTGCTTTTAAATGGAAAACGGTATAATTTTTTTGAAATTTTTTTTTAACTCTATTTTTTTTTCAAAATGGTTTAAATTAGCCATAGCTATAGTTTGAAAAAATTTAAAGAGTTTAAATTTTCACATAAGTTGCGTCATAGCTATAGTAAAAGTGTTTTCAAATTTTAAGGGAAGACATGGCCAAATTAGTATCTGAAATTAATTTAAATTTAAAATATCTTCTTCTTGTTTTGTGAAAATTGAAACTAAAATTATTTTAAAAAACCACATTTACTTTTTCGAAATCCACTTGCATCAACAATAACTGAGGCCATATAACATCAAAATGTAATAAAAAAATCAAAGCTAAGTATTTTTTAATTGATACGTATTCGATTGTTTCCAACCATTTTTCATAACTCAATTTTGAAGACCACTTTAATCGATTACCCAATCGATTATACACGGTCGAAAAGTTACGTTTTTTTACTATAAAAGTTACGAGACGAACGAAAATGTTACGAATCATATTTGACAAAAATTACGAATTTTTGTCTAAAAATTACGAGACACAAAAAAACCAAGTGTGTCGATCATTCCTAAGCAGTCACTTTTTCTTTCTCTAATGTTTCACTAAAATTCTGATAAATACTTGGTGGGAGATGATGATTCCGACAAATAGTTCAATTCCAGCGATGAATGATCGGCGAGATTAGTTGTAGATGGAGGAAGATGAGCCATCGTTCGATCCTCCATGCCCTATCTCTTCAAACTTCAGTTTAGGCGCAAAGGGTTTGGGGAAGTCTTCAATTTTTTTCATGATTTTTAATGAGGAAGAGGGGTTTTTTAGGGCTCAAAACGACATTTTGGGTAGGTGGATGGGTCCAATGATGATGATGATGGCCACCCCATCGGTGGCAAACATATGATTCCTATCGCTTAGGGACCAAATCATATATATTCATAAATTAACATCAAAATATCATCCTTATAAATTAATAAAATAATTTTGAGGGGACTTTCTTTTCATAATTTTTACAAACAAAACCTAAAATATAGTAGACAATTTGAATAATTGGGGGGTGAGCCAAGGCCCGGGTCCCCGTTTGCATCCCTTATGTCCAACCCTGCACCCCAGATTTTGAGTAGTGTTGGACATTTATTCTTGGTACATAGTAGTAGCAGGGGAGGGCAATTCAACCCGCCTCGCTCGGCCACGAGCCTGTCTCGCTCCGTCCCGACGAGGGAGGTATTTAATTGATTTTTCGGGTATAGGTTTAGGGTAGGGGGAAATTAAAAAAACCCGACAGGGTTAGGGTAGACATTACCCCTCCCTGATACCCACCCCGAATTTTTTTTATCCATATATTTTTATTTTTCTGATTATATTTTTACACTTATAACTTGATCTCACATTCTATATCAATTCTTTTCCTTTTCCTTATACATAGTAGGTGTTGGTTAAGTTATAGTACTAATTGGTAATTTGTGAAATTTTATTATTGGTGCTTAATAATTTTGGAATACAAATAATTTTTTTTAATATTTAAAAAAAATAGGGGCGGGGATGGGTAAATAGGTGACCCGATAGGGATGTGGCAAGGGGTATCCATCCATTGTCTAGTTGGGTTTTTTTTTTTTTTTTTTTTGGGGGGGGGGAGTAGGGGGAGGGGGATAAATTTAAGGGGCGGAGTCGGAGAATGGCAAAACCCGCCCCGTCACGTCCCATTGCCATTCCAATATTGGGCTCCTAACATCTTCAAGAATCTAGTACTAAAAGGATGCAACTATGAAAGATAAACACAAAAAGATATAATTTTAAGAGTTCTTTTTTTATGTAAAAAATATAAGAAAGTACCATCATATTTTAACTATGATTTGTTTGAAAATAATAATAATAAAACGTGTTAGCCGCTCGATGTTTTCCAATTTTTAATTTTTGTAATAAAATGTAAGAACATTACTTGTACATTGCTGTTGGGTTTGTTAATGCAAAATTTCTAAAAAATTAACTGAGGAATGTCGATTTTCGTAATATTGTGAATTGGGAAGGGGAAAATGGCGCTAGAAAAAGTAAGAAAAATAGTGATGTAGAACAAGTTCTAGCCCAATTTTATGATCAGTTGGACCGGTTGAAGCCTCATAGGCCCAAACAGTTTATAATTGAAATCGCTAAATTCGGCAATTTATTGGCGAGCCCGAAATAGGTCCAAACTTGGTAGATTTTGGATTAATTCCTTGGTTTAGGCCTTCAGTTGGACGTTTTAGAATTTGAATTACTCTTAATCTTAGCGTAAACCAAGGGCTTGTAGCCTAACAATTTTCTCCTGGTTATCCCACAAGGGAGACTAGTGTTCAAGTCTCGATAGAGACTTTCGGGGTTTAGGGCTATATATGGATAACTTCTAGATCCCCTCGAATTAACAATGATAAGTACACAACCAAAGGCCACAACGGCCTCACGTTTTGGGCCCTTCCCATTAGAAGAAAAAAAAAAAAAAAAAAAGACAAAATTTTCCAGATTTCTCCCTTTCTTCTTCCAGTCGTAACAGAGATAGAGAGAGGAGGTACCACGAACGGCGTCCAAGCTGGACGACCGCCACCACCACCGACTCCAAGCCTGGCGAGCGCCGCCGCTGTCGCCTCGACCACCGCCGAACACCCACCACTTCCGTACGACGACGACGTTGAGGCACCACCACTGCCCGTCGTCCGCCTCTCTTCAACGACCCCATTGCTCGTCGTCCGCCTTCGCAACATCGTGTAAGTCTCCTATCTCCACCCTCCCCTTCTGAAGTAAAAAAACCCTAACTCCATTTTTTTTGGGACACAGTTAAATCAGCCCTAGCACACCAAGTGCCTGATGTTAATCCTCAAAGGGACTGGTACTGGATTTTCCCATTACCTCTGCACCAACTGTTAATGTCTGTGCTGATGCTACATTGCATCTCTCTCTATTGTTGAATTTGTTTTCCTGATTATTTGAGAATATCTTGTGTGTGTAGACATTGATTTACTTCTATCTTTTGGCCTTCTTTTCGCTGCATTGAAGAGTCGGAAAGCTAGGTCCTGGCGCTATGGGACAGGTGCACAGTTTTTCTGTTGAAAAAATTGAACTAGTTGCGTTTTAGGTAGATACAGTGGAAGTTTGAAACTTATATTTGTGGCCACTACTTCACCTGCAGTAGTTTATCTCCTCAGTATCTAGCTCTTAAATTGCTTAAAAGGCTCGCTATAAGGATTTATTGCTGATTATGGGCTCCTGCTTATAAGGCTCGCTATAAGGATTTATTGCTAATTATGGGCTCCTGCTTATAAGGCTCGCTATAAGGATTTATTGCTAATTATGGGCTCCTGCTTATGGTGCTTGTATGGACTACTATATCTTATGCACCAGTTAATAACGTCCCAAAAGGGATACGAAGTAGGCTTTTCAGTCCAAATCCATGGTCTCCTGGTGCATACTGAAATTGGGATGTTGTCAAGGTTTTTTCTTCATCAAATATTACTCTTGATGTGAGAAATGGTGAGAAAGAGAATTCTTTTCTTAACTAGTTCTATATCGAACCAAAATTGGTGATAGTTGGTTAGAAAGTAATTTGATTGGCTGTTGTATCTATGAATGAAAGATTGCTTGTCAAAATACAAATGAAGGATAGTATATGTCACCAATACATCTATTTCTCATGCTTTCTTTTGTCGCCTTCATAATAAAACCGAATCCTTCTTTTCTTTTGCTCATCTAGTAAACAAAAAGGATTCTCGTGGTTCTTGTTGTAATATTTATTTTGTTAAAAAATTAGAAAGCAGGTAATAATTTTCCATTTTAGATTGCAAGTGGGTATGCTGATGGCAGTATAAGAATTTGAGATTCTGAGAAAGGAACCTGTGAAACCACATTGAATGGACATGGAGGGGCAGTAACCACCCTTCGTTACAACAATCTTAGTTCTTTGCTTGCACAAAGACAATGATTTGCATTTGAGTTAGTATACTGTAAAGAATTTAATCAGAGTATGAATTTTCTCATCACCGTTGTGGTTTATGTTTTTCTGCTTTCTTTATTGCAGGTGACTGACCTTGTTTTGTTGGATAATGGTAAAACCTTGTCTGTTCAATAACTCTGGAAATTTGCTGCCTTGTCAAGTTGCTGGGAAAACAGTAGAGATATTCTGGGTATTGGATGAGGTTGAGGCCAAGCGTAAAGCCAAAAGGAGAATTAACAAGAAGAAGGAGAAGAAATCTACAAAAGGACCAGTTGATGTAGTAGAAGCTTGAGGCCAATGAAGATTAGGAATGTCACACATGGCCCTAGCATGCAAGCTCGAAGAAGAGGCAGCAAACCCTTGGAGCGGCCAGCCAAGAATGGCAAAAAGAGATACTAGCGAAATTTAGGATTTTTTTTTTGTTTCCATTTTGCTTGTATATAGAGCTTAAGGTAGATGATAATTATGTTCACCTCATGCCTCTTTTGTAAACATTATGTATTCATTTTGAACATGTGAATATATTGGATGAACGCCCGGCGTTGGCTCATATTGTTTTGTGAATTTGGCTTGATTCTATTAGTTTGAGACGCGAGGCATCGGGCTAGGCCATAAAGCAAGGTTTCCAGAAATTGACTAATGAAAGAAGCATAATGAAGATAGCAACATGATGCACCTTTATTATGCATCTTTCAACAATGGAGAATAGGTTTTTTGGTGCTGAAACTGTGTTTAAGAAATAAGTTGTTATGGGAAAAAATTGATAGCATCTCACCTATTTTCTTTCAACGATGAACTTAATTTTTGGTACAAATGATGTACTCTGTAGTATGTGAAAGATAGATGGTTCAGATCGCCAAAAAAAACTCCGGTGGGGATGTGATGGTTTAGAATAAGACTTTTCATGCCTCGGGATGCATTAAACTTGATCCGATCTCATGGCTATCGATATCTGATGATCTAAAAAATTGGTGTTAATGATGGAATCAGCGAGGCGTGAAATGTTAATGGTTCAGATCGACCATTAAAGATTTTTACCCAATAATGACCTTTAAAATCTATACGTTGAATTTATTGGTTGGAAACTAAGTCTTGTGCTATAGTTTATTGTACAGTGGCCACATGACTGCGAAACAATCGTGATAATCCAGACCGTTGATATTGTTCAACTTAGTCATTATAGTGTTGTCGTGGAAAATTGGCTCGATCGGGTTTAGAAATGTTCTTTATCGAGACGCAATTTCTATGAACTAAATCTTGCGTTATAGTTTTTTGGATAGTGGCCGCATGATTGCGAAACGATCGCGATAATCCATACCATTGATATTGTTTGTCTTAGTGATTTTAGTGTTGTTGTAAAAAATTGGCTCGATCAGGTTTAGAAAGGTTTTTTTTATTGAGACGCAATTTCATGAATAAAAAGAGTTTCTTTGATTGATTAAGTGTGTAGCGATACCCGGTTGACTTAATTTTTGGTACAAATGATCTAATATACGTAATGTAAAAGATAGATTATTCCGATTGCAGAAAAAACTACAAGCTGGGGCTCAATCGATATGTGACAATAGTGCACTTTATTTAAGGGAACTTAACCGGTTATGATGACATTGTTTCCAATATATGAAGTTTTCCAATTCTAAATATTGTCCCACATTGCTTGGGAGTAAAATGGGTGATCACTTAATATATGTTGGTACCTCTCCACTCATAACCAATTGGCAATGAGTGGAGAGATTCCAACATATATTAAGTGATCACCTATTCCACTCCCAAGCAATATGGGACAATATTTCTTAACATCCCCCCTCACATGCAGCCGCATTTGAGGTTTGTCACATGTGGCCACTTTTTTGGTCCTATCATCGTGCAGCCTTTTTGTTAGTCCGTTATCGCGGGGTGTTGATTATGAATTTTTTTTTAAACGTGGAGTTGAATAGGCCCTGCTCTAATACCATATGGAAACTTTATGTCCATCTCATAACCAATTGGCAATGAGTGAAGAGGTCCTAGCAAAAAAATCTTAATTTATAAAGGCAGCTGATAATGCCAAAACTAATATTGTTCGTGCCAAAACCAAAACTGTTTGTGCCAAAACACTAATTGTTTTTGCTTCCACATTGACTTATATGCCCTTTTACTATTCAACTTCCTTTAATTACAAAACTAACCCTTGAATCTCTTATGGATTACTATTTCATAATCTGAGTTGAGTGGTGTCAAAACAAAATGAATGGGATGATGAGAATAACTGAGAAATGAACTTTGAAAATATGAGTTTGGCACAACTCAAATGAACAGAATTACCTTCATCACATGAAAATAACGTTAGGAAATCACGTTGAGAGAATCATGATTTAGGTCACCCTACCTGATAAAAAATAAATAAATAAAAGGTCATTCTACCATCTCCAGTGTCTCAAAGGAGTCAATTTCCATCCAATTTTTTTTGTCCCCACCTGTCCCCTCCAGTTTTTCGATTTATTTGGGTCCATTAATTCCAAATCGCAAAATATAATCGGAATCGTTCAATTTTTTAGAACTCATCGAGAAGAGTAAGCACTCCAAGAATTAGATCAATCAGAGTGCATTTGATATATGACCCCATCATGTTTGTGCCAAAAAAAAAAAATTGTTCCTTTTTTAGAACTCGTTGAGAAGAGTAAGCTCTCCAAAAATTAGTTCGATCAGAGTTCATTGATGCATGGCTGCACCATATTTGTGCAAAAAAAAAAAAAAAAAGACATTTAAAGTTTCAAATGATATTTTGCTTTCTTTTTTCTCTCTCACAAATATGATTAGTTCATGTATCAAACGGACTCTGAACGAACTGATTCTTGATGTGCTAACTACTCTTCTTGGCGAGTTGATCAGAATAAATGATTCTGATCGTTTTTTGGATCCACAATTGACCCAAAAAATAAAAAAAATGGAGGTAACTAGAGGGAAAAAAAAATCCTAGGTGTGAACTGACCTATCTCAGAACCACAAATTTGTTTGGCTACTTTACCGTCCGTCCAAAGAGAGAGTAAAAAAAAGAAAAAGAAAAACGGGCAAGCAAGGGTCACCAGAACAATGTCCAGCTTGCATCCAATTAGTAGGTAGGTTATTGTAGTTTATGTATATAATAAAGGGCATATAAGTCATTACAGAAGCAAGAAAAAGTAGTGTTTTGGCGGGAACACTTTTAGTTTTGGCAGGAACAATATTGATTTTGGCATTATCAGCTGCCTTTATAAATTATATGTAAATATAAATAAGTTTCCAAAACAAACACGAACAATGCTCTTGGATAAAAGATTTCATATATACATATGAAAGATTTCACATTGGCACATTGCCTTCGAAAATCGCATGAGTGAATTTCATACAAAATCTACATTGGGATTTATTGGAGGTGCTCCTTAAGGCCCCACTCCTTAAGGCCCCACAAGTTATGCGGAAATGATGGGCAAAGAATCAAAGATGGGAAATTTAATTTTATTGCAACTTTCTTAATTACTAGTATTTTGCTACAAAGAGAGCTGCGGTATTCACAATTCTAACCTTCATTATGCGAAAAAACTCTAGTTTCTTTCCATCCAAGCGCTTGTAGCCTAGCGGACATTTGGAGTTTAGGGCAATAGGTAGTTCCTAGACCTTTATGAACTAACTCACTAACTCTCCCGCTAACCCCTCCACTGATGTATATCGAATGGCCAAAAAAAAAGAAAAGAGAACACAATCAGAAAAAATGAGAAAATAACTTCTCTTATCTTATTTACTTCACTTTAATTTGACAATTAGGAGATTCCTCGTTTTCCATGGAACTTCTCTCTTTGGGAGAACATAGGTAGGCATGGAAATAAATAAATATAACTAGAGTCTATGCTAATTGGAAAATCTAAATCTAAAACGAGAATAGCCACCACAATTGGAAATGAGAAATATAAATTGAAGTGGTTAAGAGGTAACGCCATGTTCTTCGATGTTGTGGTTTTTGGAGCTCCGGGGGTTAATTGTCCACCCACAACATTGGTGTTGGAAACATCCCTGCAACAAGTAAAATACATTTTAGACATATGAGCAGATAATATATACTTCAATATGCTTAATATGCCCTGAGATATCAAATAATAAATAATAGTATGACTGAAAAAATTTTGGGGCGTTGATGATGATAAAAGAAAAATACCCGTTTAAACAAAAATAAAATTTTTGTTTATTTTTTAAACTTTTTTTGGTTTACATAAAATTTTGCAGCTTTTCAGTTCATCTTAACAAGTAAAATTTAAAAAAAAATAAATAAAAATTTTTGTGCTAAAATTTGAATTTTTTTTACTTAATACGAAAAATAAGTGAAGGGTTAGTTTTTTGGCTCAATTTTTTTCCCTAATATTTTAGAAGTTAGTCGATGTTTCTTTCCAGTTTTTGATTCCTATAATCTACACAAACAACGAAAGGGAAAAAAATAGCAAAAATATAAACAAACTCACTTAAGATTGATATAAGCTAAATACAAAATAAATTAGGACGATCCAAATTAGGTGACTTACAAGACTTTCAGATTTGGAAGGCTTAAAACTCCCGGTGGGACATTTCCTCCTAAGCCTGGATTGTTATTGAGCCGTCTATAAAAAAATCAAGCACAAAAAAATATCAGTTACATGAGAAGTCAAACTCGCAAAAATGAAAAATAACAAATTCAGTCTTAATTCATGGAAATTAAGAAATTCAAATGTTGAATTTGGACAGAACTCACAAGAATAACAAGGACTTGAGGTTTCCCAATGAAGGTGGGATAGTTCCTGTGACAGTGTTGTTTTGTAATTCCAAATCAACAAGGCTTTTCAAATTTCCTAGCTCATCGGGGATAATTCCTTGAATGTTGTTGTTATTTAGTTTCCTACCCAAAAAAGTTAAGAAATAGAAAATCAAATTGGATTAGGTTAAACAAACAATTCATGATAATAAAAAAGAAAATGAAAAAGAACTATTCATGTATGTTACTCCCCCATCCCCAAAAGTTAGTTTATTACAAATAGACGTGTAATTTTTTAATAAATAATAAATTACTTCCGCAAACACTTTAAAATATCTTCGCACCAAATTAAAGATATCAATAGTTCTAAAATTTGGTTCAAATTTTTTTATAAAATTATGTACATAAGTATTTTGATTATTTATTAAAAATTGCACGTCTTTTGTAGTAGACTAACTTTTTGAGGAGAGTATATGGGAAAATAATTTAAATATTGAGAATTGGCATACAGGTATTGTAGGTGTTGAAGGTTCCCGAGTTCAGGAATTAAGTGACCACCCAGGTTTTGGCCATTCAAGTCCCTGCACATAGATTGGGATTTGTTATTGTCGCAATATATATGACAAGAGAACTCCAATTAATTATTTTCATACTGCCAAGAAATGCTAAAAAAAAAAAAAACTACAAATATTATGACAAAAATTTTAACCACCATCGTTATGTTAAACTCCTACTTGATTAATTACATATATCAAAACAAAAACATATAACTTTTTTTTTTTTTTTGATAATTGAAAAAGCAGAAGGTAATTTGTCGTCTAGCTTGTTTATTTTTTAGTTTCTGCATACTTTTGTTTTACCAAACTGAACACCACAAGAAAAAAAGGACAGGAATAGTCTTCTGCACTTCTTTGGTAAAAGATGAAATTGGAAAATAATACATGATATGAAAACGGTTGGTTACTAGCATACGTCCGTGCTCTAGTGATGAAAAAAATAATAAACCAGAACCATATATATAATTTTGTGCTAAAAACTCTACAACCGCAAACTCTTATATGCACAACTTAACTGAATCTTAGAGCAATGAATATTTTAACTATCTAAAGCCCATCAAGAAAGCTTCAAGAATATTAAAAGGAGCGTGAAAAAAATAAATTGAGAGAGAAGTAGGAAATACTCCCTCCGTCCCAATTTAAATGCTTCCTACGGTTATGCGTGTTTTTTTAAAACTCTTATAGTTTTCATTCTATAATGTATTTTATATCCAATATGGATCTTATTTGATAGATCTCAATTAGTTCTATTAGACAAAATTTTTAAAAACTTTGGAAACCTTACCAATAAAAAGATATAGACGGAGGGAGTATATACAGTCGGGTGACTTGTTTATTGTCGTTGCATCCGACAAAATACCAAGTACAAGGATCGTCAAGAGATGGATCCCAACTCCCTAAGAAACCGTCTGGATCAGACAAGCTGTGTCTGAGAGCAGTCAGAGCATCTTCTTCATTGTTTGCATTAGCCATCGACTGGCATCGAGAACAAAAACAAGCACAAAAAGAAAAAAGTGATGGGCATGGCCATGGCTTTTCTTTTTCTTTTTGTTCCTCTTTCTTTCTTTATTAGGGAAACAATTCTCGGTCTTTACGAATTTAGTTAGGAGAAAAAGCGTTGTATTTATAGGGTGAAACACAATATAGCAACATTCCAATTCAGAAACTAAATGAATTTTAAGAAAACTTAATTAAGGAAGTTGAAGTGAATGAAATAGTAAGATCGAAAGCAAACTTACCTAATGAAAATATGAAATAGATCTCCTCCCCAAAAAGTTGACGCTTCCAAAATTACTTTGTTAGTTAATTAAATTAGTATTACTGTACTAAATTTTTAAGAAAAGGAACTACTTCAAAAATAGATACAATATGATTATTGGGACATTTTACTAAAAATTAAAGGGTAAATGACCAGCTGCTCCATATTTAGAGCCCATGCTCCGCGCGCTCTAGTCGAGCTGCGAAAATGATCGAATAACTCCGCTTCTTACTTTTCTACCCAATCTACCCCTATTCTCTCTCTCTCTCTCTCTCTCTCTCTCTCTCTCTCTCTCTCTCTCTCTCTCTCTCTCTCTCTCTCTCCAATTTTTATCTAGGCGACGAGTGAAGACCAATATTTTCAATCTCGTACCTTACCGGCCGGTACCGGCCGAGATGTACCGTGCCAGCCAAAAAACAGGATACCCAGCTACCTGTTCCGTTCCGGCTAGAATATCGTCCTGTTCCGGATTGTTCCGGCAATTTCCCAGATTCCATCCGGTACAGAAACAAACATCTTTTAAGGTTTAGATCTGCCCTCCGGCGTGAAGCCGCGAGCATTCCGGCATGAGAATCTTATAGCGATGTACATAAAGCAAGACAGAGCTATCGTCGACTCTGATTTAAAAGAAAGGTATTGTAGATCTGTGAGAGAGAATCGCAATGGGGAGGCATTTTGCCTCAAGTTTCAGTGGTTTTGGAAAATATGGAGGAGATAAGTATGAAGAGAGAGAGAGAGAGAGAGAGAGAGAGAGAGAGAGAGAGAGAGAGAGAGAGAGAGAGAGAGAGAGGAGATCAAGTTCCAAGATTGCATCACGTGCCTGAGAAATGGGCAAGTGGGAAATAATGTGGACTATGGGTGGAATTATCGTTTTGAACTTTCAATTGATTATTTTCATACTTGACTTTTAATATTTTGGAATATACTATGTTAACGTTGATGTATATTTGGTGTGTGCATGTATTTAGTCATATGCATATTTGAGGTTTATAAAATTGAGCAAAATTTTAGTTATATATACATATAAATATAAAAATAAATTTTTTAAATTCTTAAATGTATGGTCTAAATTTTAAATGTACGATCTAAATTATAAATGTACGGTCTAAATTCTAAAATGTACATTCTAAATGTACGGTCAAAATTCTAAATGTACGGTCAAAATTTTAAATGTACAGTCTAAATTCTAAATGTACGGTCTAAATTCTAAATGTACAGTCTAAATTCTAAATGTACGGTCTAAATTCTAAAATGTACATTCTAAATGTACGGTCTAAATTCTGAATGTATAGTTTAAATTCTAAATGTACGGTCTAAATTCTAAAATTTACATTCTAAATTTAGGGTACCCTATGAAAGTGCCTAAACCTAAACCTTAGGGTATCCTATGAAAGTGCCTAACATCCTAGGGTACTCTATGAAAGTGCCTAAACCACTAAAAACCCTGTAATAGAAAAGTGCACCCTAAGTGTCTAAGCCCCAAAAAAGAGTGATTGACCTTAATGGAGTTAATGGTAATTAAAAAGAATGATTGGAGTTAGTGGTAATAAATATTTATTTTTTGTATTGGCCCGTAATAAAACCAAAATTAAATAAGTAATAAACTTCCTAAACTTCCTAAATGCCGTCATTTTATATATAGCAATATTCATAGTTACTTTTGAAATCTTTATTGCAGAATGATTTTTCGTGAGGAGAAACGTGGATGCAACAAGTGGCGTGTAATGATTGGTTTGTTGTATAGGATTTTTAGTGGAGCATGTGACACAATCGTATTAGCACTCCTGATCTTTATTCATAAATAGGTTACATAATTGAGAAAATGGTAACATAATTCAAGAATTTACCCTAATTGTTTCATTCCAATTAATTGGTAATTCCAGGGGTACAGAAGTTTGGCATACAGAAAATGTACTGATCGGCTCAAGGACCCACTTGTGGGTCCCACACAAAAGATCCGAGCCGTTCATTCATCTTAAAATGATTTTTCGAGGGCTCTCGCGAGAAATCAGCTCAATCGGACATGCCTAAGTGCTTGATCCAAAATCCTCCCATTTCCTTCAAAAAATTCTTTTTAAGGAAACATGAGGATTTTGGATCAAGCACTTAGGCACGTCCGATTGACTTGATTTCTCGCGGGGCCCCCGAAAAATCATTTTAAGATTAATGAACGAATCGGATCTTTTGTGTGGGACCCACAAGTGGGTCCCTGAGCCAATCAGTACATTTTCTACATGTAGTTTGGTCCCCAATTAATAGGACATTGGGAAAACCGTAAAGGAAGATTCAATTTCGAATCTCACATGTAGGTTTGGAAGATCCGTTATTAAACTAAGCAAATTACCTCTTCTTTGCTAAATTTTTCCTTATTAGTAGATTTAAAATCTTCCAAACTATTAGATTCCAAATTGACACTACAATAAATGTGACTTTCTGTAGCATAATTTCATAGCATTTTTTTAAGAATGTGTAGCCAAGACAACATTCGTAAAATGCTATAAAAAGCACGAAAACGCCATGGAAAGTACAAAATATTATTGCAGAATGACTTTTCGTGAGGAGGAACGTGGATGCGTCAAGTGGCGTGTAGTGATTGGTTTGTTATATAGGATTTTTAGTGGAGCACGTGACATAATCGTATTAACACTCCTAATCTTTATTCATAAATAGGTTACATAATTGAGAAAAGGGTAACATAATTCAAGAATTTACCTTAATTGTTTCATTCCAATTAATAGGAGATTGGGAAAACCGTAAAAGAAGATTCAATTTCGAATCTCACGCATGTTTGGAAGATCCGTTATTAAGCTAAGCAAATTATCTCTTCTTTGCTAATTTTTCCTTTACTAGTAGATTTAAAATCTTCCAAACTATTAGATTCCAAATTGACACTACAACAAATGTGACTTTCTATAGCACAATTTCATAGCATTTTTTTAAGAAAGTGTAGCCAAGACAACATTCGTAAAATGCTATAAAAAGCACGAAAACGCTAAGGAAAGTACAAAATAGGTAGCAGATGAAAAATGCTATTAAAGGTCTGACCCTTTTTATAGCGCCGGTTATCATAGCATTTGCTAAAACGCTATATATGACTTTCTATAGCATTTTTGGCACGCTATAGAAAGTGACTTTTGTTATAGTGGTGAAAAGATTAGCTGCACCATTTTGGCGAAAACCCACGTTTCCACTAACCAATTTGATCAACGGTCCATAATCACTTTCTACCAAATCAAGGAGTCATTTTGTTTTTTTATATTTATTTTTATTTTTAAGAAACATGGAGTTATCTATCGTAGTATTGCAGAATTTTTGAATCTTAAAAATCTTGAGTTTATCCTAAAAGGAGTGATTAGTTTTATTTCCATCTTCTAAATTTCAAAAAAAAAAAAAAAAACGTATTTTCTCCTAATAGGAATGATTTGTTGAGTGAGTTCATAATTTATGGAAGCAACACATTTGTTTACAAACAGTCAACGACAAATCAACAAAAAAAAAAGGAATGATTTAATTTGTACATAAAGCAACACCTCTTGAGATGAAAATTAAATTATAAACTATTCATAATAAAAAAATGATAGTAGGATAAATTAAGGCAAGTATAGTAGGTATAATCTTTAATTTTCCATATTTCATAAACCACGTTTATAATTTGGTCGTGATTTTTGAAAATAATAATTGCATGAATCCATGATTTATGCATTTTCAAAATATTGAGTACTTACATTTGCATATGTTACCCTAATTCTATACAATTTTGCATATTATTTTAATCCATTCTTTATTATACCGTAATATGTTTGCAAAACTAGTGTTAGTATTCCTCACTGTTGGACAATTTGAAGTACCTTCCCCGAGTGGTTGGTCAGTCATTTTTGTTTGGCCGGAAATAAATGGCTGAAATACTCTTATGTGAAGAGTGAAGACTACTGCGTGACAAGTTATGAGGGATATGGGGTACTTATAGGGGTGAAAAAGGTGTAGGGAATTTCCGAGTTGTTTTTAATAAAAAAGGGAAATTATTTCTATGGAACAAATAATGATTGGAGATATTTCTGTGAGAAATAATAGAAGCCTATGAATATCACTATTATAATATAAAAATTATGAACCCGAGAATGCTTTTCTATGCATGGTAGATAGAATAAATGGAAGCATGGTAGGGGAATATATGAATAATTAATTAATATAATAAATTAGGAAATGATTGACAAGTTAATTTCCTAGAGTCCTTGATTAATTTACGCATCTTCAAAGGAGAAGATATAAACCCATGGAATGATTCAAGATAATATTCACGCACCCATGGAATGATTAAGATAATATTCACGCACCTATGGAAGTAATTTTCATTGCGCCTTCATTGAATGAGTAAGAAAAGTTTTGTTCGGAGTAAAAACCTTTCATCCATTCCGTGTCTTTATTTTTTGCTTATTATGTGCATAGCACGGGTTTGTACAGGGTGAATCTCACATCTATATTATAAAATGGTTAAGTTTTTTGAATCTCTTATATTTTCAGCCCTTGGATTCAATGGATGGCCGAGATTGATTTTCACGCTAGCCCTCAAAGGCTCAGATCGATTAAGCTTTTAACAGACGGTCAAGATGCATTTTCGGGCTCAAATTTTTCCCGCCTAAATGTTTATCCATACTTGGAAACCCAGAAACGTTGCCTAATTATTTTGATACTCTCTCTCCCCCCTTCCTTTCTCATGATCACTAATTTGGGAACACAAATTTTCACCCTCTTCGTCAATCATGTAACAACCACAATTAAAAAGGAAAGCTTCAAACACGTAACAACCAAATCAGTAAATCGAATAGGCAACGTGCGGAAAGAGATCCCATAAATCAAATTTCTGGGATCTCATTTCTAATTTATATATGAGAGGAAACGGAGATGATCTTGAATTTGGTTGGAAATACCACTGGTTAGTCTCTCCTCTCTCTCAACTAAGTTCTCTCCGTCACCGATACCAATGTTAAGAAACCATGATCAGCATGCAGCGACGATCAAATCACTACAAGAAATTTCACCATTCCCGACTAACTGTTTGGTCGGCTAAGGTGGCCTTTTTAGTCGGCAAAGGGTTTTGCCGACCAAATTTTTAGTCGGTATTTTTTGTCAGGTAATGATTGTCGGGAAATATATTTACCGACTAAAAAATATTTAGTCGGCTTAGGTAGATCTTTTGCCGACTACCGTTACCGACCAAAAACTTGGTCGGTGTTTCTTTTTTAGTCGGAAAATGTATAGACATTCCCCAACTAAATATTTGGTCGGTAAATGTATGGACTATCACCAACTAAATATTTAGTCGGGAATGTGTTCACGATCACCAACTAAATCTTTAGTCGGGGAATGTATGGACTTTCACCAACTGAATATTTAGTAGGGAAATGTGTTCACTATCACCGACTAAATCTTTAGTCGGCAAATGTCTGCATAAATGTTTAAATCCCAGAATTGGCTACAATTTTTTTTCCCATTTGATTTTCTGCCATCCTTCCGTAATTAATACTAAATAAATAAATTTGCAGAAATAAATCCAAACTTTAATAAATAAAGGTGTCGACCAAATACTTAGAAAACAACTTGTATCCAAGTTCCCAAACAGTAAAATAACAAGTCTAAGCATAACAAGGGGAAAATAAAAAAATCCAACCTTGGTAACAAAATTTATCCAAACCCCTACACCACAATATACTAGAAAGTTCAAGTTCAACAAACGGATAACCAAAAAACATCCAAGCACGTAGAATCCACAACCAAATTTTAGTTGTGATCTTCATAGTCAATAACCAAACTAGAACGGTGGGATACTCCATTAGAGCGTCGATCTGTAAAAAAACAAAAAAAAAAGAACAATCTACCATTAGTATTTATGAACTCGGGTATCCCATTGCTCAAAAAGAACATATGTATACTATACAGTAATTCTTTTAACATATATCTTTGTATTATTATATCAATGCAACTTGCAATTAACCTTAAATATAAGAATTTTTAACTTGTAAGTTATGACGGAAGATGGTGACTGCTAACTTTACTAGTGCGTCTTTCAAGTGAAAGTGCCAGAGTCAATTTCAAGGCCACAAGTGAAAGACCATTCTAAGTGTAATAGTTGTGTCTAACTTTGAATTTTTTAGAATTCCGTATCCCCATTTTTTTAGAATTTCCGTGTCCCCATGTCCATGTCCGTGTCCGTGTCTATGTCCGTGTCCGTGCATCATAGTTAAAGAGACATCAAAAACTTCATCCATATCAAACAGCTCCAAAAGACTGCTTGAACACTTTATTTCCAGAAGCAATGAACACATTACTGCATATATAGTTGTATTGCAAAGATTGTTATGATATCATTCTACACGAGTTCTTAGTGAACAAGATACGCAATGGAATTTACAAAACAAAAACAAAAAAATTTAAAAAAAGAAGGTAAATAATGGTATCACTTTCGCAAAGTGCAGTCACAGTTCAGGCTATCACCACAAATGAAATGTTTTCAGAGCAAGCCACCAAGTATATTTTCTTTCTATTCAAATGAATCCCTTGACAAGTTATACTTTCCCTTAATAATTTTCTTACTAGTTACGATTTAAAAGAAGAGAAAGAATGGTGAAGCAGATTACTGCTTTCACAACCCAGTAATTATTAAGAGCAGCCAATCGGTATAAGTTGATAAAAAGTGGCTTTGTCCAACTTCCAAGATCATGTCATATAGTATATCACAAGTCATTTTTTAGCACAAGTCTGATGAGGGAAACAAAATATCAGGACTTCAAAATCAACATACGAAACTAGACGGTTGATGATCTTGTATTTTAGAAGTTTAGCATCACAAAGGCTCATCTAAGAATTGAAATCAAAACTAGTCCTCAGTTAAAGTGCGGGATAGCATACATAGTTCGTCTACAAACAACTTGACCAAACTACTCCTATGCAAAGGTTCTATAAACAATAGCACCAACATCCAAGCAGTATTAAGGTCCTCCAACGACTCCATCAACCCCAAGTGTACAGATTTGCTACATAGAACATTCACAGAGATGCATATACTACATACATATACCATAACAAATTTCCACCAATTGACTCCAAAAAAACAGGACTCAAGACCACGGACAAACTTTGAACGTATTTTGGGAATTGCGCATATTAACATCAAGTAGCGGCTGATTTCAGGTTTGTATGCAAGTAATCAAAGTAACAAAAAATTAGGGGGAAAATAGAAAGGAGGTTGAAATCACGAGAATACATACCCTCGGAAAGAAATCAATCGGATGAGAGAATGGGATTGAACCATCCCGGAGATAATCAATCGGTGAGAAAGATCGATGGAACTGAACCGTCTATGAGCGATTTGGTGATGAACCGTCCAGAGATTTCCCTAGCCTTGAGCCGTCCATAGATTGCCCTAGCCTTTCACTCATTCGGTACGAGGATAGTTCTATCTCTCAATCCATAACCCCAGAGCTCAACACAACCCTCAGCCCTAGCCTTACACTTGATGGAGTGAATTTATGTACCAGTTACATCGATCGGAGAGGCCGTGGGGGTGAATAACAAGAGGGAGAGAGACGGTGGGCGAGAGTAACGAGTGAGAGGAGAGATGGACAAGAGAGAGTCGAAGTGGTGGGCGAGATCAATAACGAGAGGGAGAGAGGGTGAATTTCTGTGAATCTGTTCTTGTTTTGTTTGGAGTATTTTGCTAAGGGAACTGGTTTAGATCAGGTATGGCGTGCTCCACAGTCCATACGGTGCCGTTTTAATCAACATTTCCCGACTAAATTATTTGTCCGGAATTTATGTGCACCCGCCAACATTTTCCCGAAATTTTTTGAATTGGCGCCCAAACAAGAAACCCAACTTGTGCCGGCAAAGTTCTTGGTCGGACCGCCAACATTTTTCACAAAAAAATTCAATTGGTGCAAAAAAAATATTTCAACAACTAAAAAATACTCCCACCGTCCCATAAAATAAGTTCACTACGAAAAAATATGTAATTTTCAGGGGGGGAAAAAACAATATTTGCTTTTTTTATTTTCATTTTTCTTCTCTCATTCAACCTTTGGGTGACGTCCTCCTCCTTTCTCAATGTAACCTTATGGAGTTTTATCTATAAAATTTCTTTTGCCTGCCCAAAATAAATAAACATTGAACAAAATATTCATTTCCTCTAATGGGCAGAAATTTGTCATCACATTGAGTTCTTGGCGTGAGAGAAAAGTTAGGTTTACTGATTTGGGGGAAATCAATCGCAGGAAACAGCCTGGTTTTGGCGAATAAGAGTGCCCTCCAATTTTTGTGGGCCAGTGAAAGTATTTAGTTCCAATTTCAAAAAAAAAAAAAAGGTGTGGGTATTTAATAATAATTGGAAGGGGTCTCGGTGGTGAGTTTGTTCCTTTCTTTTGGTACCAAGTCATTGGTCGTGTGGGGCCGCGGGTCCCATACAAATGATCCGATCCGTTCAATAATTTTAAAATAATTATTTGATTGAGATCATAGAAAACTAGCTCAATTGAATACTTATAAGTAATAATCCAATCTTTTAGTTTTTTTTATTCAGAATTTAGGATCTTGGATACTGAATGATATTTTACGTCTGATCAAATGTCAAGGGATATGTATTTTACTTCATTATAGCGCAAGATGATATAATTCATATTGGGCAAAAGACTGATACCAAAAAAAAGAAGAAAAAGGACCTTACGTGGGACTCGAGGGTACTCTTTAAGACTTTAATGTCATCAAACGTTTTAATATCTTTTGATCATGTGGTTGTTAATATCCAATGATTTTCAATTTTTACGACGACGATGGAATAAAAAAAATGTGAAATCCTGACGGTCCAGACTGATCATTATAAAAATAGACTCGGCAATGGCCTTTAGAATCTATGCGTTCATCTTACTTGATAGCAAACTAACTCTTGTGCAGTAGGTGGATGTATAGTAGCCATACGACCACGACGCAATCATGACGATCGAGATCGTTCATTTCATTGTGCTTGTTGATTAAATCATTCATGTAAAATTTTAGCTCGATCGGGTTTACAGAGCCCTTTATTGAGATGTGATTGATAGAAACTAAGTCTTGTGCAGTAGTTGAATGTACAGTAGCCACACAATGGCTACATAAATCACGACGATCAAGATCGTTGATTTCGTGGTGTTTGCTGGTAAAATCTTTCATGTAATTTTTTTGCTCGATCAGGATTAGAATGCCTCTTGATCGGGACGCAATTGATTGTAAACTAAGTGTTGTGTAGTAGTTGAATGTATAGGAACCATAGAACCGTGACACAATCATGACAATCAAGATTGTTGATTTTGTTGTACTTATTGATTATATCATTCATGTAAATTTTTGAATGTTATAGCCGCTTATAATTATGTGATATAACTGATGATATCTTTGAATTGGTCTTTTAGAAGATAGTATATTAGCATAAATTACATGTAGGCCTAAAGAATTAAATATACAATTGCCGACCAAATTTTGGTCGGGAAATAACAAAATCCCCCGCCAATATTTTACGTGGAATTTTGAATTGGCGCAAAAAAAAAAAAAAATTTTCAAAAACAGTCAATTGCCGACTAAATAATTAGTCGGGAAACACCAAAACCTCCCGCCAACATCTTCGTGAAATTTTGAATTGGCGCAAAAAAAAAAGTTAATTAATATGACAATTGCCGACCAAATATTTAGTCGGGAAATGCAACCCGACAATTGCCAACTAAATAGTTAGTCGGGAAATGCAACCCGACAATTGCCAAGTAAATAGTTAGTCTGGAAATAACAAAATCCCCCTCCAATATTTTCCGTGGAATTTTGAATTGGCGCAAAAAAAAAACATTTTAAAAACAGTCAATTGCCGACTAAATAATTAGTCGGGAAAATCAAAACCTCCCGCCAACATTTTCATGAAATTTTGAATTGGCGCAAAAAAAAAAATTGTTAATTAATTTGACAATTGCCGACCAAATATTTAGTCGGGAAATGCAAACTGAAAATTGCCAACTAAATAGTTAGTCGGGAGTAAATTCCCACCAAAAAATTTGCCTTCGCGCCATATCGTCCCCGACCGCAAAGGATTTTAGTCGGGAAATAGATGATATTTACCAACCAAATTATTTGGTCGGTGTTAAAAATACACTTAGCCGACCAGATTTTAGTTAGTCGGCAATTGTCGGGTTTTTTGGCGACTAAAATGATTTAGTCGGGAAATTTAGTCGGGAATTGTGTAATTTCTTGTAGTGAATATTCTAGAAAATTTTCCTTTGCGATGACTTTTGGTTCTCTAGGTTTTTCTTTTTCTCTATTTTAACTATGCCTTCTTCTTCTTCTTCTTTTGTAAACATTGTCTTCTTTTATTTTGGAAAGATTTTGATGTAGATCTGGAATTTTTGTGGTTCTCAACAGTTTTGGAATTTTGATGGAATTCGGTTCAGGTTTTTTCATGTGATGACTTCTACATTAGTTCACTTCGTCAATTTTTTATTTATTAAAATCCATTTTTATCACTCATCTCTGTGCTGTTCCAGTGAGTTTTTTTTTGGGGGAAAGTTATTCCGTGATTGTTGTCTATATTGCTGAGGTTTTCCGGATTTCAAAAGTTCATAATTGTGAGCGTGTAAGGTTCACGACTCATACAACTGCCTCAAACAGGGATTGATTTAGTCTATCTACTTGGGGGAAGGCATTCCCATTTCTAATTTAGATATGGCCAGGTTTAGATTTGCAGTCAATCTTTCGATTTGTAACAATGTTCTTGTAAAACTTATACATTGCTAATCAAGTAATCAATTATCACTGGTGTACGGAGAACGAATATTTTTTTGGACTAATAAAAAGTTTAAGTGGAATTTTTTTTTCTTCTGAATCTTAATGTAAAATCTTTGGTGATGGAATCTCATTAGTTTATGTACGGTCAAATCATAAAGTTAAAATTTTTGTTGGAAATGGAATCTCCTTAGTTCATGTACAGTCAAATTTTGTTTGCTGGAGTGCCTTTAGGCACGGGTCATTCACTAGTAAGTTTATATTGCTGGAATGATTCAGAATACAATATGAACAATTACTCTGTCTCGGGTTCATAAATGTTGACATCTTATTCGAAAGGGAACCTAATAGTGGCAAGTAAGCCTAATATCCACTTCTAATAATTATATCTTCTAGTTATTCCCCTGTAGTAGTAGTAGTAGTAATATTAAGCTATCTCTGTTGATCGAAGGTGCCAGAGAGCACCAGCGTCCTCGAGGAACTTGACGAGTTAGCCTTCGATATGACTATGAAATGAAAGAGTTTCACGGGAATTGTCTTGATCGTCAGATTAGTGCATTCCATTTATTTACACTGCCCCTCTTTCTTTTGCCAGGATGTCTTTCATCAGCCAGCACCTTCAAGAGCCAGTCAGTCCCGGGACGGAAGACTCGAGAGACCTCTCCTTGTCTCAAAGGGCCGTTTAGATTCATTTCAGGTATCTCATGACTCTTTTCGTATCCCCAATCAGTTCGCCACCAATGTACACCTTGGGTATCGAAGATATAAGATTAAATGGGGCAAGAGAAAAACATCAAAGCGAGTAATGACATTCCAAAGAGGTTGGCACCCCACCTGACGGCAAATCATATACCTCTTGAGACCCAAAAGATTGGAAGGTTGACAAGAAGATAACCAACCAAACAAACGAAAACAACCTATACCCACACCTAAATCCCAACACTAAAACCCCAAATAGAAACAAAGAGAGCAAAAAACCCAACAACGCCAAAACCCCCTAGGGAAGCAGAACCACACCACCTGAAGCAGCAAAGATGAACTGCAGAACATGAAACAGAGCTGACAATTAGCTCATCCTATGTCTTGCGCTTTCATCTCAGCCTTGTTTATTGGCCAAATTGCTTGAGTTTCGTTTACTAGAGTTTTGTTTATGTTTACGATAGTATCCATTGAGACAGAAGCAGATAGAGTAGCAGCAGCCATGGCTGACGTAAAAACCACACATTTTTGTTTGATTCTCCCACCCTTATAATTTCCTGGATAAACCTAGAATATCATCAATCGTTTTCCTTTCCTTTTGGTTCCTTTTATAGCTGCCTTGACTGGAGAAAGACAGTTGACTTCGTGTTGATCAAGGGGAATATTATCGGATGACCCCGTCTAAGCCCAAACTATTGCATAGTTGAATCCCCTCATGCTTTCTCCCCGACGACAAGTTGCCCAACTTGATTCCTTCATCGACGAGTTGCACTCCCTTTTTGTGTTTGAGGGTATTTTTGAAACGTTGGGATAGCAAAGGATCTCGGGAATTGAAAACAGTTTTAATGGACTAATTATACTTCAACTCCTTAACTATGTCCTTTTAGCCTAGGCGCCCTTGAAAATATGTGTTTTCTCCGTCCAACCCAACTTGTTCACAATGTCTACCTAAAAGTCTTATTGGGGAAATTTAAATTTGTATCATTCGTCGGATTAAGAAAAGCACTTTTGTACAGTTCATTTTTTTCCCCCCCGCATATTTTAAGTTTTCAATTACTTGTTTAAAATAGTGCGAAAAACATTTAAAGCTCTAGAAATAGTACATCTCTTCACATTCTTTTATATATTTATTGGTTGATTAAACCAAAATGGCTTGAAACATTTATTATCGAATTGAGCTCTCCACTAACATATTGTCCCCGTTTTATAGTCCATACATTCTCATAATGTAATTTCATCTTTCTCATATATATACCTTCCGTCCCAAATTTTTTGTTCAGTTTCACAGTTCATGACACCTCAAAAAACTATTTATATTTTCAAATAAAGAATACTATTTATATTCTCATATTTTGTACAAAATGCTTGGCAGAGTCAGTAGAGCTGGAGCACCAGCGTCCTTAATGAGTTTGGCGAGATCGCCTTTGATATGACTATCCATGACCCTTTTCGTATCCCCAACCAGTTTGCCACCAATTTACACCACGGGTATCGACCCGTTCTTCTCTATCAGAGCCCTTTCCATTTCTTTACCAGTTTCCCCTAATTTAATTATAATAAATTAGGGGAAATATTTATTCAACAATCATGTAAGGAATTACTAGTAGTAGTAATATTACGTTAATTACTAGGTTTTTTTTTTTTGGGTAAATGTTAATAAGTTGCATGCCTCGGCTCTCTGTTGATTAAAGGCACCAGCCTTCTCGAGGAGCTTGACGAGTTTGCCTTCGCTATGACGTTTTATGACTCTATCCCTATCCCCAATCAGTTCCCCACCAATGAACACCACGGGTAACGACCCAATAATCCCCATCAGAACCCTTTCGATTTCTTTACCCCATGGGGTGTTTTCCTCGTCGAGCTCGTAAACCGTAGAGTTGGTGACACCCAATTCGCGAAATTGCGTCTTGACGGAGTCACACATCGCAGATGTGCTTATGCTGAATATCACCACCGCATTCCCCTTCGCGAAAGTCCTGATCAAGGCCTTTACTGCAATGTCACTAACAAGATTAATGTTAATATTATTCCTCACTGTTGGACAATTTGAAGTACCCTCCCCTACTGTTTGGTCAGCCATTTTTGTTTGGCTGGAAATAAATGGCTGAAATACTCCTATGTGTGAAGAGTGAAGACTACTACGTGACAAGTGATGAGGGATATGGGGTATTTATAGGGGTGAAAAACATGGAGGGAATTTCCAGAGTTTTTTTTAATAAAACAAGGGAAATTATTTCCTTTCTATTTCTTTTTCAGTAAGGTCAACCAGTACGGAAGCAGTCTACGAAACAAATAATGATTGGAGATATTTTTGAGAGAAATAATGGAATCCTATGAATATCACCATTATAATATAAAAATTATTAACCCGAGAATGCTTTTCTATGCAATAAATGGAAGCATGGTAAGGGAATATATGAATGATTAATTAATACAATAAATTAGGAAATGATTGACAAGTTAATTTCCTAGAGTCCTTGATTAATTTACGCATCTTCAAAGGAGAAGATATAAACCCATGGAATGAATTAAGATAATATTCACACACCTGTGTAATGATTAAGATAATATTCACGCAGCTATGGGAGTAATTTTCATTGCGCGTTCATTGAATGAGTATTTGATCTCTTTTGTCATTGATTCAACTAATTTGTCGGATCTGATGGTCGTAAAGTGATGCTTCATCAATCTTTTATCTCTCGTTTCGAGCGTTCTAGGAAAATAAAATAAAAATTGAACAAAAAAAAAATTAAATTTATCTAGCTCCTAAAGATAAATTTAATTGATTTGGAGGAAACATTTGTTTCCACCGCCGGCGGAAATAACTCATTCTCGGTTAGGTTAATTAATTATTTAGTTTAGTCTACCTCCTTAATCTCCTCCTATGCTTTACCTTCCATGTACAATGATGATCTAATTGTTGATCTTGTATACCAGGAAAAAAAAATAAGTTGACATTAACCATTACCGTGCATTCCACAGCATCAAATTCAGTTTGTTTTTGAATATTTTGGTGTCCTATTTATCGATCGGCGCGGATGACTCCTAAAGTAAAATTTGCAGCAATGGATCGGAGAGACCTTAATCCGTTAGAGATATACAAAAATTAAAGTCATAGGAGGGGAAGCATGCATGGGACTGCATGCACGCATGTTAGTTGTCAAATCCAGAATATTATTGTTGTCCATACCCCCATTCCCAACTATTGATATCAACATCCACTTCAATAATAGTGGGACCTTCCAAATTACTATAATGTCCAAACTATTTTTGTTTGTGCCAAAACTGTAGTGCATGCACAAAAAGCTTGTACCTTGCACATGGTTCAAGGTTTTTAAGCACTACATTTTTGGCACAAACAAAAACGGATTTGGCATTAACACCATTCAATGGGTTTTTAAGCAAATCAAAACGGTGGGTGGTATAATGCCAAAACTGATTTTTGTTTGGGCGAAAAATGTAGTTCTTAAAAACCTTGTACCATGTGCAAGGTACAAGTCTTTTGTGCACTACAGTTTTGGCACAAACAAAAATGATATTGGCATTATCATTCCCATGCTACTTTTTATGTGTTTATTGTGGAATTTGCACCTTTAATAGCTGATAATGCTACTTGCCCCTTTACTGCCATGTGAGTTTATTAATGTATTTTTGCAAATTCTAGTCATGAGTATTTTAGTATTAAGTTGAATCATGGTGCAAATATGCTTAGGAATATCATAGAGTATTATGTTGGTGGGTACTGTGAGCTACATTGATTATGTGATAATAATGATAGAATATCGATCTAGAACTGAGTTGCAAACAATGTGTAAGGAATTTGGGTATGAGGAAGAAGTAGGTCTATTTTATGAGGAAGAAGTAGGTCTCTTTTACATGGTTTGTAATACCAAAATCATTTTTGTTTGTATCAAAACTATACTGCAAAAGGCTAGTACCTTCATCCCTATTTAAGGAGGAAGAAAGGTCTGGTAGTGGTGATTGGTCAGGTTAATGTGAGCTTGGGTGCCCATTTTATCTTTGAGTCCCACATCGAAAATGGAAGATGGAGAAGGGGTAAGAGAATGGATATAAAAAAGAATGAAGAAATTGGGCTTTAAAGTTTACCTGGGCCTTCTCTGGTTGGTTAAAATTTCAAACCAAATGGGCCTTCTTTTATTTTTCATTTTGGGCTTGAAAGACTCCTACCAAGCCCAACATAATTTTTTTTCGGAGTGCCCTATTTTTTGGGATGTCCAAGGCCCAGGCTTCTTGGGCCTTGCCCAAAGGCCGGCTATGAGTACCTTGCACATGATACAATGTTTTTAAACACTACATTTGGCATTCATTTTTGGCACAAACAAAAACGGATTTGCCATTAACAAGAACGGATTTGCCATTATCGGATTCATATCCATGTTTTTAATTTGAAAAAGCCTAAAAAGGAAGGATTATTATATGCAAAGTGAATACTTTGCAATATAAAAACATGCAATACCGTAAGATATTAAAAAAAGGGGTAAAAAAAAAAAAGCCTTATAATTTGGTTTCCTTCCATCTGGGTCTCTCAATATTCACACCATTTTAGCGCTCTCCCTCTCTGTCTCTCTCAGATTTTTTCAGTTTAAGGGTTGTGTTTTATTTTTTAGATGAAACAAACGCTAGGTATTCTATTAGGATTAGGGCACAATTTTAGGGAAGAAAGGTGGAATGTCCAGATTACCTTCGTCTGGCGCCAAATACACCAGCTGGGGTTTGGGGTTATGTTTTCCATCCATCAATAGGATGGAAATTGGATGATTTGATTAACTGGGTTAAAATTGGATAGTTGAAGTAGGAAGTAAAGTCATTCAATAGTTGGAGGGGAAAGTAATTAAAAATTAATAGTTTGAGGGGCAAGTAGATTATTAATCCTAAATTAATACTCCACCCTACACGGCTTTGTTAACCGAGCCCAACTATGGGTACATCACTATGATGTACACCAAATGTATACCACATACCCGTGTGTGACCCATTTTAGGGACTCACTAAAATCGGAGCCGTTCAGTTTATTAAAAGTATTGTTTTATGGGTCTCTAGAAAAAAATCAGGGCATTTGAACATCGGTAAAAGCTCGATTGAAATAGTCAGTTTTTTTTCCGACATATTTAAGGAATAAAAATTGATCGCGTCTTTACGGATATCTAAACGATTTGATTTTTTACAACAGATCTTAAAAATATGTGTTAAACAAGTTGAACGGTTCTGATAATTTACGTTAGACGCTAAATTGGTCACGCACGGATGGTGTGCACCAAAGCGTACACCACAATGTTGTATAGAGGTGTCAAACGGGCCGGGTTGGCACGGGCACGACAAGTTTAAATGTGGCACGACATGGCACAAGCACGGTTTTAGATGGGCACGGCACGACACGACACAGAACTGGGTCGGGCACGGCACAACACGGTATAGACGGGCACGGCACGGAAGTGGGCTAGACGCGGCATGGCACGGGGCACGACAAAAAAAATACTAATTTTTAGTGTAACAAAAAAAAAATTTTTAATAATGGATTTTTTAATTATATGTTATATAGTTTTTAATAAGTCAATAAAAATATTTTGCGAATCTCAATATGTCGAAACTTGCCTAGATTATACAAAAAAATTTGAATTATATGTTATATACTTTTTAATAAGTTAATGTAGATATACTTAATTATTAGATATACAATTTTTTTTCTGATGAAACTTAGCTAGATTATACAAAAAATTTCGACGAAAATCGGAGATGGGCCGGCACGGGCACGACATGGCACGATTACAAAATGGCATGGCACGATGGGGCACGATTAAGTAAACGCGCCGGCACAACACGACACGATTAAAAAACGGCACAGCGTGATTTAGTAAACTGGCCGGCTCGGCACGGTACTAAGCATGATTGAAATGAAATAAAATGGGCCATGCCGGCACAGCACGGCCCATTTGACACCTCTACTCTCAAGCAATGGGCTCACCGGCAATATCCCAACCCAGATTGGAAATCTGACCAATCTCCATTTTCTTGCCCCTGGTAACAATCTAATCACAGGTTCTCTCTCTCCTATTCTAAAGCTTCAATCTGTAACGTCTCTAGACGTCTAAAACAACTCTCTTTCTGGCCCCATTCCTTCTGAAATAGGAGTAGGAAACTTGATAAACCTCACCGACCTTTACATTGGACTCAACCAATTTGCTGGCGTACTTCTGGCGGAATTTGGAAACCTTGAAAATATTGAAATTTTCTATTCCCCTTCTTGTTCAATCAGAGGCCCTTTGCCGGAAACAATATCATTGCTCAAATCACTTATCAAGCTTGACCTTTCTTACAACCCATTGGAGTGTTCAATCCCCAAGTCATTTGGGAAACTGCAAAATTTGTGTATGTTGAACCTCGTTTATGCCAAGCTCAACGCTTCTATTCCCAGTGAGCTAGGAAACTGTAGTAATATGAACACACTGTTGCTTTCTTTCAGTTCCCTTTCTGGGTCATTGCCACAAGAGCTGGAAAAGCTTCCCATGTTTTCATTTTCAGCTCAACAGAATCAGATTTTTGGTTCATTGCCTTCTTGTAGAGGTGCTAAAAGGTCCAATTCCTAAGGAAATTGGACCCCAGATTATCAGTTGGTTCATTGCCTTCTTATAGAGGGGACATTACCTGCGGAGATTGGTAATGCGGTGTCACTAGAAAGGCTTGATCTTGGTAACAATCAGTTGGTTGGCACAATTCCTAAGGAAATTGGGCTTCTGTTGTCCCTTTCTGTCCTAAATTTGAACTCCAAATTACTTGAAGGGACAGTTCCAGATGAGGTTGGAAACTGCATTGCCCTTACAACATTGGATTTTGGAAACAACATGTTCAACGGGTCGATTCCAGAGAAACTTTCTCATCTTGATTAGAGGTGTCAAAAGGGCCGTGCCGGCAAGGCCCATTTAATTTCGTGCCACTGTGCTTCGTGCCATGCCATTTCTTAATCGTGTTGTGCCGTACCGGCCCGTTTACTTAATCGTGTCGTGTCGTGCCGTGCCATTTTGTAATCGTGTCGTGCCATGCCGGCATATTTCCAGTTTTCGTCAAATTTTTTTGTATAATCTAGCCAAGTTTTGCCGGAAAAAAAATTTGTATGTCTACTAACTATAGCTATATTGACTTATTAAAAAGTATGTAACATATAAATCGAATTTTTTTGTATAATCTAGCCGAGTTTCGGCGTATTGATATTCGCAAAATATTTGTATTGACTTATTAAAAAGTTTATAACATCTAATTAGAAAATCCATCATCAAAAATTAATTTTTTGGTACATTAAAAATTAGTATTTGTTATGTCGTGCCCTGGGCAGTGCCGCGTCTAGCCCACTTCCGTGCTGCGCCCATCTAGACTGTGATGTGACGTGCCCAACCCATGCCCGTGTTGTGCCCATCTAAAACCGTGCTCGTGTAGTACTGTGCCACATTTAAACATGTCGTGCCATGCCGTGCCCGTGCCAGCCCAGCCTGTTTGACACCTCTAATCTTGATCTGTTATAAAGCTTGGCATAATAACCTTTCCGGGTATATGCCCTCGAAGCTGTCAAAGTATTTTCGCCAAGTCAATATCCATGATTTTAGTTTCGATCAGCACCATGGAATATATGATCTATCTTATAACAGATATCATTGCTCAAATCACTTATCAAGCTGGAGCTTTCTTACAACCCATTGAAGTGTTCAATCCCCAAGTCATTTGGTAAACTGCAAAATTTGAGTATATTGAACCTCCTTTATTCCAAGCTCAACGGTTCTATTCCCGGTGAGCTAGGAAACTGTAGTAATCTGAACACACTGCTGCTTTCTTTCGATTCCCTTTCTAGGTCATTGCCACAAGAGCTGGAAAAGCTTCCCATGTTTTCATTTTCAGAGCTGAACAGAATCAGATTTCTGATTCATTGCCTTCTTGTAGAGGTGTCAAACGGGCCGGGCTGGCATGGGCACAACACGACACGTTTAAATGTGGCAAGGCACGGCACGAGCACGGTTTTAGATGAGCACGGCAAGGGCATGGCACGGAATTGGGTCGGGCATGGCACGGTCTAGACGGGCACGGCATGAAAGTGGGCTAGACGCGGCACGGCACGGGGCACGCCACAACAAATATTAAATTTTAATGATGAATTTGCTAATTATATATTATGCACTTTTTAATAAGTTAATACAAACATTTTGCGAATATCAATATGCCGAAACTCGGCTAGATTATAAAAAGTACTTTTTAATAAGTCAATATAGCTATAGTTATTAAACATGCAATTTTTTTCCCGACAAAACTAGGCTAGATTATACAAAAAAATTCGAGGAAACTTGGAAATGTGCCGGCACGGCACAGCACGATTACAAAATGGCACGGCAAGACGCGGCACGAATAAGTAAACGGGCAGATACGGCACAACACGATTAAGAAATGGCACGGCAGACACGAAATTAAATGGGCCATGCCGACACGGCACGGCCCGTTTGACACCTCTACCTTCTTGGATTGGAAAATGGGACCAAATAGACTCACTCATACTTTCAAGTAACCGATTTTCAGGAAAAATTCCACTGAAAATTGGAAACTGTACGCATTTAAATCAAGTGAGTCTGAGCAACAATTACTTTCCGGTTCGATTGAGGACACTTTTGTGAAGTGTGGTAATCTGACTCAGTTGGTTTTGGTCAGAAACCAAATTGGGGGTATGATTCCGGAGTACCTATCAGAGCTTCCCTTAATGATTCTTGATATTGACTCAAACAATTTCACCGGTGCAATTCCTAAGAGTTTGTGGAATTCGACGAATTTGATGGAGTTTTCTGCTGCTCATAATCTTATAGAGGGGACATTGCCTGTGGAGATTGGTAATGCTGTGTCACTTGAAAGGCTTGACCTTGGTAACAATCAGTTGGTTGGCACAATTCCTAAGGAAATCGGGCTTCTGTTGTCCCTTTTTGTCCTAAATTTGAACTCCAATTTACTTGAAGGGACAGTTCCAGATGAGGTTGGAAACTGCATTGCCCTTACAACATTGGATTTTGGAAATAACATGTTCAACGGGTCGATTCCAGAGAAACTTTCCCATTTTGATTAGAGGTGTCAAACGGGCCGTGTTGTACCGGCATGGACCATTTAATTTTGTGCCATCGTGTTTTGTGTCATTTCTTAATCGTGTCGTACCGGCCCGTTTACTAAATCGTGACGCGTCATGTCGTGCCATGCCAGAACATTTCCAAGTTTCGTCGAATTTTTTTGTATAATCTAGCCAAGTTTTGTCGGAATTTTTTTTTTGTATGGCTAATTACTATAGCTATATTGACTTATTAAAAAGTATATAACATATAATTCAAAATTCTTTGTATAATCTAGCCGAGTTTCGGTGTATTGATACTCGCAAAATGTTTGTATTGACTTATTAAAAAGTGTATAACATATAATTAGAAAATCCATCATCAAAAATTAATTTTTTGGTATATATTAAAAATTAGTATTTGTTGTGTCGTGCCCCATGCCATGTCGCGTCTAGCCCACTTCCGTGCCGTGTTCGTCAAGACCGTGTTGTGCCGTGCCGTGCCAGATCCATGCCCGTGTCGTGCCCATCCAAAACCGTGTTCGTGTGCCGTGCCACTTTTAAACATGTCGTGCCGTGTCGTGCCCATGCCAGCCTATTTGATACCTCTAATCTTGATCTGTAGCAATGCTTGGTTTTTTCTCATAATAACCTTTCCAGGTATATCCCCTCGAAGCTGTCAAAGTATTTTCACCAAGTCAATATCCCTGATTTTAGTTTCGATCAACACCATGGAATATATGATCTATCTTATAACAGATTGTCGGGTCCGATACCAGTCAAGTTGGGAAGTTGTTTAGTGGTGGTGGATCTTCTACTAAGCAACAACATGTTATCCGGTGAGATTCATGTGTCTCTGTCTCGTTTGATGAATCTGACGACCTTAGACCTTTCTGAGAATTTCCTATCAGGCGGTGTCCCACCTCAGTTTGGAAGCTCCATTAAGGTTTAAGGGGTACTTGGGGAATAATCAGCTGAACGGGGTAATACCGAAAAGCCTAGGTATATTGAGTAGCTTGTGGAAGCTGAATTTGACTAGAAATGTTCTATTTGGGCCAATCCCATCTAGTTTTTGTAATTTGAATTTGCTTCTCTACTTGGATTTGAGCTATAATGCACTTAGTGTAGAGCTCCCTCCGTCTCTTTCAACAATGGTGAGCCTTTTGGGTATATATGTATAGGAAAACCGATTTTCTGGCCATATAGACTAGTTTTTCTTGAATTCCATGGCGTTAAGTATTTTGTCTGCGAATTTGAGCTATAATTTCTTCAACAGAAACCTGCCAAACTCATTGGGAAACTTGCCGAGCATAACCTTGTTTATAGGTGTCAAACGGGTCAGGCTAGCACGGGATGGCACTGTACGAGCACGGTTTTAGATGGGCATGGCTCAGCACAGAATGGGATTGGGCACGGCACGGCACGACATAGTCTAGACAGCCACGGGAAGGGCACTATGCGGAAGTGGCCTAGACGCGGCACGGCACGGGGCATAGCCCAGGGCACGACACAACAAATATTAATTTTTAATATACCCAAAAAATTAATTTTTAATGATAAATTTTCTAATTATACATTATACACTTTTTAATAAGTCGATACAAATATTTTGCGAATTTCAATAAGCTGAAACTTGGCTAGATTATACAAAAAAATTCTAATTATATGTTACATACTTTTTAATAAGTCAATATAGATTATAAAAATTGGCTAGATTATAAAAAACAAAAATTCGACGAAACTCGGAGATGTACAGACACGGGCATGGCATGGCATGGCCCGACGCGGCACGATTAATTAAACAGGCTGGCACGGCATGACACAGCACGATTAAGAAATGACAAGGCACAACACGGTTTAGTAAATGGGCCGGCACCAGTGGTGACTCCAGGAGTTCGGAAGTGTGGGGTCATCGCAGTAATGGCAACTAAAAATTTATTCCAACAAAAATCACATTTAAAGCTAAACCTAATAAACAAAAGATATCATCAAAAGGCATAAAACGGATTTCTCAGTTTTCAGTTTTCACCACACCAATATATATATAGGGGCTGGGGTCCCCTCACACTTAAAAAAACACATAAAAAAACACTCCATTTTATTTTGGGCTCAATTGTGTTGTTTTGACCCTTTGATCTTGTTTAAATGACTAAAATGGGAGGTCCTGCAAAAATTCAACTCAACCGGATATTCGTGAGTGATTGATCTAAACAGTTTTGCAAAAACTATGATAGGAACTAGTGTTTTTAAAACTGTTTGGATCAAACACTTACTGATATCTGATTGTGCTGAAATTTTTCAAGACCTTTTATTTTACTCATTTAAACAAGATCAACGGTTCGGAACATCACAGTGGGGCCCAGAAGAGTGAGGTGTTTTTTAATGTGTTTTTTTAAGTGTGAGGTGAATCGGAAGTTTCCTATGAGGGCTCCCTCACGAAAAAAAGTGCGGGAAAACAGTTGTGAGCTGTTGGATCACGTGAAGGGCGTAGGATCCAACGGCCCACAATTGTTTTCCCACATTTTTTTTGTGATGGAGTCCTCATAAGAAACTTCTTATATATATATATATATATATATATATACAATCCGGTTCCTATCAGGACACTCGAATATAGCTTAGGTCCAGACCTTTGATCTCAACCATTGGACTCATCCAAAGGCTTTGATAAAAGAGGAGAGTTTGCGAGTTAAAAGCAACCGGATCCGGGTAAAATGTGCTCGCGGGTCACCCATATCAACACAATACGGGTCATTCTTCCCTTACACGTTGCTGGAACGAAGAGAGAGAGAGAGAGAGGTGAGGCGATTCAACTGGTGAAGAGAGAGAGAGAGAGATCGCGAAGAAGAAGATGAAATCGAGGTCGAACAGGAAGAAATCGACATTCCTAGGTTCAATTCTGTCTCTCTGTCTCATTTTCTGGTTCGAACAGATCTAGGGTTTCGATGTATGTAGACGAACTAGGTTATTTTTTTTCGATTTGCGATTTCGTTCGAAAGTTATCTGTGTGGGTGTTGATTTTGTGGAAGAGGGTCCCTCTCTCTGTTCGAAACAAAGGGTTTTTTGTTCGGACAAAGGGTTTCGGTTCAAATGACCCGGATTCACTTCGAAATCAAGGGTTTATGTTAAAAAATCAGGACGTTTTTTGTTCGAGTTTTATGACAATTTAGGGTTTTTTATTCGATTTGGTATTCGGTTCGAACTAGATCTGTGTGTGTTGATTGTGTGGAAGAAATATGGTGACTTTGTTGGCTATGAGGTTTCTTTGTGCTTACAAATTAATTGCATATGCGAATTTCTTTAACCTTGGTTCTTGGTTAAATGATTTTTTTTTCCTTCCATAGCTGTGACCTGTGATATGTATCTAGAATGCATTTGCAACATCTCTCTCTCTCTCTCTCTCTCTCTCTCTCTCTCTCTCTCTCTCTCTCTCTCTCAATTGGGGTGAGTTATCCATGGAGTTTCTGTAGAGCTGAACAAGCTAAACTTGTTAGGCTTAATAAGAGTTGTCGATTTAGTAAATAGCTCATCAAAAGTTATACATGTCATTATCCTTAAACCAATACAAGCTGAACTCTTGAGTAGGGATATAATCATAGTATGTGTTGTCTTGGTTCAAATGGATTGACTAATTATACTTGAGCTTTATCTACATAACTTGCAACAAAGAAGTATGAAATTAATTAAGTTGTTTGAAGGATGCATATGTTGTTTTCCTAGTTTTTAGGAGCTCATACCATGAATAAGTTCTAACTGGGCTATGATCCTTTTTTTAAAGTTATGTGTAAGAATGGCATCAGTTTACTTACTTAGTCTCATCTGTTTCCAACTGTGGTCAAAATTCTCTTTTTTTGGATGATTTGTACATTTGTTATGCTTTGTTCAATTTTTGTCCTTTGAAATTTCAGACCCATAAATCATGCTGTAGTAATTTTGGGTTTGTAATGATTCACATGGCTGATTGTGGTGGAAAGATGGAAGCATATTGGTTTGTTTTGGCTACGGTCAGGATTCTTAAGATTGAGAATTGCCTCCTTTAGCTTATTTTATAATTTTTCTCCACTCTTTGCCAGGTTTTCTGATTTTCCACAGCAATGCCCGGGTGGTATTCATTGGCCGTAAACTAGGGATTTATACAACTTGGGAGGAAGCTAAAGCTCAGCCTAGAGCCTCTTTCTCTCTTTTCGTTGTTGGTCGTTTGAAAGGGGAAGAAGGAAATGACCCGTATTGTGTTGATATGGGTGACCCGCGAGCACATTTTACCCGGACCCGGTTGCTTTTAACCACCCGCGAACTCTCCTCTTTTATCAAAGCCGTTGGATGAGATCCAACGCCTGAGATCAAAGGTCCGGACCTAAGCTATATCCGGGTGTCCTGATAGGAACCGGATTGTATACACACACACACACACACACACACAAGTTTCTCAATTACATTCGATGCAGTTTTGAGTTCTGAAATCGTTGCATTATATTCTCTAGGTCGATACTATCAGATAATCCCTCCATCCTAAATTGTTCCTTCTGCTTAAATTTTTGAACCATTCAAACAATTATCTATATTTTATAATCTATAATTTTTCTATGATTTTAAAACATGTGTTTTATTAAATTAATTGAGATCTATCAAACAAGATCCATATTAGCTATATAAATCATTAAAGATCTGAAACAATTTTTTAGAGGTCCCAATTCTGAAATAGTATCTAGGAGCAACAATTTGGAACAGAGGGAGTACCTTCTTAGCAAGACAGATCAACTTCTCCACATCATTAAAAGAACAAAACGAATGACTAGGATTCAAACAAGCCACACAAAGAGGGGGGATGAAAGTTGGGGAATTAACCAGTGGTGTCAGTCCTAAATTTATGGGGGTTCATTTATGATTTTTCTAAAAAAAAATTACATAGTAGTAGTAGTATTATTTTTTATTTCCACTGTGGGGTTGGCTGACCCCCCCTCATTTGCATGTAGCGTCGCCCCTGGCCGGCACGGCACGGCACAAAGCACGGTTGACACGAAATTAAATGGGTCATGCCGGCACGGCCCGTTTGACACCTCTAACCTCGTTGGATCTTCATCGAAACATGTTCACTGGAGAGATTCCTCCCGAACTTGGAAACCTCAAGCAGCATGAATACCTGGATGTTTCTGGGAATCAGCTTTCTGGGCAAATTCCTGAGGAAATTTGCCGCCTCAGGAATTTGCTTTCCGTGAGGGTTCATAGAAGGTGGCCGTTTCACAACTTTTGGGGAGTGGCTTCAATTCTAATTCTTTGATTACCCTGTCGATTGCTATCGTGATTTGTGTATGGGTTAGAAGGAGGAGCAGGAGAATTGATCCGATCGAAGACACCGATGAAAGCAAAGCATGGTAGGAGTGAAAAACATGAAGGGAATTTCCAAGTTTTTTTTAATAAACAAAAGGGAAATTATTTCTTTTCTATTTCTTTTTCAGTAAGGTCAACCAATATAGAAGCAGTCTACGGAACAAATAATGATTGGAGATATTTTTGAGAGAAATAATGGAAGCCTATGAATATCACTATTATCATACAAAAATTATTAACCCGAGAATGCTTTTCTATGCATGGTAGACAGAATAAATGGAAGCATGGTTGGCGAATATATGAATAATTAATTAATATAATAAATTAGGAAATGATTGAAAACTTCATTTCCTAGTCTTTGATTAATTTCCGCAACTTCAAAGGATAAGATATAAACCCATGGAATGATTTAAGATAATATTTGCACCATGGGATTAATTTTAATTGCGCGTTCATTGAATGAGTAAGAAAAATGTTGTTCTAAGTAAAAATCTTTCATCTATTTTGTTCTTTATTTTTTGCTCATTTTGTGCATAGCACGGGTTTGCACATGATTAAGGGTGAATCTCAAATAAGTTTATAATTTATATTGCTGGAATGATTCAGAACACAATATGGACTTGCTCCGAGAGCAATGCTTGAACAATTACTCTTTCTCGGGTTCATAAATGTTGACATCTTATTCGAAAGGGAAGCTAATAATGGCATGTAAGCCTAATATCCACTTCTAATAATTATATCTTCTAGTTATGCCCCTGTAGTAGTAGTAGTAGTAGTATTAAGCTATCTCTGTTGATCAAAGGTGCCAGAGAGCACCAGCGTCCTCGAGGAACTTGACGAGTTAGCCTTCAATATATATGACTAGTCATGACTCTTTTCGTATCCCCAATCAGTTCGCCACCAATGTACACCTTGGGTATCGAAGATACAAGATTAAATGGGGCAAGAGAAAAACATCAAAGCAAGTAATGGCATTCCAAAGAGGTTGGCACCCCACCCGACGGCAAATCATATACCTCTCGAGACCCAAAAGATTGGAAGGTTGACAAGAAGACAACCAACCAAACAAACGAAAACAACCTATACCGACACCTAAATCCCAACACTAAAACCCCGAATAGAAACAAAGAGAGCAAAAAACCCAACAACGCCAAAACCCCCTAGGGAAGCAGAACCACACCACCTAAAGCAGCAAAGATCAACTGCAGAACACGAAACAGAGCTGACAATTAGCTCATCCTATGTCTTGCACGTTCATCTCAGCCTTGTTTACTGGCCAAATTGCTTGAGTTTCGTTTACTAGAGTTTTGTTTCTGTTTGCGATAGTATCCATTGAGACAGAAGCAGACAGAGTAGCAGCAGCCATGGCTGACCTAAAAACCACACATTTTTGTTTGATTCTCCCACCCTTATAATTTCCTGGATAAAACTAGAATATCATCAATCGTTTTCCTTTTCTTTTTTCTTTTGGTTCTTTTTATAGCTGTCTTGACTGGAGAGAGACGGTTGACTTCGTGTTGATCAAGGGGAATATTATCGGATGACCCCGACTACTGAGCCCAAACTAATGCATAGCTGAATCCCCTCCTGCTTTCTCCCTGACGACAAGTTGCCCAACTTGATTCCTTCATCGACGAGTTGCACTCCCTTTTTGTGTTTGAGGGTATTTTTGAAACGTTGGGATAGCAAAGGATCTCGGGAATTGAAAACAGTTTTAATGGACTAATTATACTTCAACTCCTTAACTATGTCCTTTTAGCCTAGGCGCCCTTGAAAATATGTGTTTTCTCCGTCCAACCCAACTTGTTCACAATGTTTGCCTAAAAATCTTGAGTAATGCTACAATGTGCTCTTCTCAATATGAGATTTTGTGACTCAAAATATGAGATTTTGTGGCTCTAAAGATGAGATTTTGTGGCTGGAGATATGAAGTGCATATGGTATGCCACTTTATATGAATAGTCACAAAATCTCATATATTTCCAGAAAATCTCATATTTGGAGCCACACAATCTCATATTTGGACCCATGCGGATTGCTACAGTAATGCTACAGTGCCACAATCTCATATTTGGAGCCACAAAATCTCATATATTTCCAGAAAATCTCATATTTGGTGCCACAAAAACTCATATTTTAAGTCACAAAATCTCATATTTGGTGCCACAAAATCTCATATTTGGTGCCACAAAATCTCATATTTGGAGCCACAAAATCTCATATTTCGGCCGTCGGGTGCATACCATGTGCCATATCATATTTGGGGCCACAAAATCTCATATTTGGTGCCACAAAATCTCATATTCTCTCATATTTGGTGCCACAAAATCTCATATGGGAGGGGGTGCACATTGTAGCTTGACCCAAAAATCTTATTACAAGTAGCGTCAATAGATAGTTCTCCCTCCAATTTACAATGGGGATAGTTCATTGGGGAAATTTGTATCATTCATCGGATTAAGAAAAGCACTTTTGTACAGTTCATTTTTTTTTTCCACATATTTTAAAATAGTGCGAAAAACATTTAAAGCTCATGCTCAAGAGTGATTTATATTTATCTCTAGAAATAGTACATCTCTTCACATCCTTTTATATTTATTGGTTGATTAAACCAATATGGCTTGAAACATTTATTATCGAGGATTGAGCTCTCTAGTAACATATTGTCTCCGTTTTATTGTACATACTTTCTCATAATGTAATTTCATCTTAATTTCTCATATACCTTCCGTCCCAAATTTTTTGTTTAGTTTCACAATTCACGACACCTCAAAAAACTATTTATATTTTCAAATAAAGAAAACTATTTATAATCCCATATTTTGTACAAAATGCTTGGCAGAGTCAGTAGAGCTGGAGCACCAGCGTCCTTGATGAGTTTGGCGAGATCGCCTTTGATATGACTATCCATGACTCTTTTCGTATCCCCAACCAGTTTGCCACCAATGTACACGACGGGTAACGACCCATTCTTCTCAATCAGAGCCCTTTCCATTTCTTTACCCCAGGGGTACCGGTCGAGCTCATAAACCGTAGCGTCGGCCATCAATGTGTTAAACAGCGCCTTCACGGCGACACACATGGCACAAGTGCTTATGCTGAATATCACCACCGCTTTCTCCGCCACCAAACTCGCGATCCAATCCTCTGCTGTTGGTTCACTAAAACTAGTGTTAGGATTTGAACACTCCCCTACTGTTTGGTCAGTCATTTTTGTTTGGCTGGAAATAAATGGCTGAAAGGGAGTGAAATATTGTTGCTGTCTTGGTGTTCTTACCTCTTTGATGCTGTTTTTGTTTTCGTTAGTTGGCTCATTGCCAACTTTCAGATGACTGTTCTGTTTGCTGTTTTTTCCGGGGCTTAGGGGCATATGGTTGTCGGGGTCACTTGGGTGCTAATATAATTGGGATGCTCGTGTTCGTTGTGATGCCTTTTTTCCTTTGTCCCTTTAATCTTTATAAATCTTCCAAAGATTAATAAAGTTTCTTTTGCCGATCAAAAAAAAGGGAGTGAAATACTCTTGCGTAAGAAGTGCGGGATATCGGGTATTTATAGGGGTGAAAAAAATGTAGGGGATTTATGATTGATTAATTGATTAATTAATTAATTAATTATAATAAATTAGGAGAATCTATGATTGATTAATTAATTATAATAAATTAGGAAATGATTGACAAGTTAATTTCCTAGAGTCTTTGATTAATTTTCACATCTTCAAAGGAGAACATATAAACCTATGGAATGATTAAGATAATATTCACACACCTATGGAATAATTAAGATAATATTTTCCAAAAGAGAATATTCACGCACCTTAATTACTCAAGGACAACACTATTTTTTAGAAGGTAACACTGACAGTACTCCCTTCGAAAACCTAGAAAGGAAATATTTATTCAGTAATCAAGAATGTAACATCGACCAAATATTTATTCATGCTGTTGTTGTTTTGATTTGGTTTTGTTCTGGGTCATGTTGACGATGTTCTATTTCTAGTTTTGCGGATTTCCGGGAAAAACATGACTTTTTTTGTGTTGCAAATTATTTTTGAAAAATCCGATCCGTCCAATGTGTTCAGAAAGTGTTTTCAAGGGTCCACGCAGGAAATCTTCAAAAAGAAATACCGGGAAGGGCTTGATCCAAGCAGTTTTCGCAAAAAATGTAAATATATATATTTTCCGAAAACTGCTTGGATCAAGCCCTTCCCGGTATTTTTTTTTTTTGAAGATTTCCCACATGGACCCTTGAAAACACCTTCTGAACACATTGGACGGATCGGATCGTCAAAAAAATGTTTGGATCATGAGGTCCGGAAATGAAAAGTCCGGATGTGAACCATTCCCTATATATATATATCCCTTTTGCTGATCAAAAGAAGGTAACACCGACATTACTACCTCCAAAAACCTAGAAAGGAAATATTTATTCAACAATCATGTAAGGAATTACTAAAACTTCACAAAGGAGGTACTGGGAAACTGATGCTGAATACGGACGGAAGTAGCAAAGGAAACCCAGGTCTAGCTGGCTATGGTGGAGTTTTTAGAGACGAGAGAGGCTATTGGGTTCTATGGGAGGTTGGAGGACTGCACCGGCCTCGAGGCTGAACTTTGGGGCATCTTCAAAGTCCTAGAGTTGGTTCAAAGTCAAGGCATGGATGCCTTAGACGTGGATTCAGACCCCACCACAGCCATTCCTATCATCAGGTTCCAGAACATTCCCCCCATTTGATCTTAATCAAGGAATGCAAGGCTTTGATGGAGAGCACAGATTGCACCCTGAAGCATATCATTTCCTAATTTATAATAGATATGATCCAACCTGGTTGGTATTTATAGTTTTCATACATAGATTGAAGCCAATGAGGAGGCCCAGCTTTCCATGTTTTAACACCAAAACCTCCCAGCCCAGAGGATAAAAAGTTGTTCAATTCTTTGTTATGAATTCCTTTCCTCTTCGTAGGCTTAGGTTTCCATGCATGTAATAGGTCAAATAGATGTCTTCTTCAAAAACTTTAATTTCGAGGCATCCTATATATTTTTTTAGTGTATATGCTAAAACTATGACGATTTAGTGTTTCAAAATTTGTGTAAGAGACTAGTCTTGAAGAACTTGGGCCATTGAAATTGTATTTATTAGGTGAGTCTATGAGTGAAAATATGCTCAGGATCGAATTTCATTTCTCCAATCTCCAAATTAACAAATATTTTATGCCTTCAAACTGCCACTCAATCCCCGGAGGAAAATTTTCATCATATTGCAATTAATAACAAATTTTTAATCCACTACTCGGTTGAAATGGAGTGCAATTAGCACTATAGATATCTTTAACATAAGGCTAAAATGAATATGTATTATCAACAACATAAACAATAGAGTCGAGCATATATATAGAATTGATGCGCGTTCTATTTTATAAAAGAAAAAATATAGGTATTATTAAGTAAACTTCTTGCTTACACTTTGGTTGAATTGTACTTTGTGGTTGAAAGTACACTAAAATTTTTTAGCTAATCAAAAGAAAGAAAAACATATTATTTTATTTCATGTCTTCGTGCATAACACGGTTTTATACTAGTAGATATAAAAGCTAGATTTATGGGTTCCAAATTTGAATAAGAGTCGTAACAAATCTTGGATGTATATATTTATGTTACCTGCTTCACTTAAAATCATAGACGACAAACCACTCAATTCACAACACTTATCGCAACCACGCTTCTCCTTATGAAAAGTCACTCTGCAATAATAATATATAAGATGAATAGCCATTGATCGAATCTTTGCATACCTTTGAGAATATTATAGGACGACAATCATTTCCAAACGAATAGTTGTTGATAAATTGGAAAAAAAAAAATTGGTACAAAAATTGGAAACATTTTGACGATTTTTTTATTTTTGTGTGCAAACACATCAATTTCCATTAATTATAAGACGAAATACATATAAGTCGCCAATAGATAATTTTACGGGTTATGTTTACTAATTTGCGTGTCTCACCAATGCATATTTTTAGATCCGACGTCCTTGAATAGGATTATGGATAAATAGTCATTTTTCATTCGATAAATTATGGTAGGTTGATTGAATCTTTTCAAATGCGATATCGTGGAGTTTGTTACTGCAATGATAGTTTGGTTAGTGTCTTATAACCAAAGCAATCACGTTTTTAACATACAATAATAGATGAAGCTATCAATGCAAAAAAGTTCGCAGGAGAGAACCAAAATAAAAAGTAGTCCATAAGTGTCACTATTCATGGTAATATTCAAACTGGCCCATGATTTTATAGCAAGCCATGTTGGTTATGAAGAAATTTTTCAATCCCAGCGGACACTGCCTACTGGTGCTTGAGCTTGCATCTCGGCCGTACATCCAAAAATATTTTGCACAATTCAGATTTTAAAAAGAGCGAAAGGGGAGAAAATTAAAGAGAGAGAGATAGAGAGAGAAGAAAGAGTAGAAGAAATCTAGGCTATTGAAAACCCTTTTAGATAGTTGAGATGCATGCTCCGCACCACGTAGCCGTGTCCACTTGGCACTAAAAAATTTCTCCCGGTTAATTATGACTTGAAATAGGGGTACCAAATGCGTGCGGTTTCACGAAAAGACATGACCATGAGATTTTGTGGCGGTTTGAATGTTGAGTCTCATGGTCACGGTAAAAGAAAATAATTAAAAGGGAGGGGAGAATGAGACTCGATCACAGGATCTATGGAGTGTGAAGCTCTACCGCATGAGTTAGCTACCACTTGCAAATAAAAGTAAAGCTTAGGTTTTAATATATCATTAGATGACTCTACTTAGAGCATCTCCAACCAACCCTTCATATCTATAATTTTTCCTTTAAATCTATTTTTTTTAATCCTCTATTTCATCTTTAGGAATAGTAACACAAGGTCTCCCAACTTTGAAAATGGAGGATTGGGCACATTTTTGCTCCCAATATAGAGGTTGTCCTCTAAATGTAGATTGTGAAGGAGTTCAACACTTTATTTTAGAGGGTTGATGAAACACTCTATGTCATTATTCATCTCCATAAATAGTAGTTCAAAAAAAAAAAAAACTTCATAAAAATGAAATAGAGAGAGAAATGTGAAATAAATGACTCGTTGGAGTTGATCTCCCTTTATATTTTTTTGAAGAAATAGAGGATGAATTGGAGTTTCTCTCTAACAAATTTAGTCTTATGCTTGCACGAGTGGATTAATACATTGTAGTATATTTCAAACTCCCAACATATATATGGTGTCAGAACAAATGACTCCTTTGTTTCAATTCCTGACTTAATCTGAAAATTGACTTGTTGTATTTTACGAAACATGTGATTCTCTCATAATACATTGACTTAAAAAAATAAAAAATACTGACTTAAGCCAAGTCAAAAATTGGAACAACCCCGATCGTTTGTTTAACTGGAGATAAAATGATGGGACATAGAATCCCTGAGATATGAGTGGGATATAGCATCCCTTATGATATTGCTCAGGTTATAAATAAATGGATGAAAAAAATTCATATCCTGCGTTTACATGGGCAACAGGGTAAATCAAGGGTGACTCCACAATGTGGAGAGGGGTCAGCCGACCCCACGGGGTAAAACAAAATACTACTACTATTATATTGAAATTTTTGAAAATTTCATAATTGAACTCCTTAAATTTGGTGGTGACACCACTAGATATGTAACTCCTAAAAATTCATGAAAGTTACTTATTTGTGTGGTTTGTTTGAATACTAGTCATTCGTTTTGTTCTTGTGACAAAGAGATGTTGATCTGTCTTGCTAGGTTGAATTTTAAATATGATTTTTGTTGAAATAAGATTTTTAGTTGCTATTATTATGAGGTTTTTCTTTGTTTTATGATTGATAAAAATATTTGACTTTTATGAATGACCCCACGCTTCCGAACTTCTGAAGTCGCCACTGTGGTAAATCTCATCCAAATCTTTTCTGGCTATATCCCGTTGAAAATAGTGTGTCCACAATATAGATACAGTGTGATTAGTCTCCCCCAAATTAGTCTCCCCCAAAAAAAAAATTGTCAAAATAACATAAATTTTGAAGTGCGAGTAATAGAGCACAAGCTGCACAACACATAGATAGATTTGATGCAAGGGAGATCAAGGCCGTGTTTTTTTTTTTTTGAACAGGGGAGATCAAGGCCGTGTGAATGAAGTGCAGTGTGCCCCTCATACAAAAGGGGAAATTTGTTTATGCTAAATCCCACATCGATTAAAGTTTAAACTGTGTAAATGCTCAATATTAATATGGACTCTATAGTCTCTCCTTAGAGAATTAAATTTTATTCCTTGATCTCCTTTCTTTTTGTGCAGGTCTTTTTTTCCTTTTTTTTTCCGTAATCTTTTGTTTGGTTTTTTGTTCGTTCTCTAGTATTGATCATCCATATAGATGAAAAGAATCAGAAAAATATAAAAATGTGGATTGAAGTTGAAAAAAATTCATTTAAGATAACACTTAGACAAAAGAGACAACTGTATGTTTAGTGAACTTTTTTCGCTATTGGGGTCGTAATTTTTACTTTTAGACTCCTCTCGTTGAGACAGGTGATCAAATACAAAAAATATAATACGAATTTAACAAAAATTTAAAAATGATGAACTAAACACAAAAACCAAAAACATGAAAAAGGTTTACGAGAATGGAAACATAAAAACCAGCTCCCAAGTCCCAACAATAGAGTAATGAACAGTTTTTGGGAGTGCAAAAAAAGAGGGTGAAAAAAATTGCTCTCGTTTTTTGGGGGGAAAGAAATAAATTTGCTATTAAGAAAAGGTGGTGTTTGTTGCAAGTACATCAATGTGGGACTTCTTTATTTACAATATAAAAATGGTCATTATTACTCATAAGTCCATTGCTAGCCCACACACTTCTTCATGATATTGACCAGATTTGAAGAAAATGTGTCTTCTTTTTTGTCCTCATACGTCCATTTGGTTCAACGTGCGTTTGGTACAGATCCATGTCTTTTTCTTTCTTCTTTTTAGTTTATTTTGGACAACATCTAGGATTACTGATTTGTGTCAATGTAAGAAATAAAAAGTTCCCATTAAAATACAATAACGTTAAAACAAGGTCAAATTAAATATTTAATAAAAAATGAAAAAGTACAAAAAAACTAAAATGAATACGTGTGTCGGTGTTTGGTAAAACCAAACGAAGGGTAGTAACATGGACGGCTCTATAGAAGGGTTTGGGTCGTCACTTGAACACCCTAAAAAAAAAATTTGTTTAGAATACATATAATATTTTGGGCTTTATTTTAGTTTATCCCTTTCTTGTATACCTCAGACTAAAAATATTTGAACACTTTACGCATAAATATTTTAACACCTAACCCAAAAAAGTATGAACAACTAGCCCCAAAAAATCAGCCCACAAACCAAACTAATGTAAACAACCCAATTAAAAGCCATAGGCAGCTTCATAACTTCCCATTGATGGTCAATTGAACAACGTAAACTGTTTTGTATTTTATAATATAGATAATAATCTAATTATCTCGGCTTCTTTAAGCACTTAATCCTTCACTATGACCATTCATTAATGCATGAAATTCATACTCGAAGACCTAATATATTAGCTCAAAACAAAATACTCACTCTTACTGATAAAAATTTAAAAAATAGATAGAGAAAAAAAGTGTCTGTTGGTATTGATTTTGTGCTCGAACTTTGTTCTAAACAACAATTAACTCTATATCTACAAAACAAGAGCATGTGTCAAAAAAAAAAAAGTGTAAGCCTATTCGCTATAATTTTCTACAATAAAAACTAATATTTATGTGCCCAGTTAATGTTGTTTGGCCTAAAATATAGAATTCGTGTTGAAAATGCAATTGTGACATCTTACGTATTTTTGTATTATTTGTTTCCATTATTCACATAAATATATAAAATTTTGTATATATATGGCTAGTTAATAGAGCCAGTAGAGTAGAGTTAATAGCCTTGTTCGTTTCCCTGTTTAGTTTTAGTTTTGATGACATCATCATTTCTCTCTCTATCTCTCTCCACTCATTACACTTGCTGACATCATCAAAACTAAACTAAACTATCTAACCAAATACAAATTAAATGTAATTTTTGAAAACTCTGTTTAAAATTCCTGAAGCTGCCACTGGCTAGTAATTTTTTTTGTTATTAGTCAATTTTACTAATAACAATTTGTCTATTTTAAAAACAGTAAAGATAAAAAAATAAAAAACAATTAGTCTATTTTACTTTATTTTTATTGTTACTGAACTTTTTTTAAAACTTTTTCTCCTCAAGGTGAAAAAGGAAAAGAAAACAGAAAAGTAAACTAGGAGAAAAAACTAGACCAAATCACGTCTTAATACTACTCACTTCGTCCTTTTTGAAATGTCAACTGTAGAAATACGTATGTCAGACCCCTAAAACATATATTTTCTCTATATAATTCTTCAACGGGGCAAAAAATTTTAAAACATTATACGGAAATACATTATTTAAGGATAAACCTGGGCGTACAGAAAAACTTGTACAGAAAATGTACAAATCGCGTTCGGGGACCCACTTTTGGGTCCCATAAGAGTGATCCGAACCGTTCATTTTTCTTAAAACATTTTTTCGAGTGGGCCCACCAAAAATCAGCTCAATCGGACGGTTAGAAGTGTTTGAACCAAAGTCCCACCGTTTCAAATCAAATGAAACGATGAGACTTCGGTTCAAGCACTTCTAACCGTCCGATTGAGCTGATTTTTGGTGGGCCCACTCGAAAAAATGTTTTAAGAAAAATGAACGGTTCGGATCACTCGTGTGGGACCCAAAAGTGGGTCCCCAAACGCGATTTGTACATTTTCTGTACCAATTTTTCTGTACCCCCAGCAGGGTCCATTATTTAACTTCCGTAAAAATACACTTTCCAAAAAGAGAGATTTAAAAAGGGGGGGGAGGAAGGAGTAATGTTTTGCAACTTACCGGCTCCCATGACAACACCGAAACTACAAAAGAAACAGCCAATTCTGACCTGGTTTTTTTTTTTTTTATATCAAGCCAATTCTGACCTGGTTAACAAGAACAATTTCCCGCGTCACTACAGTCCCAACGATTCCTTCCCCACCTTCCTCACCCACCTACTTCATCTCTCTCTCTCTCTCTCTCTCTCTCTCTCTCTCTCTCTCTCTATTCCTTGCTTGCACCATTGATCTACTCCACTCCCCCACTTCTCCTCTTGACCCCACCATCTCACCCTTCTCTCTCTCTCTCTCCAAAACATCTCTCCCTCTCCCATATGTCGAGCTTCTCTCATGATCCCATCAGCCATGCCGACCTGCCTCTCTCTACTCTTCCTCCTCTTCTTCTCTCTCCTCTCCCCCTCCCAATCCCTCAGAGGTAATCATCTCACTTCTCTCTCTGTTACACTAGTTCAGTGGTTCGGATGAGGGCAGCCTGTAGAGCGGCTCCTGGACGCCCAGGAGCCACCTACAAAGCCGCCCTCGAGATCCCTGGGTCCGGTTTGGTGTTTGTGTATTGGAGTAATTAACGAATATATCTGAATCATTAATTTTATTGTATGGCTGGAATCCCTGCAGTTTATCTGTAAATATCCAAATTTCAATTGAATCGGTCAAAATTAAGATAAAAGTAACAAAATTTAAGAGTTCAAATTTTGAAATTTCAATTTTTTTTTTATGACCGGGCACGCACCTTGCAAAGTCGTAATCAATTTTTTTTTCAAATTTCAGGTGTATTCATTGACTGCGGCGCCACCCTCCCATCGCTAATCGACGGGCGAGAATGGCTACCAGACGCCGATTACACCACCGCCGGCACTCCGAAAACCCTACCCCTACCCGTCCTCTCCCCAATTCTATCCACCGTTCGATCATTTCCGGTAAAATCCAACCTCCGCCGGAAATTCTGCTACGTGGTGCCAGCCTACCGCACGGGGAAATACCTAATCAGGACGACGTACTTCTACGGCGGAATCAACGGCCGCGATTTACCCCCCGTGTTCGATCAAATCGTGGATGGAACATTTTGGGGGATGGTGAACACCACAGAGGATTATATCCAGGGGAAGGCGTCGTATTACGAGGGCGTTTTCGTTGCCCAAGGGAAGTCGATCAGTGTTTGTGTCGCTGCTAATACGTATACGGATTCGGATCCGTTTATATCGGCGTTGGAGTTCGTGGTTTTGGCTGATTCGTTGTACAATTCGACTGATTTTGGGACGTATGGGTTGAGCTTGGTCGCGAGGCACAGTTTTGGGCACAGTGGAGATATTATTCGGTGAGTTTTGCCTTTCATCGTTTGTGAATTTGTCAATGTTGCACTAGTTTTGTATAAGGCCGCGAACGAACTGAGTTGCTCTCGGCTCCGCTCATTTAGTAATCTAGCCGAGCTTGAGTTTTAGCTTTGGTAGTAACCTAGCCGGGCTCAACACTGTAAAGGTTGGCTCACGTCAAGAAAGTTTGACTCGTTTATAGATACATGCTAGTTTAGCACATGAACAAGCAGACTCGTTTATTGAACGAGTCAAACTAGTTTATTGAACGAGTCAAACTAGTTTATTGAACGAATCAAGCTCGAACACTACAAAGCTCGGCTCGGCTCGTTTGACTTCTAGATGTGTGTTTGTCTACCGAACATCCAATTTATTTGAATTAGTTGAATTAATCAATTTATTTGAATTCGATGAATTACCAATTTGTTTGGTGTGGTAACTTAGCTGAATTAGGTAACCCAAGGGTTTTGGCCGAGGACATGAGTCAACAGCTAAAGCGCTTGCCGCCAAGAGGTTGCTAAGGTCGAATCTCACGAAGGCCAAAAGTTTCAAACCTTGGGGCCATTGGAGGGAGGTTTTGTCGTTAATTGCAAGGCCCCGGGATTCATCGACACGTGCACAAACTGGTCTGGGCACCCGGTTATAAAAAGGACAAAAAAACTTACCTGAATTAGTTGTTTGGGAAGGTTGTTAGTGAGCTCATTAGCTTGAGTTAATATCAGGTACAACTTTAATACCATGTGGCATATCTCTAGTCCCAATAAACTTTTGGTATTAACCAATTTATCCAAATTTGGTTGGATAATCTAACAGGATTAGTTGTTTTGGATGCTACTGAATATTGTGGATGATCTTTAGTGAGCCCATTAGGTGGCAATATAATAGTGAGTATTACTGTATTAGGGGATACCATGAGTCGGTATCAATAATACCAGTATGCTTTTGTTTGTACTGGGATTTACTGGATTGTTCGACATTGGTTTGATAATCTACCAGAAGTAGCTGTTTCTGTTGATTGTCAGTGAGCCTGCAATATTGGGTATGGCAGTGACAGCACGTGGGCGGTTTCACTGCCAACGGAAAAATCTCACATTATGGTGGCCACTGCTGCATGGTTGGGTTAGTGTGTGACAAAAGTCCAAGTTCGATTCTGGTTTATTATTGGCTAGTGATACCACGTAAGATGATATCCCGGTCGTACTTAATATTTGTCCATTAGCTTAGCATAAACCCTTCACCCTTGTATGATGATGCTGGATCTGGGTTTTGTTTCCCAGTTTCACTTGATGCAAGGAAGCAAGTGATTGTATTCCATCCTTTGTCATGTGCTGTATATATCTTGGTTCTTACTGAAAAAAAGTGTATAGACTTGGAACGACCATAAAATGTGTAGGAGTGAGTTTATTTCTGTCCTATGTTGTTTTTATAAGTTATTTAACTTCCTTTTCCAAGGAGCGAAAAGTTAGCCTAATTTCCTCTAGACTATAATTGAGTCCATTTTTCATTTTCATTAGCTGTACTTGCTTGTATTTTGCCTCAGAAAAGCGTGAAATAAATTCAACATCTTGAGCCAGATCGTGTCTAAAATATAGGGAGGCTAGAATGTAACCACTTAGAAAATCCTTAGCGATCTTTAATCTAATGTTGTTTTAAGGTGCAAGTGTAACAAACATAGGTTTTGTTATAGTAGTAAGATTGTTATCAAGGCTGTTCTACATTGGCTAACTCTTAGTGTTTTGGTGTTAAGATTGTTATCAAGGCTGTTCTACATTGGCTAACTCTTAGTGTTTTGAAACACCAGATATCCTGATGATTTATTTGATCGCTTCTGGGAGCCCTTTGGAGAAAATAATTCAACCATATCTACGGGAAGAGATGTTTCTATTTCGGGATTTTGGAATCTTCCCCCTCTAACGATATTCGAGACAGAGTTGACTACTACCCAGCTGGGTCCTATGGAGGTGCAGTGGCCTCCAATGTCTCTTCCAAGCTCAACGTATTACATCGCTCTTTACTTTGCCGATGATCAGGATTCGTCTTCTGGAAACTCTAGGGTGTTCAATATAAGCATAAATGATGTAACGTATTACCATGATCTCAATGTGAATCCAGAAGGCTCTGTGGTTTTTGTAAATCAGTGGCCTCTGACTGGCCTTACGAAGATAACTATGGCTCCTGCCACAGGATCAAAGATTGGTCCCTTGATTAATGCAGGAGAGGTTTTCGATGTGCTGCTCCTCGGAGGAAAAACTCATACAAGAGACGGTTTGTTCACTGCAACCCATTTTCTTTATCCCTTTGCAACCAGTACAGCTTTATCTTGAAATTCTACTTACCAATTGGGAACATCTTAGATAAGGCAGCACGATATAATGCCCACATTTTGTTTTACTCTTAATGAGAAGGGAAGTTATGCTAGATGATACCTAATCTTTCAGTCAAAGCTGCTGGTTGTTCAGTGTCATTTTCCCCATTGAATTGGGTAGAATTTTGTATCTCTGAGTTGGCTATGGCTATCCTGTTAATGCTGGAAATTGATACATTGCCCAAAGTCTTGTGCTTTCAATAACAACTTGAGCTTCAGTTGGTGAAGAGGAACTGGAGGAGTTTGAATACTCCCACTATTTCCTTTCCATGCACGATGTCATGGAAGAGGAAGGATTGGAGGGCACTCTCAACGTATTCCCATTCCAAACAACACCCTTGTGATAATGTGCAAGGGTGTGATGGTAAACAAAGTAACATGTTCCCTTCCCTTCTTGCTTAATCTGACAAGTGTAGGAAAGACAATTTCTTTTCCTTCTCTCAGGCTAAACTTCATGCCTCTTGTCTTAATCCTTCCTTCAGATTTTTAGTCCTCCTACCAAGCCTCAGAGAGGTGATTTGAATTTGTCAAGGAGTAGGCGTCAGATTTGCCACACTATTTTCTCAAAAAAAATTCCTTCGTTTTTTTTTTTTTTCCTTTTTTTTTTTCCTCTATGAATAGATATTTTTTTGTGTTACCATCTGTATATTGAACTTGGATTTGTTGCTGCAGTAATTGCTTTGGAACAAGTAAAGAACAGTTTCCAGAACCCTCCACTCGATTGGAATGGTGATCCATGTTTACCCCGTCAGTACACATGGACTGGAGTTACATGTTCTGAAGGACCCCGAATTCGTGTTGTTACGCTGTGAGTGGCTACAACTATTATAGAAGTAGTTTATAAGTACATTTGTTGTGACTACTTCATATCGAACTGCCATATTTTATCTTGACGATCTGCTTGTATTGTCTATATCCGTCACAGAAACCTTACGAGCATGGGTCTTTCAGGAGCAATATCACCTTACCTTGCCAATTTATCTGCAGTGACTGACATGTAGGTGTCTGAAAACTTTTAGGTTTTGTTTGGATAGATGAGGATTTTAAATAGAGGGATTTGATCTTGAAATTTTCAACGTAAAGTTAAGAAGTTTTTCTTTTGGTAGCTTGTGAGACTAGATTCGAAGATGGATTAATAGTCATTTGAGTGGGATCCTTGTATTTTGAAAATCAATCAAATCAAGGATTTTAATTATTAGTATTAAACGTTTATCTCAAATCTGTCATGATAAAGCTCCCAAATTTGACATCAAACTGCACATGTAAACAACCACACCTAACTTTGAGCTACTCATTGAATAATAACGACAAATCCCGCCATATTTGAAATCCTCATCTATCCAAATGGAGCCTTAGTTTTCTTTTTGTTTCCTTACTCTAAGAACCTAAGAGAGTATGCATTTGTGATAAAAAAAAAAAAAAAAAAAAGAGAGTATGCATTTACTAACAATCTCATTCTAACAGGTGGCTTGGAAACAACAGCTTGTCAGGAAATATACCTGATCTGAGTCCATTAAAGAGATTACAGACATTGTGAGTGATCAGTTCCTATTCTGTTCCTTGTTACTGTTTGCTGTTTGTATAATTGTACTAAGTAGTTATTGCTTGCAATTACCAAACAAAACCAAACTAGTCTTCTCTCTTCCAATGACGTTACATTTATAATTTTCAATGCTTGTAGCATGATGACAGAAAATTCCATGCCTTTGAGAGTTCCTTTTGTACAAATTCCTGCTGGTGGAAATTATTTTCAAGTTGAAGGAACTGGGACTAGGATGTTCAATAAGTACTTTCCCACGTGGTATGTGCTTTCTCTAATTTTTGTCTTCTTTCGTTATTAGGCATTTGGAAGACAATCAGATTAGTGGCGAGATTCCCACATCACTTGGAAACATTGAGAACCTGCATGAACTGTAAGTTCTACTTTTTTGCAATACAATAAAAAACTATGTTAATTTGCGATTTTATGCATGCATATACTCCTATTGCGAACTTTACTAGCTTTCATTGTGCTAAATACTTCTGTCTTCCTGTTTCAGTTACTTGTTCTATCGCAATATTATTCTACCACCATTTTGAGCTCTAAAGCAGAGGAAATTTAGAGCACGGAATGGTTCCTTTGACCACTTATCATTCCTTCTATGAATGCTAAAAGCTCTAGGATCTTGAAAATGGAAAATTTCGATGTTAAATGAATGTTCTAAGGTCACAGTGAACTTTTTTAGAAGTCATGATGTTGAACTCTGTGTAACCCATTGTTTTTGCCTGTACGTATGTTTAGAAGATTCCAGGATTGCTTCCCTTCTTCTAGTGCCCACTGCTCATCACCGCACTAGACTATTCAAGTGATCAAGTCCAATTGAATTATGTAGATGTGATAGATCACAAGCTTAGAACACTGATTTCAGTTATGTAGATGTGATAGATCACAAGCTAAGATATTTTGTCCATCCTCACTCCAGAGAGGCCACCAGTGGAATTCTACCATAATTCAAGGCTACTACAGTTTTGTGGATGTGAAAGCTAACTAGCTAAGATAATTTTGCCCATGGATGTGAAACTCAGTGAATATCTGAAGGGAGTTTATGGTTCTCACTGGTAAAACGTCGTTCATATGGGATGATAGAGACACATGCAGAAATCGACTTCTAATTGCATTATTTAGGCAAAAGCTTCCAAAACATAATAGAAATTGATTTTTGGAAGTTTTTCAGATTGTTGTTTTCTTAACATGTTCAACAGTTGCAAGGTTTTCTCCAGGCATCCTGCACCGTGTGCTTGGAGCACAACGGGATTTGTGCTCAGCGGTGTCTGGGAAACCTTATGTTTCTAAATCATCCCCAAGTATATGCTGATTTGTTTTCTAACAGTTCACTAAATCGTGTATAGATTCTTTCTTGGTTTCCATGCTGGTTATATCTTGCTTTACCGGGTATAAACTATGTTATTCTTCATATTACTGGATGTCAAGAAGTACTACAATAAAGTAGCAAAAACTTTTGAACTTTCACTGTATATTTCCTTATTGGGATACAAAATTGGTAACCTCGGCTTTACATAGTTCTTGGCACGCCCTAATCACCTTTTTTTTTGGGTCTCAGTTTCTTGCAGGGTAATAATCTAACTGGTCAAGTGCCAAGTAATCTTATGGGAAGACCTGGATTGAACTTTAAGTAAGTACAACACTAATCATGATTTGAAGTTGTTCACATTATCTATTCTTTCATTAGGGTATTTATGGATTTGTAATTCCTTATTAGGACTTCTCCTGGGAATCAATTATTGTCACCACCGCATTCTTGAGTCAACAGTTCAGGCATCCAAGGTACATATGACATGGCTGGATCCATAGATTATGTGTTTACAGCTATTTCTTAAATCTGTTTTGAATCAACAGACAACCACAGAAGATTCCATGTGTAGCATTTTTGCAACTGTTCCATGACAGATTCTCCAATCACCTAAACCATGAGTTGGAAGTTTTCATGATTATCGCATACTTAAATACAAGCTCCTCGATGCTCCTCGGATACCGGGAATTCTGAACTCAAAATAGTGTCCACATTTATAGTTCATTTCCTTCTCCATTACATGAAATTGGAGTGGATTCTGATCGTATGCCAAATTTGTTCATATAAAGTCAATTCTTTATTGTTTTACGTTGTAATTCTTTCAATTTTTGTGGATAAATGTATTTGGAGTTTGTGTGTAATGTGACATAACCTGCAAATATTAGCTGAGTGATCTGTTGGATCTTAACAATTTTACCAGAAGGTTTACATCAACTGATTACTGGAATTTCTGATTCTATTCTCATGTCAAATTTGGCATGTAAAACAATTCGTCAAACTTTTCTTTGATTGCTTTATTGAATGAAACCCTCAATCAAGTTCAAAACTTGACATAGATAACAATGAATAGAAGTATACTAAAGTTGTAAATTCGAGCCTTACAAGCTGTAAATTTGACATATCTATTGGATCCATAGATTAAAGTTGTAAATTTGACACAAGTACATGCACATTACAAGCTCAAATGACACATAATAGTAAAGGACCCCTAAAGATATCCATGGGAAAGTGAACTCAAATAAAATGGACTACATACTTGCAAAGAGGTGAGAAAGTTCTGCAAATGCAAAGGAAAAACCTCTACCCGGAAGAAGAGAGAAAGATAGGTAGTGAAATAGAAAGAAAAGAGAAACTGAAAACCCCAAGCCAATTTTATTCACTTGAAGCATCAAGCCGGATCTGGCGACTTATTTGCCAGAAAGGAGTTCAAGCCAAGCTATCTTTGCTACATAATATCACCAGATTTGACCCCACTTGACATCAGAGTAGAGCCGAGGGAGATTTGGAGTGGAGCCGAGGGAGAGCAAAGGGGGATGTGGCGGTGGCGATGACCCCACCCCATGTGGACCCTACTTGAGAGAAAAGTAGAGAAATAGAAGAGAAAAATTCTAGATATATGGGATTTGTCCAAGTTGCCATTTGACATCTCTAAATTTTGAAGACAAGATTGAAGATGTTCTTAGGATTAGGGCTACAGCAAAATTAAAAAAAACCACTGAACCGGCTTTGACCGATTCAAAATGTAAGTGTCAATCCAAATCTATGGATTAATGGTCTTCAAAATTTCGAGAACCGTGGTATAAAGTTTGGTCCATGGTTTTCTTTGTTTTTGGGAAAGTTTTTGGGAAAAGAACTGTGGGTTAAACGAACCGAATCGTTCATATATTATCAAGGATCCTTTTTGGGACCAATTTGACGATTAGAGCCTTTCATCGTAGCCTTGGTTGTGTGAACATAAAGCATGTTAAATAATTATGTCAACCGAATTTTGATTAATATAATATCAAAACACCTTTATCTTGAAAAACATGAAATTACACTAGATCAAAACCCATGTACCTCCAGATGGGATTTCAATAAACATATTATCGCAATACATTTGCCTCTAATTGGACATCAATAAAAAAAAATATCGGACTATATTTTTAAAGATAGAATATTATTCTGCTATAATATTAGTCAAAACTCGATCTTACATGATTTTTAACATGGGTTATTGCCTCGACGAGCAGAAAGATGAACGATTTTTATCAATCAAAGTGGATCCACGAAAGACCCAACAAGATGAATGACCAATCTTCCAAATGACAACCCAGATGTGGTTATTATTAATCTTATCATCATTTTGTTGACTTTTGTTGTGTCATTGCATGGAAAAATTTAGAGCAAACAGCATTAGCAACCTTTGTAAAATAGAACCAATAAAATTTAAAGTCAGCATTTACACTAAAATCCATCATATCCAACATAAACGACACTCATACACATAAAAGTTGAGAAAAAGAATGCAGAAAAAAAATAATTATGGTTTGACCCCAAGATGGACAATTCTGCATATCATACAATACAAACAGGTTATTTGCTTCCTCCTTTATCTATCTAGTCTTCCTTTCTTAACAGTAAACAGAGGAGGCAGCTGTGAATTGTTCTTCCCTTGTGTGCAAATAGGCACATTGACCATAGGCCTTATTTTTATACTAGTTGATCTTGTCCTCTCCAACCCTTTCTTCATCCTCTTGGCATGTTTCTCTCTGTTCCCTCCTGACCCTTCTCTCCCTTCCGCGATCGGCGGCAAATCACCGCCGAACGAGCACGAAGACGACGACGACGACGAAGAAGAGGACGGAGATAGAGAAGACGGCCGTTGTTTCCTCAACCTCATCAACTCTTTCCATAAAACAGTGCACTTAGGTGGTCTAGGTGATGGGTCATCATCAACATACCAAGTAGTCACTCTAGTAGCAGTCTCCTTGTGTGTTTGTTTCACTTCTTTCTTTTCCTCTTCCTCTTTCTCTTTAATACAAATCTTTTCAAGCTTTTCTGAATTCTGCACTTGCCAGAAGGGAAGCAGTTTCCCTTCGAAAAACAACTCGTCCGCGGACAGCATCGCCTGGCTAGTCACATTGCTGGAGAGAAACTCGAATTCGCCACTTCGCGGTTTCCGATTCCTTTCGGTTTTGTTAGGTGACCTTGGGCTCATGGAGATCAAGCATTTCTCATCGAGGTATTCCCCGGAAAATGAAATCCGGGGACTCGAATTCGAGTCCCCGGATTTAGGCATTGCTTGAAAGGTTTCTAGAGAAACCATCTTTCTGGAGGGGCTGTTTGGATGGAGGAGGAGGAGGGGTGAGGAGAGTTGGAAGTTTTGAACTTTGGAATGAGATGGGGTGTGGGTTTTATATAAAAAGGGGAACCAGAGAAGCCTTGTGCTTTGTTATTGTTGGTAAAATGATTTTTGGCCGGTGAGATTATTAAAACCAAACATGGTCTGGTGAAAATGAAACAAGTGAGCTAAGGTTTATGTGTACAATATAGGAACAGCGCATGGATACACAACAGCTTGGGAGCTAAAAGACAAAGGAGGTATACTCTGGGTTTTTGGATCCAGTTTTTAGTATTTTAACTGTTGGTTGTAGATTCCACTTGGGTTTCCAGGTTGGTGGTTTAATAGTAGCATGTTCTTGGACAGGAAAGAGACATATTTCAACTAATAATCATGGTACACAAGCACATAAATTTATGTTAAAAATCTAAAAACGACGAGCCAGTGCACGAGGTTCCTGCTAAACTCGGGTTTAGGGCAAGATATATGGAGTCTTATCTCATTTCGTGGGTGTTTACGAGAAATTATTTTTCGAGATTTTTAGATTTCAGAATCAATTCCGTGTGTTTAACAAAAATTTTAGATAACAGATTCCCGGATTTTATAAATTTTGAAAACCAAAAAAAAAAATATGAAATTCTGAAAATCCAAATGCTGGATTTGGATGGCTTCTGAAGCTTTTCGAATCAGACTTTAGGTTTTTATAATTTTTTATAAAAGATGATTTTTTTTTCCAGGTTTTTGCAGTAAGCAGTACTAGCTTTATTATGATTTCATAACTATAGTAAACATGTTTTTTTTTGCTTCTAGTAAAATGTAAAATCTAGAATATACAGCATAATCTGAAGTTCTAATCTAAAATCTATATCCATAGATATCGCAAACATGCCTTTCTAATGAGGTTGTTTTCCGGCTCAAACCTGTGTCATCCACTATTGACACCCTTTTTATCATCGGCCCGAGTAAGTGACACAAGAAGTGATTACTCAGTGGTCTTGAGTCACCAACACGTGATGCCGAAACACCCTTCACCACTAATAATTTATTTAGAGCTCAAACTTATGTATAGAAACCCTACATGAATGTGTGTTTTTTCGCTACACAAGTTAGATAACTGTCAAGATATATAAGCATTGATAAAAATGCACGTATATATAGGACTATTTAATGCAGGAGACTCCCTCTAGATTTTAGTGTGGGCAAGGCAAAAGTACTGTGCGAATTGAATTACAATGCTCACAAAAGTTCAGATAAGCATAAAGTGATGGAATATTGAATAGGGGGACCAAAACTATACAAATTTAAATGCTGTAGCAGGCTAGCCTAGTGTTGAATAATTTGTGTTTGTTGGCTAGCCCAGCTGTGGCCATCATATTCATCTATAGTAGCTCTTAATTCACAGTTTTGGCCTATTGGAATGGTGAGTCCTTTACTAGAAAATTGGCTAGCCTTTAGTGTTTTTAAACAAGAAAATTAATTGCAGTCTTAAAATTAAGGAAAGGGATCCTCTCCGGTCTCTTTTTTGGACTCGACGTTCCCGTTCAAGGCCTTTATAGGTCTTTTTTAGATCCCCTTCGATTAACGGAATCGTTTATTTTTCAAAACTCGTCGAGTCTATCAACCATGCCATAAAAATAACAGTTTCGATCATAAAAGTGAACCCGAGAAAAATCTACAAAAGCTACTTGGACAAAAATGTGGGACCAGAGAGGATCCCTTTTCCTAAAATGACCTGGCTTTTTAGGCCTTTTCCTTGACGTAGGGGACAGAACCCTTCTATATGCACCGATGGTGCACCGACCAGCGTTGGGGACCCACTTGTAGGTCCCAAACAGAAAATCCGAACCGTTAGATCATCTTAAAATCGTTTTCCGAGGGGCCCTATGCGAGAATTGAAACAATCTGACGGCCCTAAGTGCTTGATCCAAAATCACCCATTTCATCCAAATTTTAACGGTTCGGAGTTTCCGTTTGGGACCCACAAGTGGGTCTCCTACACCGGTTGGTGCACCGATGGTGCACCACCATCTGTCCCCTTATGTTTTCTGAAGAAGAGGTATAGAAACTTTGGGAGAGAGGTTATCTTTTGGAATAGTGGCTATGGGTTTAGTCAAAGAGAGAAAAAGGCTAGGTAGTTTGACCATTAATTTTACTTATAGGGATCATAATAACATGGACAGAGTCCTAAGCATCTGGCCACATGGAACTAATCTCTTGCCATGTGATAGATAATCAAAATTTAGCCACCTTAGTCAAAGGGAGATACATAAGATACCCTAGAGAGACCAAATTACCCCTGTAAGAGTTTGTCTGTCTGCTGGTATAGTGTGTTATTTTTCTTGTGAATGATGGGTTCTTTTGTCTCTCGGGCAAATGTTTGCAAGTGGTAGACATCATGTCTAGTTCTTTAAAAAGCTTCATAAAAATTTGGGTAGCTCTTAATAATATAGACAGCTAATCAGATTAAGGGCAAAATCAACCCAATTGATTAGCCTGGTGGTTAGGTTTAATTTACTTCGGCGCTATCAATTTTTGTGGGGTCAAGTGCATACAGCTCTGCTCCGGCTATAAAATGGACCTCCATCAGTGAACATGAAATTGGTCTCCAAAAAATTAGTCGAGATGTGCATTAATTAGCCCGAACAGTATGACTTATCAAAAGAAAATAAGAATAGGAATACCTACCTAATTGTAGGGTACGTTAGAGCAACTCCATCGGTGAGTCAATTTCCTTCCCAAACCGTTGGCAATTTTTTTTTGTCTTTATTTAAAAAAAAATTGCATTTGTTAGCTTTGGGTCATTTTTTTGTGGATTATTGATTCGTCTCAACGAGAGAAATCTAAAGAGTAAAAAAATTATTAACCAAACTAAAATTTTTGTGACTAAAGATAAAAATAATCCAATAATTTACAAAATTGTGGATTCTTTTTGTCTTTAGTGAATTTTTTTTAAATTCAAGAAGAACTAATAATCAACAAAAAAAAATTGACACATAGGTAACAAATCCTTTTTTTTTTTTTTGAATAAAAATAAAAAATTTAATCCATTTAGATTATTTTTGCCAAAGGACCTAATTTGGCAGCTTATTTGGCTCATTGGTGGGAATCTCTCAAATTCCCTTCTTCTTTTTTTTTTGTTTTGAACATGTTCCCTTATCTGGCTTGTCATTTTTCTTGTACTTAAAACTAGATGCATCAATGGTTCCCGACAATATAAATCCGAAACCAAACCCCAAAACCAGATTTCAGGCCAAAAATAAATACTTCTCAAACCAAATTTCAGGAGAGACGTCAAAAACAATTGGACATACCAACGATATCATTGCTATTTTCCTAATCTTGAACAACAACAAAAATTTACGCAAAACTGCTAACGAATACGATAAATCCAACCCAGATAATAGAAAGGACCCAACTAAGGGTACAGAAAGTTCATGTACATAAAATGTACATAACTCAATGGGGGACCCATTTTTGGGTCCCACTAGAATAATCCGAACCGTTCATTAATCTTAAAATAATTTTTTGAGTGGCTCGGTAAAAAATAAGTTCAATCCAAAATGTGTAAGTGGTTGATCTAATATTTCCTTGTTTCATCCTAAATCGATTCAAGATGAAACAGGGGATTATTGGATCAACCACTTACGCATATCGGATTGAGCTGATTTTTCATCGGGGCACTCAAAAAATTATTTTAAGATTAATGAACAGTTGGGATTATATTTTATGGGACCCAAAATTGGGTCCCCCATTTAGTTATGTACATTTTATGTTCCTAAAATTCTGTACACTTAGGATTTCCATAATAGAAATTAAAAATTAAAATTCTTTATCTGTAAAATTAGGTTGAGATCTTCACAGCGTTAGACAGTTGCGAAATAGGTTTTCCGTTTGGTTGAGCATCGCGTTCTCCTATTTCAAACGTGTTTTGGGCAATTGATGATCAATGGGAAAGGGCTTTGACAAGATGGTTTCAGATCAATGATGAGTCGATTTCTATCTCAAGGCGGGCAATTGATGATCAATGGGAAAGGGCTTTGACAAGATGGTTTCAGATCAACGATGAGTCGATTTCTATCTCAAGGCAAACAAGGGCTCGATAAAGAAATGATGTCACTTACGATCGTATCAGAATGGCACTAAATCGGTACGCAAACATTATCATCTTTAAAAAATTGGATAGTAAGATTTTAAAAAAATTGGGCCATTACACATAAGACAATATATGTGTTCTATTTGTTAGGCATTAGTCACGAGTCATGATCTTCCGTGGATCATTCCCAAATAGTTTCCAAACGAACTTGAACAATACACGGCTCGTTTATCAGCCTTGCATTTGCACGATGTTTACGTGAAGTAATCTAACATCTGAAATCAATTGAATGGTAATGGCAAAGATGGAACACTATTTTTCTTATATTCTACACCTCGTTTGTCGGGCGGATAAGGTTTTAGATGGATAAAGAAGAAGGATGGATAAGAGGTGGATATGTTATAAGCGGGATAATTAAAAAGGGGTGAAAAGCTAAGAATGAGTTTGTTTGGTAGTTGAAATAGATGGATATGAGTGGGCGGATAAAGAAATAATGTGATAATTTACTTAATTGTCTCTTGTAGTAAGAGTACGAAAAGAGTTTGAGAGATTCGAGGGGTAAGATGTCATTGTACTCACTTGTATAAGCTTATCCTAGGGGGAGACAAGCAGAGCAATCCGAGTGGAATAAGCAAGCGGGTGCAAAATAGAAAGCAAAGTCCGGGTTAGCTTATCCGTCTCCTTCCCTTATTCCCTCGACAAACTGACCCCTAACGTATTGCCCATGCTTAAAGACACTTACCTATAAAATCCGACGCAAATATTACTACTAACAAATCATATTCCAACAGTTGTAGTCATTAGTGGGAATTCTTTCATTTTGACAAATCATTTGGAACAGGGGGGAAACAGTGCAATTCTGCAGAGTTGAAGAGAAAGCGATAGATCAGGGGAACGAATCAAATCCAAAAACAAATTGGCTAATGAAATACTAGTAACTGGATTGGAGGGGACCATTCTGCAATTATTGTATTTTGTCTATTCAATCATGTAGAGCATAGTACAGGTGGGGTTGAGAGCCTGGTTTCTTTTAAAGACAAGCTGTTAATGTGAACCTGGCCTTGGCTAGCTTTTAAATTAATGCTTCCACCCTGTGTGGATAGCTGGTAATACATGAATTCATGTATGAGTGTATTTATGTAGATGTGAGAGAGAGAGAGAGATGAGAGAGAGACAGGGGTTTGACCATGACTTGAGGACTCAATGAATAAAGGGTTGACAGGATTTGCTTCCAAAAGATAAAACACAGAAGCTCAGAGAGAGTCAGAGTTGCATACTGTCTGCTTGTAGTAATGTGAGTTGTAGCAACTAGCAAGTGGAGTGGTACCAAGTGGCGGAGCCAGGATTTAGGAGTCAGAAATTGACTAAAGTCTTTTTAAATTGATAAATCGTGAGAAAATGATCTGTCTTGTAATGTGAAATAAATTAGTTTTGAGTTTAAGGCGGGAATTGAAACAAGGTCATAGGTTTGAGGTGGCACTACACGGGAGTTTACAGTATTGTTTTATATATTTAGAAAGAATAAGAAGAAAAACGTTAAGTACAAAGTTAGGCTTTGTTGTGGGCTTTATTTTTTTGTTAAAACTAAAAATAAATACTTGTTTTAATTTTTTAATGGTCTTTAAATGAAAGTCTTTGAGATATATATATTTTTTTAAGATCCGAACCATTCATCTTTTAAATCACTATTTTTTCCAACGTTTGTATGAAAAATCAAGTGGTTTGGATACCAGTAAATACCTATCTATTGGTAAAAAATAAAAACTTTTTTTGGAAGTCGGGGTGGCATTTGCCACTCCAGTAAATACCTTATATGCTCATGCATTTGACCGGGGTTGATAGCTCAATGACTTCAACTAAGTCATAGGGTTTGTCTAATCAAATATATGGAGTTTATTTAAGTCGTTTTTGGTCCATATGCCGGAAGGTGAAATTGAGCCCAACTGATTAACAATATTCGAGACAAAAAGTTACAAGTACATGTGCTTGTATATCCACAACATATGCCCCTAAATATCGATCGAAAAAGAGATGAAAACGAAGGCCCTAAGAGGAAAGAAACCAATTAATTAGCCTAAAAGTGCATTTGGTGGCCTTTCCAATTGGTTGATGGGCCAGTGCTGCAGGTTTTTGCTTTTGAACTTTGCCAGGGCTGCTGTTAATTAAGCTGGTATATATTTGATCATACCAGTTTAGCACCAACTAGATGGTTCACCACACCAGCCCAACATATTAGACATTAAACTGACAAATTATGTAAAGTTAAGGCCAAAAAAAAAAAAAAACCGAGTCATGGGACTTTTTATGAACTCAGGCCTGAATATCAAAAGAAACATATTTTTATATGATTTGAATCATTCATCTTTTAAATAGATATTCGTTCAAAGTTTTCGTGAAAAATCAAGTGGTTTGGATACCAGTAAATGCTTAATCTATTAGAGAAGTATAAAATGAAAACATTCTTTTTGGAAGGGGGGTGGCATGTGCCATTCCGCCCCACCAACTAATTCCACTACTAATGATAGCACAGTGATAAGCACCTTATATCTCATGCTCTTGAACGGGGTTGATAGCTTAATGACTTCCAACTAATAATATTGACTTTCGTCAAGGGGCAAAAAAAAATCAAAATGTGTATCACTAGAATAATGATATATCTTCTCACGACCATTAATTGCAAATTTGGAGGTTTCATAATGAACCATACGGAAAACATATGGGTACATAAATTTGGTGCAAAAAATGTACTCCTATAAATTTGTTTATTTGGGCCTACTCCGGGTCTCAGTGGATGATAGGAGCATTTCATGCTTTTCAAAATACTGTTTACTTGCACCTCATAAAAAATCAGTTCAATCAGATATCGGTAAATGCTCCATCCATTTATCTAGTTCTCTGTTTAGAATATAAAACTGGATAAACAGATAGAGCATTTACCGATATAGGATTGAGCTAATTTTTTAAGAAGTACCTCGCTCTAAACATTATTTTGAAGAACATGCACGGCTACAATCATCTGTGTGAGATCCGAAATAGTCCCAAATTAACTGATTTGTACATTTTCTATACAAAAGTTTATGTACACCTAATACTATCCATATAGTCAAAAAGTTACAATAACAAAACATTATCGATTATGTATGATCCAACAAATAAATCGAGTTCCTTACATAACAAACCAAGACGTAGCCGCATCATTGAACCAAACTAATAACGAATTGATTCATTTGCAATATTGGAAGGTTACATGGATGAACGCTTTAAATTAGTCTCATTTAACCCCAAGGATTAGTCCAAATTTCGGATAGTTGGTGGGTGTGCTTTCACATAATTTTTTAGAGTCGATTCTTGGAGCCAGGGCGCAAGTCCAGAGCTAGCCCTGAAATGTTCGAGGCCCCAGACAAACTTTAAAAATAAGACCTCGTGTTTTTTAAAAAAATACAGTAAAAATTAACTTCTGAAGGATAATTCTTGTGTTTTTCTGTGAGTCGTATCATTTTTTCGATAAAAATAGTTGTCGGTCTTAATGTTTTTCGCACCAACAAAAAGTTATAATTGAAATCATGAAATCGATGCGAAAATTTTAAAAATTATGCAAGTCGTATTATTATTTCGATGAAAATAGTATTGCGGTCTTAATGTTTTTTGCACCAACAAAAAGTTATAATTGAAATCATGAAATCGATGCGAAAACTTTAAAAACTATGCACGGAAGTGCTTCTTTTTTAATGAACGCACTCCATTTTTTTGTCTTTTTATGAAACTTTCATGTGTAATTTTTTTCACTAAAAGACAAGAAAGAGAGTGCACTCATCAAAAGGGAGTGTGAAAATCATTTCTCTTTGTTAAAGTTTATTTTTGTTAAGAAGTATTAATTAATCAAATGAAAAAAAAAAAACTAAAAAAGTAGTACTACTAATTAATAAGAGGCTTGGAAGTAAAAAAAACAGCCCTTTGGCTCGCCGGCTGAGTTAATGAGAAAAAGTGTGCCCTTTGGGTTAGAATTCGAACCTCCGCCTAGACAATATCTATGCTGTGTTTTTCCGGTGGGCTCCGCCTAGACATAACTACCGAATATACCGATATGAGCCTTAAATTTGGGCCAATTTTTTAGGGCCCAGTCGGCCGTCAGCTGGGCCTAACCGGGTCGGGCCTGCGCGTAACAATTTAATTTCTTGTGAATATCTTAGTCCTAGCATAGTTGGCTTACCCTGATCAAGGAAGAAATTACTCGAGATGTATATAAACTGACCCGGACACCCTTGACCGACAACAGAGAAAAAAATAGGCTCAGACTCTCATGTTGCACGGTGTTGGGGATTCAAGATTAGTGGTTGATTTAGAGTTTTTTGTAGTAGTATTTAATTTCCACTAGCAACGTGTGGACTTACATTATACTCCCTGGCTTCCATGTTAAGAGTATGTTATTGTGTTAAAAAATTGCAGGATTAATTTTAAATCATGTCCCTGATTAGGCTTACCGCGTAAATTTCATCATGCGCACTTTATGAGGTTTTTTTTATGTCCTCTTAACATGTGATTTACATTTTTCACCCTTTCATTGTGATATTCATATATAGATATATTCTTTCCTATTTTAGTGGGATTGTATTAGTCATGATTATCGCCACGGGTTGCAAATGACCCGAGCTACTCGTGAGCAGTTAGAGGCTTGACTCGTAGTAATCGAGCCGAGCTCAACTACTCAAGCTCGAGTTTTAGACTTGTTTAGTAAATCTTTGACTCGGCTCGTTTATAGCCGAGCCGAGCTCTTAGCTCAAGTTTTTGGCCCTTTCTAGAGCTCGGCAAAGATTGGCATGGTTCGATTGCACCCTAGTTGAGCATTTTTTTAAATTAGTGGGGGAAATTCAAAACGTAGGATACGGATTTCAAAGTAATAGTGTTATCTAAATTTCAAAGTCTATTTATTCATTTCATAGAATCGTGTCATAGATTCACCACATGATAGATTTGATAACCATGGTAAATTTTTATTTCTAACATACTCCGTAGAAAATTTGAAAACATAGAAGTCCACTAACTTATGGTCGATTTGTAGAAGAGAAAGGATAAACGTGGGAATTGATAGAAAAACATGATAAATTATTACATTAACAATTCTCTCTATCATGAACGAGTAACGTAGGTAACAAGAGATGGTTTTCCTTATTGTATAAAATGTTACTTTTACTTAATATCATTGATTGAGCGTTACAAAACTTATTGTATATAAATATCATTTATGTTAATAGTGAATTTATTATTTACTATTATTACCATTAAGGAGTATTATACATTAACCTCTCTCTCTCTCTCTCTCTCTCTCTCTCTCTCTCTCTCTCTCTCTCTCTCTCTCTCTCTCTATATATATATATATATATATATATATATATAGGACCCCCTTCTAATAAGGGACCCTTATTTAACTTTCCATGCGGACCTAGGGGCATATTCGACTTTCCGGACCAAATTTCGACGATCCGATCCGCTCAATGTTTTTAAAATGTGTTTTCAAGGGCCTACGCGAAGAATCTCCAAAAAAAAAATATCCGGAAGGGCTTGATCCGAGCAGTTTCCGATAAAAACTGTATATGTATAGTTTTTATCGGAAACTACTCGGATCAAGCCCTTCCGGGTATTTTTTCGGAGATTCTACGCGTAGGCCCTTGAAAACACATTTTAAAAACATTGAGCGGATCGGATCGTCGAAATTTGGTCTGGAAAGTCGAAAAAGGGCAGGTCCGCATGGTATTTTTAAATAAGGGTCCCTTATTGGACGTTTATTGTATATATATATATATACAGTCCACTTCCCCTCCAAACTCCCTGAACTTAATAAGTTACGGACCTCATTGATCCCGATCGAATTTCGATGATCCGAACCGTCCAATGTGTTTAAAAGGTGTTTTTTAGGGCCCCCGCGAGAAATCATCCAAAAAAAATACCGGGAAGGGCTTGATCCGAGCCGTTTTTCAGAAAACTGTACATTGGACGGTTTGGATCATCGAAATTCGATCGGGATCAATGAGGTCCGGATTTTATTAAGTTCAGGGAGTTTGGAGGGGAAGTGTGGTGTATATATATATATATATAGGATTTGTGTAAATTAAGGTGGAAGGTGAAAAAATAGAAGAAGTGTAGGAAGTATGTATATGGAGAGTATACACAAATAGTGAAAGAGAGTTTTAGAATATTCTTATTCTATTTTCTATAGAGTTGGGCAACTCGGTTTGTGACTCGCTCAAACCTCCCGGTGGTCGTGAACATCGGTGAGGAATGCTTGTGAGCTCTTGGGTTTCATCTTGGGGCTAGTATATGGTACCTTCACGAGGGGAGAAATATTAGCTTTAAGACAATGATTACACGACTCTCATTCTCACAGACAACATCTTTCCTACTTTTACTATTTTCTCTATTTCTCTCATACTCATTGTTTTCTATGTTAATACGTTTTAGTAATTTATGTGATAGAATAATATTTATGAATAAAAGTTCTAACAGTATATTGTAGAGAATAAAAATTCTCATGTTTTGGCACCTACGTTGAGTATTTTATGCCATATTTGGATTGGACATGGGGACAGTCATACAGCCGTCCGATTGCCTCGATTCCTGCGTAGGCCCACTCGGAATTCGATTTTGAGAATGATGAATGGCTCAGATCGATCGTTTGGGACCCACAACGGCGTCGCCGGCGCCGTCAGTGCGTCGTCGGTGCAAACCCGTCGGTACCCTTATGTTTTCCGATAATGAAAGGAGCAATAATTAGATCCGGCCGGGACAAATCTTGTATAGGGTTATACTACTTCGATTGTTATTAGGACAGATGGGAAAACCCATATGTTTTGAAGGCTAGAAGCCCACAATGGAAAAAGCCCTTCTTTTTCACACTTGTATGTATATCAAATATATGTGGACACACCACATGAGGTTGAGGCCCATGTCAGAAAACTCCTTTTATGCTTACATGTTTACCAAAGTTGCCAATCAGGTCAAGCATGCATCAAGTTGAAGCATTGGATATTGAAATCAAAACTCAGAATTTATTCCGGTATCAATATTCTGATACAGCTGGCTTGAACAATTCCATTTCAATTTTTTTAGGGTAGTGTTAATGCCAAAACCGTTTTTGTTTGTGCAAAAAATGTAGTGCTTAAAAACCTTGTACCATCTGCAAGGTACAAGCTTTTTGTGCACTACAGTTTTTGCACAAACAAAAATGATTTTGTGCACTACAGTTTTTGCACAAACAAAAAAGGGGCGAGTATGAACTCGCCGCAGCCGTCGATGGCGTGGCCACCTGTGGTGGCAACGTGGTTCTTGAGACACGAGGGAGTTTTTTTTTTAAGGCAAAAGAGATTTTTTTTTTCCCCCTATGAATTGGGGGAGGAAGGAGAGATTTTAAAAAAAAGACCCAAAACGACGTCATTTTAGACCACCTAACAGTTTTTGGGGTCCGTTATGCTCCAACTCAGCATTTTCCGTTTGTGAGGTAATAGATTCAGACGATGGGAGTATGTTTGAATAACGGAAGTGAAGTTAGGGAGTATGCTTGAGAAAATTACAAGTTTGAGAGGTTTTTTGATATTTAGGGCAAAGTTTGGGGGGTTTTTTGAAATTTTTCCTTAAAGAAAATAATTGGATGGCAAGTCCTTTGCGAGTTGTGCAATATTATTTGTGAATCTGGGGGTGCTGTGCGATATAATTTCATTTTTTTATCTCACTCTAATACGGGACTCATTTCATGGTGCGAAATCTTATTCTTATATCCCACGCCATAGGCCTTCTCTTCTACTCATGATCCATATATAATCGCTTGTGTGACAATTCTTTAATTTCAAAGTCAATTCACTACAAGAAAATTAAGATCTAGCAATGGTTGATAATGTCACAGAAGATCCCTAAAACTGTTACTAAAGCCCGAAAAAACCTATACCAACGGTTTGAGGAAGCGTTACAAGATCTATGTCACTGTAGGGTTTTAGTAACGGTTTTGTGAACTGTTGGTACCACCATTCTTTCTAGTAACGGTTGCTTTAGTAACACTTACAACCGTTGCTACATCCCAATTCTACCCCTAACTATTGTTGGACTTTAGCGATACTTGAAACCGTTACTATAGACAGGTTTCTTTTTTTCTTTTTAATAACAGCTAGAACAACACTTAAAACTGTTGCTATAGACCCTTTTTTTTTCCCTGATAGTAGCCATAACAACACTTAAAACCTTTGCTAGAGACCCTTTTTTTAAATAAATAAAATAGCAGTCATATATATTCCATTTATTTTCATATATATACCTAAGAAACTGTTATTAAATGTCCATAATGCTAAAAGTCGAGAAATTGCAATTTCATTTAAAAATAAAACTTGATACCATAATTCGAAAATCATCACAAGAACTTGTAAAAAATAAACAGCACATCAATCTAATCTCCCTCATACTTAGCATAACAAAATCATCCACGAGGTATACCTTCCCTAAGACTTGTCCGAACAAAAACCACAAAAATATCAAAAGCTCCCCTCTAAAAAAGACCTCCATCAAAATAGATATCCGTCGCTAGATTCTTCTATATTGTCATACTACCTGCAATAAAAAAGGTAATGAAAAATATCTAAATTAATGGAAGTCTACAGCAACAACTGTATTCGTGTCGTGTCAGACACGTATCCTTGCTTCTTAGATTTGGAACACTTATCCTTGCTTTATTTATTTATTTTTTGAGTCGGACATGTTTTCCGATATGCTCGGACACGTATCCACTTTGTGTCCGTGTCCGTATCCGTGTCCCGTGTCAGTATCCTTGGTTCTTAGATTCGATTAAGTTTTTAACAATGCAAGTCTACAGCAACCGTCTAGAAAAAGTGCTATAGAGTATCCTTGCTTCATATAAAGAACACATACCTAGCACGAACCGATTAACATTCACTTGCAATTACTGATGAACCTTCTATATTGTCTTATTACCTGTAATAAAAACAACAAGAGAATATATTAGAACCTTCTATATTGGCTTTTGAATTTTGAATCTACCTATTTTCGATCAATGATATAAAAGCAATACCGTAAAATTGCACAATCTTTCCAACAGCAAAAGATCTCCAACAATGACAAAAAGAAAAAAAGAGAAAATGAGGATCTTCATAGCAATGAGGTTGTGTGTTGTCACCAAAGTGTAATGATGCATTGTCCAGCCATATACTCAAGGTACACATATGAAGAGAATACAGAATAGCATGCATATATATCCATGTTTCAAAGCTGCCATGCACTGGTACATTGATATAATGCCCTGAACTGTTTAGCCTAGATATAGCAGTAGCTAGCTGTAAGAATTCCAATGATCCAAACACCATTTCAGAGCATACTAGAAATAAATCAAGTGGAGAGGATACCAGAAATAAAGCAACCATTAGTCTTGAATCTATTTTGAATACTTCAGACAAAGAGGGAGTGAAATGAAGAAATTAGTTAACTACGCCAAGCACAGGTGTTACAACTCAATGACCTAAATTTGATTCTTTTTGGGGTGAGATCCTTGTGTCATGTGTGGCATCACAACGCGTGAAAGCATCTCAACTATGTTGGCACCTAGACACGTGACAATCATATACCACTAGGACCTAAAAGGTAGATGAGATATCAACCAAAAAACAGCAAAACATACAGCCAGACTTATTATGCTTGTTGATTAAATCGTTCCTGTAAATTTTTTGCTTGATCAGTTTTATAGGGCCCCTTCATCGAGACATGAATAATAGAACTAAGTCTTGTGCAGTAGTTGAATGTACAGTAGCCACACGACCCCGACATAATCATGACGATCGAGATCGTTGATTTCATGGTGCTTGTTGATTTTGTGGTGCTTGTTCATCTTGGCCTTAATCATGTTTTCAAATAGATAAGCCCATAATTTTGGTGGACCCAAATTTATTTGAAGGCTTCGGTTGACTTTGACTTTAATTAATCAAAACTATTTTATTTGTCTTAATTGATTATTTAGGGGTTTCATCGCACTAAAATCTTTAACATCTACATGTAGCAATAAGGTTCTTTGAAGACCTGCTTCCTTTGATGTGATTGAGCTCGAATTACGGTGTTAAACGGGTTACCGGTGTTAAACCCGTTATCCATGCACAATGTCCCTTTTGAATCACTACTACTTGGAAACTCAATTACGTATACTTGATCTTGTTTGTTTGTTTGCTTGTATTGCAAACACTTGTGGATTGAACAAGGCAGACTAGCAAAAGAGTTTGTTCACTGTCACCCGACATTGATTGGATAAAAGACAAATTGATATATGAATACTACTCCAGACAACGAATTTGAGAGTTGAACCTCAATCTAGAAAAAATTTACCAAGTACATTAGTAGTATCTAAACTAGCTAGTTGCTAGCATTCAAGTTCACATGTACATATCAATGGAATATGTCTATGATTGAAAAAAAAAAAAAAAAAAAAAAAGTTCATATTGTGATTGGTCTTGATGAAAATTTCCTATGTGTCTAATCAATGCATAATGAGGGAATCTAGGTCGACCCCTCTAAATAAATCTCGTCGGTCCCAACCTTGGAAACGTGATTCAGACTCTTTGTTTGTCGATGTCGATGCACAAGAGTAGTTACAGGACAGGAGTGGTGAAAGAGTCCGACACGCAAAATGCATGCTGCCGCCGCCTTGTGTGAGACTCATTTTGAGATTTCATATAAATGGCCTTGTTATTGAATGGATTTTATCTCATAAAATCTAGTTTTGATAAAATCTAACGTTCTCAACGGATTTTAGCAAAATTAGATTTTATCAACACTAGATTTAATCCATTGAGAAAACAATGTCATTTTATCACACCTCTAAACAAAACTACATTTTATCTCATAAAATCTATTCAAGAACAAGGTCTAAGGCTACAATACACCCCCTTATTTGGGTGTGTATGTATCAAATGCATCCCTATAATTAAAGCTACGAATCAATTACCTCTTATTAATAAAAGTTACGAACTTTTTGTAAAAAAGTTACAAAACGCACCAAGTGTTATGAACCATAGAAAATGTTATGAATCACATTTCAGAAAGGTTTTGAAATACTAAAAAATGTTACGATTGCCAATAACTTTTTGTTACGAACTTTTTCTGTTTCATTGTTTCTTTTTTCATCATCTCTGATGCTTTACAGTTTTTTTTTTTTTTTGAACTGATGCTTTACAGTTACACGTACCATTTAAACACGTGAATTACTGAAAGAACCACGTCAGTCAGAATGCATGTGGCATGTTTCTGATAGACCTCACCCCTGTGGCCCGTCTGGACAACTAACACGTGGAAGAGTTAGGTATTGAGAAGTACATCCTGCAAAAACGTAAAAGGTGAAAAACTCACTCAATGCTACTTTCGCACATTTTGACTTTTTTATATAAAGTAATTTTAAAATATTTTTTTGAATTCTTTTACACCATTTGAAAGTGCTCAATAAGATTTTTTGAGCAATGCAAAAAATAAATAAATAAATAACTTCCGAAAGTATTATGTTTTTTGAGGGGGGCATGCTACAATGTACACCCCCCATATGAGATTTTGTTGCTTTAAATCTGAGTTTTGTGGCACCAAATATGAGATAATATGAGATTTTGTGGCTCCAAATATGATATGGCATACGGTATGCACCTCATACGGATGGAGGGCCGAGATTGCGCCACGTATGACGTGTGGGGATTTGTGCCACCTTTGACCATTGACTATATGAGATTTTGTGGCTCCAAATATGAAATTTTGTGGCACCAAATATGAGATTTTCTAGAAATATATGAGATTTTGTGGCTCCAAATATGAGGTCTGCACGCACTGTAGCAAGTCTGCACGCACTGTAGCAAAGTCCGCATGGATCCAATATGAGATTGGGTGGCTCCAAATATGAGATTTTCTGGAAATATATGTGCCCTGTTCGTTTCCCAGTTTAGTTTTAGTTTTAGTTTTGATGACATCATCATTTCTCTCATTTCTCTCTCTATCTCTCTCTACTCATTGCACCTGATGACATCATCAAAACTAAACTAAACTATCTAACCAAACACAGTCATGAGATTTTGTGACTATTCAGATGAGTGTGCATACCAATGCAATTCGTATCTCCAACCACAAAATCTCATATTTAGAGCCATAAAATCTCATATTTTGAGTCACTAAATCTCATATTGAGTAATTTTTAGAGGGTGCGCATTGTAGCATGACCCTTTTTGAGGTAAAAATTCCACAGTTTCCCGCAGGGTCATTCTACAATCACACCCAAATTACACACACAATGTGATTGGCACGTTTGAAAGATCGATAAAGGCTTGAACCGATGGTGAGGCAATGTCCTTGGGAGGGAATAACTCATCCCTTCCAAAAATTTGCCAAACCATACATTAATTGGTAGGATCAGGATAAAGAGGAAGGGGGATGAGTTATAAAACCCCTCCTCATCTCCAGCCAAAGGAGCCCTTATTGATAATTAACAATGGATACATAGCATTATTATTAGAAGAAGCGTACAATCATACACAACATTATCTTCTTAAAAAACAAGAAATAGGATTATGCTAGTTTTGGGTACTTGCAATCCAAACAAGCCTTAAAGAAGAGTCATGTGATAAGGCTCAAGTTGTTGCAATCAACTTGCTAAGGACAACGTAGGCTCTATCAAATGGACTATATGGGGGCCACCAATACAGTTTTGAAAAGTTTGGTGGCAGAGAGGAAGACATCAAGTCATCAATGTAGCATGAGGCCATAACTATTATCTGGTCCAAAAAGAACTAGACTGTGCTCTTTGCCTTTGAGATATCACTTGTAAAGAAACTAGTGTTAGAAAATTATTTCTGAGAAAATTATATTAGCGAAGTAATAATGTACTCCCTCCGTCTGGATTTGTTTGTCCCTTATTCTATTGTAACCAGGGGCGGACCTGGGGGGTGCGGAGGGGGGAATTCGGCCCCCGCACAATTCTCCCCAATTTTTGACATATTTTCAATTTTTTCAGTGTATTTTTAGTACATTTTCAATTTGTCTGTATATTTTCTATGGAGTGGCCCCCCGCAGCTACAATCCTGTGTCCGCCACTGATTGTAACCGGATAAAAAAACTAGCAATATCTTTAAATTGGTAATAAATTTTATATCCAAAATGGATCTTGTTTGATAGATCTCGATTACTCTTATAAGACAATGTTTTAAAAATTACATAAAACATTATAAATTACAAGATATAATCATTTGAAAAGTGGCATGAACTCCCAAAATGGACTAACAAATCCGAACCGGGGAGTAATGAAAAACGTGCAGTATTGTTGGAAATAGTTGGTAAAATTCCTGTAAAATCTTGTATTTTTTGTAGAATATTTTTAGTTAAAGAATAAATTCTTTCCACCGCCAGTGAAAAAGTATATTTTTCTACCATTGTTGTTGTGAGCCCTACTATGCATTTATTAGTTATCGAAACCATTCCTTTTGTAAGACCTATAAGGGTACTATATTAAGGGAAATATTCACCTTGACCGGAGATTGAGGTATATAGAAATTTGATTATCATTTTGTAAAATAGACGGTTATGGACACTTTAACTTACAATTGTTGACAGAATCATACCGTCCATTTTATAAATTATAGTTAAAATTTTGATATATCTACCGATATCTGATCAAACAGAATTTGATATATTATCATATAGTATTTTGCAAATTCTACAAAAAAAAAAGTTTAAAATTAAAACAATAAATTAATTGTGGGGCCTACATATGGCGATGATGCAAAAGTTTCGAGGGAAAGGTAATCCATGTTGGAAAGTTACAGACGTGAGTCCGAGAAGTTTCAACTAACTAAACGCATTGAAAATGCAAGAAGTGGTTAACTTCTTTTTTTCTAGCAATAAAACAGGGCCGAAATTATTTCAAAGGCTCACTTTTTATCATGTCAAAAAATTAAATAAAAAAAAGGCTTCTAAACGCTCCATAATACTCTCTCTGTCCCAAATTTCTTGTCCACATTTATTCACAACACCTCAAAAAATTGTTTATATTTTTAAATGTATAATGTTATATATATTCAATACGAATCTTGTTTGATATATAGTTCTCAATGAGTTCTATTAAACAAAGTTTTTAAAATTGTGAAAAATATTATGAATTGAAAACTCCCTCCATCCCACAAAGATAGTCCCGATGAAATTACGTGCAATTTCAAATTAAAATAATTTACTTACGAAAATATTTTTTTGAGCAATATGGATCTTATTTTATAGATCTCATTAAGATCTTTTGAACTGTGCAAAAACAAAATGAAAAAAATAATTTTAGTAAATATATTACTTTCTAATTTGAAAATTGTACGTAGTTTCGTAAGAGACCATCTTTGTGGGACGGATAGAGTATAATCAATTGAAAAATGACATGCATGCACGTAAACAGACAAGAAATTCGGGACAAAGGGAGTACTTGTATACAGTATACTGTATTTTTAGTATACTGGTTTTTTGGGTCATTCTGTTATGAGCTCAACGGGTTGACAATAAGCAAAAACAAGACAAAAAAATACACATTTAAGTGTATTTTTCACACATTTTATAACACTCACAAACTTTTTTATACTTTCTGCGCATTTTGAAATATTTTTTTAAGGATTGTGCTAATGCCAAAACTGTTTTTGTTTGTGCCAAAATTATAGTGCTTAAAAATTTTGTACCATGTGCAAGGTACAAGCATTTATGCGCTACAATTTTGGCACAAACAAAGATGATTTTGACAATATCATTTCCTTTTTTTTAATCTTTAACAACAGCCTATTGTCCAAATTTTATAGTTTCTTCTTTCTTTCTTTCTTTTTGGTATCAAAAGGATCCATGTGGCACAAATAAAAAATGAAGTACAGTGTAACCGGTAACGTACAAAAAGTCATAAACCCACTTGACAACTCCAAAGTGGGTCCCATTTCATCATTAATGGGCCCACCGGGAAATGTGCTAGATTTCGGGATCATCTGATTACGGTTTGTCTATTTCTCTCATTTAATTTTTCTTACTTCTATTCTGAATTCTGAAACCCTTAACAAACTGACAGAAAATTAGACCCATCGAGCAGTGCAAAGAGAATTGTACGGTGGTGATGGCACCATTCAATTTCAATTACTGTACTCCTGCTCGTACCTGATAGCTATTGCTCTTCAAGAGTACCATTGCAGTGGTGAAGAGCGCTTAAGCGGTACGTTACCGGGTTTAAGCGTTCGTTTGTCATCACGTTCACATAAATACTTCATCCGTCCCTAATCTATGGTCTCAAACATTACTTTTGTTGTTCTAAATTTTTTTGTCTCAGTTCAAAACTACGGGACATTAGCTAATGAAGTTCCCCTTTTACCCTTTCCTTTTTAGAGCAAGTACATATGTAATGATTTATTTTGAAGAGTAAAAGGAGGAAAGAAAAAGTATGACAAGTGTAATGATCATGTTTTCCTAATTAGGTAGAATCCCTAAAATAGACCAATAAATTGGGCGGAATGAGTAGTTAAATATATAGTCCTTCAAAATTTCCCTCGGTCCATCTCTCGATGCTCACGCTCTTAATTCTTACTCTTATAATTTTTATTTTTTATTTTTAGATTTGATTTAAAGATGATTTCACGTTCTCATTGACGCACCAGCAAGGTTCTAAATCTCGTATCGAACAGGGTACCGATTTTCTTATTAGTACAGTACGGTACCGATATCGTTTTGGATTTAGCGGTACTACATGTGTATATATATAATCGAAATTTTTCCTAGTATCACCCAATTTTTTTGTTATATTTGTCAACAATTAAGTTATAATACTTCATTTTAATATATATTTTATATAAATTAAGAATATTAAATATTAAAAGTATATATATTTTTTCTAATAAACGAAAAATAGTTTTTTGTAGTTACTAGTTATTATTATTTTTTTAATCACAGGGCTTGAAGGATATGCCTAATTAAAAATAGGGGGATGAAGTGTAATTGTTACATTAATTAAAAACCCTTCAGGAGAGAGAGAGTCGTCTCCCTCTTTTTCTTCTGTCTTCTTTCTTCTTCTTCCTCCTCCTGTGTGTTTTGTCTGCAACTCAAACCCACGAAACCCTCACGACTGATCCAACAGGTACATTTCTCTCTCTCTCTCTCTCTCTCTCAAGCTCCGATTTGATGCACTCTAAAGAGAATCAGTCATCTATTAGTGTGAATGAGGTAGTCGAAGACGAGACGAGGTCGCCGGAGATGCGAATCGGGAGGATTTTCCAACAATAGTGCTTACAAGTAGAGATCCAAGGCTGTGCAAGATCTCGGACGAAATCGGCGGTATTGTCTTCTCGGCTGAGATTGGCCGGAAAATCCGAAACTCTCCGATAACCACCGGTATTATCGCCGAAATGGAATTATAAGGTTTGGTTAACGGTTTTACCCAAATCCTGTACATGCCGGCCGGTACGGTACGGGATTGACAACCTTGTGCACCAACTAATGCATGCGCATGAGAATGCTACTTTGGTCATGACTAAACCATTAATAGGGGAACAAGACATCCTGTAGTGTTGCATCTAAAAAGTAAAATTTAACAATATGAGAATTGGTGCTTTTTAGAAATAATACTTAGGGGTGTTTTCGCATCAATAATTTATTATTCAATTTTTTATGCATTTATTACCTTTAGGTCAATTTTTGTATATTATTGGTTCGTTTCGATGAGAGGAGCCTGGTAAGTAAAACTTGAAAAAAAAATCACTAAAGATATACATAATCCAAAAACGACAGGCTTTTTGAATTATTTTTATCTTTATTCCCAAACATTTTAGTTTCATCCATAACTTTTTAGTTTTGAAATTCCAAAAAAAAATGACACAAAAGTAACAAATACAATTTTTTTTAATAAGGACAAAAACATAATCCATCTTAATTATTAGCCAAAACAGGTGTTAAACAGTTCTAGCGCAGCGGAATTTACGAGAGACTAGTTAGCGTACTAGTCCAAATGAGATAGGTTCTCGAATCCACGAGATGTTCTTTGAATCCACAAGAAAGAGAGAGGAAATTCTCAATGTTTGTTTATTAATTGGAAGATGATTCATGCCATAGGCTTACATCCTTATTTATACTAGTAGTAGGCCTAACTAATAAGGTAATGCTTGGTTACCAAGAATATGACTTGGAGTAGGGACCAAGCAAAAAAAAAAAAAGGAAATAAAAACAAGTAAATAAAAGTCTAGAAAACTAGAAAATAGGAAACTAGAATCGTACTAAACAGGCAGCACAAATAAGATCTCCTAATACTAAACTCAAATAAAAATTGTTACCAAAATAATGTTTCCATAAGTGATAGAGGTGTATATCTTGTCCTACATCATTCTCCATTTTTTCATGAGAATTTGACCTCGGGTTCTCGTTAGGAATTTGCCATCTTCCACGTCAAATAAATAGATACTTGGAATACTTCAATCACTTGATTCCCTTCCAAAAAAGTTTAACACCAAAAATTACTTGCAATGATATCTTCTCTTCTTGCTTCAATTGTCTCATAAAATCCATTAGATGAATATTAGGAATCCAATCATATCGTTGCACTCCAAGAAAATCAGCGTCAACTTGACTTGGCGTTCGTTGACACGTCAATGATCGATCCATTTAGAAAGGCCAGCTTGACCATATAGTCATCACATAAGGTGGCAACTTCGATCACATCTTTTGAAAAGTGTGTTGGTCTTCAACAATTTGATCACCAACATCAATATCAATTTTCTGCTTATCATCAACTTCCATATTGATTTGTTTTCATTAACTTCAATCACAATGTTCACTTCGCCGCTACTAGTGTCATCAACTTTCTCTTTACCATCAACTTGAAGTACCTCTTTTTTAACAACTTCTTCAATAGCATCTTTGGCAACGACGTTGGTTGTTTTCTTTTGCTTGGTCCCTACTCCAAGTTATATTCTTGGTAGTCAAGCATTACCTTATTAGTTAGGCCTACTACAAGTATAAATAATGATGTAAGCCTATCGCATGAATCATCTTCCAATTAATGAACAAACATTGAGAATTTCCTCTCTCTTTCTTGTGGATTCAGGAACATCTCGTGGATTCGAGAACCTATCTCGTTTGGACTAGTACGCTAACTAGTCTCTCGTGAATTCCGTTGCGTCAAGTGGTATCAGCACAAATAAGATCTCCTAATAATAAACTCAAATAAAAATTGTTACCAAAATAATGTTTCCATAAGTGATTGGGGTGTATATCTTGTTCTACATCAAGTTCTAAAAGCTAATCCCAACCCAAAAGTGGGAAATTAAGGCAGTGGGCTTGGTTGCTTGGGAAATTTGATGGTAAGATTGGAGTTTTTTTTTTTTTTTGAGAACGGAAAGTCTAGATTGGAGATATTTGTTGGTCTCAAAACTTTGGTATTTGTTGTCATAATTTTGAACAGAAATTACATATTCCGAAAGAGTTTGTTTAAAATTCACACAATTGATTACTAAGATGGACGGCTATGACAAGGCGTTACGGATACAACGTCAGATATCTCGTGGTACCCTACACGCACCCAAATTCTTCTCATATGATATGACGGGAAGTGAGATAGTGCTTTGCCTAAAAATAAACCAAATGAATATTTTTTGTTTTTATTAATTTTTTTTACATAGGTTAGTTTTGCGTTGATTTTTTTATTGATTATTAATTTGTCACGATGAGAGGAATCTAAAAAGTCAAAAACAATTGTAAGAATATTTTAAAAGTTCAATAAAGACAAAAATAATTCAAATTTTTGTGGATTATTTTTATCTTCATTCACAAAAATTTTAGTTTACTTATATATATTTTTTCTCTTGAAATTCCTTCCGTCGAGACGAACAAATAATTCATAAAAAATCAACCCAAAATTAACAAATGCAATTTTTTTTTTTTTTTTGTGGCATAAAGTCAAAAAGATAAACCATTTGGTTTATTTTGCCAAAGCACCCTCTCTTTCTGTGGGAGCGGTGTTGGTGCAACTAACTACACCTAACATGTGAAATGTGATCATAAGGATATTGTGCTCAGCCTATAATGCGATTATGAAGTTGTAAGTACCAGAGATTTCTAGAGCCATCCCATAAGAAAAACTTCCTTGACCGATCAAAAAAACAATAGTAGCAGTTGCAACAGGAGTTAAATATGCAACATCAATCCAATGTCGCATACCCTCGTCGTTTGTTCGGCGATCTAATGGTTCAGATTTCATCTTGCAATGAACGGCTCGGATTTCGCACGATCGAGATAAAATCTGGACCATTGGATCACCGAATGGACGTCGAAGATCGTGCACAACACGCCGTAAATGTGGATCATTGAATCACCGAATAGACGACAAGGATCGTGCAGCACCGATGCATAGCACCAATGTCAGACCCCTTTTTTGTGGATTGTAGGAGTACAAAATAAGAAATACATATCACAATCTAAATCAACCCAGACACAGAATTTTTTGTTTCCATGTCTTCATTTCCGGAGTAACAAACGAGCCATACAAAATCCCCAAGACCCGCGGTTAGGAAACACGGATCTAAACCAACAAGCTACCAAACTACCAAAGAATTGGTAGGCACAGACCTTTCGCCCTGTTTGGCTGGGGGGAAAGGCACCCCTTATAAGTTTTCACCCCTCATTTTGGAGGGGCCCACACCTTTCCCCTTGTTTGGCAAACCAAATTCGTCCCTGATAATTCTTCCCCCCCCCCCCCCCTCTCGTTTTCACGCTCGCGAGGTCTTCTCCCACATAACTTTTGGGCACCCCTGGGGCTACCCAAAAATTATCCGGCTGTGGAGGGGTACAATTTTGACAGATTTACCCCTCCTTATCCCCTTTACCAACCCTCACACCACCATCTCTGTTGTTGTGGGTGAGATCGAACAGAGAAGGGTTTTCTGTGCTATTTTGGGGCGATTTTCTTGCGATATGGTGTGAACATCAGGTATGGAAGTTTTTGACCAAGATTAATGATTTTTGTACTTATATTTTCGATCTACGTGGTCTGATTTGGAAGGTTTTTGATCTAGGATTTGTATATTGCATTTGTATCGATTTTTCTAGGGTTTTTACTGATTTTTCTAGGGTTTTTGATCTTGGGTTTCTTATTGAATTTTCTAGGGTTTGTTACTGATTTTTCTTACAGATTAGGGTCTGTTAAACAGTGTTAACAGATTTCAAATAAATTGATGTCGATTTGTGTTCTGCATTTTGTCGATTTTGTAGAGCCTTGTTACTGAGTTTGTTGATCTTTTTAATGTTGTTTGATTTGTTAGGGTTTGTTACTCAAATATTATTTATTTATTTTGGTTTGTAAATTTACAAAAAACAACTGTTAACATAGGTTTATTTTGTGTATTTGTTTGTGGCCAAAAAGGGCCTTCAAACCCTTAAAAAAAACCAGAGGAAAACAGAACCCTAGTTATTGTTTCGGGTTTTAATTGGTTTGAAAAAAAATGCTTCATGGGTCCAAGTAGGGGTTAGACGAACAAGATTAAAGCCGTACAACCTACTAAGTTCTTATACTTTGACATGGAGAAAACCGTAAAAAGAAAATTTCATTGTGTTTGTTTTATGTCGTACTCATCAAACCCTTTGTAGCCTTTTAGGATGGCAAGATTAAACAGAAAACAATTAAGGAGAAAAGAAGAGCAAGAGGCATTCATTGCATTAGCCACCTTCATTCATGCTGCAATGGGTGTGTTTCTACTGTACTTATTCATCCGATCCTTGGCACAATATCCCCGTCCAGACTCTGCCTAGAATCCTGACTTCTACCAGACCCAACTAAATGCAGTCAATAGGCTAGTAAATGGTAATGAGGTTGAATGCCACAAGCAGTTGAGGGTAAATCGACGCACATTTTTTAGATTGTGTTGTTTAGTCCGAAGTGTTGGGTTAGGGGACTCGCGCTTTGTATGTCTTGAGGAGAGGGTAGCTATTTTCTTGTGGATCCTTGCGCACCATACAAAGCAAAGGCGTACCAAACATCAGTTTTGGAGATCGACTGAAACGATAAGCAGACATTTTAATGCTGTACTCCAAGCTGTTTTTCGCCTTCATAGAATGCTCCTAGTAAGTCCCGATCCTGTACCTGCAGACTACCATGACAATAGATGGAGTTGGTTTCAAGTAAACTTGATTTAAAATTGTTTCTAGTGATTCCATTTTGTTTCCTCAGCTCCAGCCTCTGTATTTACCTGCAATAACCTACTCTCAAATTGGCGTAGAATTGTCTTGGTGCTTTGGACGGGACCTTTGTGCCAGTTAACCCCCCCACAGCTGACAGGCCACGATATAGGTCGAGGAAGGGAGAGCTTGCCGCAAATGTTTTAGGTGTTTGCACTCGAGACCTAAAATTTGTGTTTGTCTTATCTGGTTGGGAAGGGTCGGCCACTGACTCTAGAATCCTCAGAGACGCTATCGCAAGACCTAATGGTTTGAAAGTCCCTCGTGGTATGTTCCAATTCCTAAGTTCATGTATCATTTGAATCCAACACATTTATGAACCCTCCCATTTTATTGTTTGAATGTCGTAACTCCCATTGGTTACGGACATTATTACCTTGTGGATGCCGGATACACAAATGGGGAGGGATTCTTAGCACCGTACCGTGGCCAATGATATCACCTTAACATTTGGAGGCAAGGTCACATGCCGGCTAACAAAGAGGAGTACTTCAACATGAAGCACTCCGCTGCTAGGAATGTCATTGAGAGAAGCTTTGGTGTCTTGAAAATGCGATTTGCAATATTGAGGTCTCCTTCGTATTACCCCATCTGGACTCAAACCCGTATTGTTACAGCATGTTGCCTTCTCCATAACCTCATTAAAAGAGAGATGCCCAATGATCCCGTTGAGTTGGAGTACACGCGATGGGAAAAAGACAACCTCCAAAATGTTGAGGTAGATGATGATCGCATTACTACCATAGACACTTCCAATGAATGGACCCCCGAGAGGGATGCGTTGGCAACTACGATGTACAACCATTGGCTAGCAAATGGTGGGGGACAAGAGGTTTACCCACCATGATTGAGGGATTTTTGTTGAAGAATTTGTATTAAGAACTTGTTCTAAGTATTTGTATTAAGTGTTTCAAGAACTTGTAATGTATACATTTTAATTTCTAAGGTGTTTGAATTTGAACTACTTGTTATGTAAAAGATTGTAATTGTAAGGATTCATTAGGTTTTCTATAATAATGTCCTTGTATTATATTCATTGGCCAACTTAAATGCATTTTCAGCTATGGATGCCCAAGAAGGCACCCAACAAAGCAATGTATCTAAGAAAAAGACAACAAGGACCCGTAGGACGTGGAGGAAAGTGGAGGAGGATGCTCTCATTAAAGTGATGGTGGGTGAATTTTCCGACAAGTGGAGTGCTGAAAATGGCTTCAAACCCGGTTTCTTCACGTTGGTTGAGAAGGAGTTGGAGAAGTTGTTGCCGGAAAGCCACCTTAAGGCCTCCCCCCACATCGACTCGAAGGTGAAGTATTGGAGGCAAACATACTACAAAATCTATGACGTTTTACAACTTAGTGGGTTTGGTTGGGATGATGTCAACAAACGCGTGAATGTGGAAGACTAGTCAATAGGCTAGTAAACGGTAATGAGGTCTTCTTTGGTTGCTAGCCTGCTCATGGTTAGTTTACTATTTTCTCCGACTTGTTTATGCATCTGGATAAGCACAAGTTGCGGAACTAATATGGTGATTATTCAGACTTGTTTAAGTGGGCCTCACTAGTGGATGGTCTGATTCGTCTGATTGGTCGTTATTAAGAAAAAAACTTTAAGTGATGAAAGAAGTTTAGAAAGAAATAAAAAGATCAATTGAAGTGTTCAATTTTTTAGATGTCTTGAATAGAGAAATATTGGGCTATTAAAATGGGATGGAGGGAGTACTAGATTGGAAAAATCACTTATAATAGTGCTATATCCTTTCTTCCATGGGGTTTCAAGTTTCCATGTAGCTATAGTTCATGGGCAGTGTGAAAGAATTTGGTGTGCCACTGCCATCTAATTCAATGTTTTACTTGTTTTGTCTGTTTTCCAAATTTTTTGTCTCACATTGTTGCATTATTTCTCCAACGTGCAGAGGGAAGATGGGAAAAAATGGAAATCAAAAGCCTTTTACAACTTCAAGAATTCAGCCCTTCAAATGAAGTACTGACACCTCCATAAAGGGAAGATGGGGAACTTATAGAGTCTGTGCAGAACATAGCGAGGCAGAATTAGTTAGGAATAATAGTATGTTGCTCAAAAAACTAAGTTTGTGACTTGATCATGGCTTTGGTCATTTTATTTTTGCAATTGCATTTTTTTTTCTTTCTTTCGCCAACTATGTAATTGCATTTTGATGGATATGTTAGCTTGGCCATATCCTCAATGTATCCTTTGTCAACTTTTAACAAAATCTTATTACCGATAAAAAAAAAATGGAAGGTACGGCGATGTCTTTTCTCTTTATACCTCCCCGGACATCTTGACAAATGACAATTTGGAATTAATGCTCCATAATCCATAGTAGAAAGGGGAATCGAAACACATTTTATTCACTGAACTTGGTTCTGAGTACAAAATATAGAACTTGGCAATAAAATGACTTAACTTTTGCTCAATTTGGCTAATCATTTGAGTTGGAGCTTAATTTAGTTACAAAGAAAGTGTGATTAAAACTATCAAAACAATCACGTCTTTTAATAAAAATTAAATGTGATGGTTTTGTTTTTTTGTAGTACCAAAATATATGAAATAGAAAAAAAAAAATCAAATGTAGGCTAACGGGTAAATGAAAAATTAAAGTTGGGTACTTACAATTCACAAATTAAAATTGGATAACCAACCATTGAAATGCACTTAATTTTAAAAAAATGTTTTTTTTAAAAAAATCAATAAAAATATAAATTTTCAATCAAATAAATTGTTATAGCTTCAAATTGTCCAAAATTAATTAAATGGATTAGGTTTTACATTATATCATTAATTTAATGCATAATCAAGTTTGGGATAGGACAAAGGGGAAAAGAGTCATTTGAAACCTTTTTCCATCATTCACCCCCTCTTATTTATAAAATATCCAAACCAAGTCAAAAGTTATCCCCTTGTTTAATCCCTCATCCAAACCATCTAATTTTTTATCCCCCATCCATAAACATCACATCAATGTGGGTCATCCCTTCAAAAATAATACCCCCTCTTATCTTATCCCCCCTTTAAAACTTATCCCCTTGAAAATAACACCTCATCCAATCGGGGCCTTAAGATAGCGAGTAATGCTACATACACACCCTCCCATTCAGACCCCCGCTCACACCCTATTGTGTGGGACCCACCTCAGGGTCTCACACAAATGATCGGAACAACTCAATTTATTTAGAATATATTTTTGAGGGGCCTCGTTTGTTTGGTGTGATTTGAGAGTGGGATTTGGGGGTGGGACCCAAAATTCCATGTTTGTTATCCTTATTGGGGATGTGATTTGAAATCCCACGGCAATTTTTATCCCAATCCGCATGGGATATAAAATCCCATGGAGGAGGTGGGATTTGGATGGAATTTTCCCCTATTGGTCTTGTTCTATAACAAAAAAGTACTTTCCAAGGGCTATAACCCGTTGAACACAAACACCAGATATAGATTTTCTTCATCCGTTGATATCCTGAACAATATCCTAAGGATTTCATATCACACTCATATTCCAAGGGATTTCATATCCCATCCATTTATCTTCGGTCAAACAAACGAGGCCAGAAAAATCAGCTCAATCAAATACCAGTAAAGGCTCGATTGACTCGTTCAAGTTTCAGTTCCTAAATCGAACATACCAAAACTTTAACAAACTTATCGAGCTTTTATCGATTTTTAATTGAGCTGATTTTTTATAAGAGCCCTTACAAAAATATTCTAAACAAATTGCACGGTTCCGATCATTAGTGTGAAACCTCGAGGTAGGTCCCACACAATAGGATGTGAGGTAGATCCCACACAATAAACAAACAATTGTTTATTTGGAAAAGCCATTTCCAGGTGATGCGATTACTCATTAATTACTCCGTCTGTCTCAAATTGTTGGTCTTTTTTTCACTATTTTGGATATTTTAAATATATATTTTTCTATATCTTCTAATCTATGGGTAATATTTTTTATATCTCATATAGATTATGTTTGATAGATATCAATTAATTTTATTAAACAAAACTTTTCAAATCATAAAAAATATTATAGATTGTTAAATATAGACAATTGTTTGAGTGACACGATTGCCAGAAAGGACCAGTAATTTGGGATGAAGGGAGTAGCATATACATTGGTGAAGGCTCTAATGTCCTACTGGCAGACTGGCAGTTTTACCCTTCAATAAACAATGAATAACTATGATTAGAGAACATAAATTACGGGAATCTATGCTAAAAATATGGATCCATTAGCCTATTGAGTAATTAGTATTAATTAACAAAGTAGTAATTTATAATTAGGCATGTGAACGGGCATTGCTTTGGAATGCAACTGAAGTAACTGGGATGGTGGCGTCGGTGCAAACCTACCTAACAAAACACAAAACAACAATACTTACGATAATTGCCATAATATTTTTAATTTTATTAGTACAAAAAATAGATAAATATATATGCATTGGTTATGAGATATTATTCTCGACACCCAATTATCGGTAAGGGACCACCGCACAAAATATTTGAATTCAAGTATTCAACCCAAAAACCTAAACTATCAACAACATTTTTGAGATTATAGGAAATTGTACAAAATAAAAAGAATGAAAAATCTAATTCTAAATATGTTAATGTGTTTTTTTGGATCAGTTTTTAAGTTCTGTAACTTATTGATTTTCAAGTTTTTTGTACTAAATTCTATTCCCCCCGTCCTTTGTAAAATGTTCATAACGAAAAGATTTGCAATTTCGAAAAAAATTACTTTCGTGCATAAATTTTGTAAATTTCTTTGCATGAAATTAAACAACTGGGTTAGATACTTATCTAACTCGTTGCAAAAATTTTGAAATATTTATGTACGCAAGTGCTTCATTTACTGATTCAAAATTCGAAACATCTTTTTGTAAAGAATACTTAAAGGGGGACGAGAGAGTATCAGTTTTACCAAAATTTAATCGGAGTCTTACAATTAAGATAAGAAATTCACCTATTCTCACCAAAAATTGTTCTTTACATTAAAAATTATGATTTAAAATATATTTCCACATCCCAAACACAAACATTATTGAATTGAAGATTCACAATGGGAGAAACTTCGGAGCAGGTTCGTAATAAACATCCCTGTCTCATCCAATGAGATCGATTGGACTGAATTTTCAATTAATTTAACCATATAGCCCACATGCAAGATTCCCAGGAAACAAACAGCATTTAAAGCATTACACCTAAGTACTATAGTACTACTTTTTAAAAATAATGATACTCAATTCTATCTCTAAAGTCAAATCCACTAAAAAAACTTTTTTTAATTTCACGATTGCATGTTAGTTTGTTACTATTATTTCAATTACCGTAAACGCCAATCTCCTGTCCATATAAATCGAACTCAAAAAAAATTTACGCACCGAAAAAGCGCAACATAACTATTTGGCTAAACTCCAAGGTTGTTTGAAAATCTAAAAGAGCGCAACATAACCATTTGGCCAAACTCAGAGGTTGTTTGAAAATTTGAAAGAGCGCAGCATAATCATTTGGCCAAACTCCGAGGTCGTTTGGAAATCGACACTACAAAAAAAATTGATCTTTAGTGACAACAATTTCGTTACTAAGTTGTCATTGACAAACTAATCATGTAATTAGTGACAGCTTAGTACAAAAAGCTGACAAACTAATCCTGTAATTAGTGAGCTTAGTACAAAAAGCTGTCACTAAATACTTTTAGAAAAATACTTTTAGTGATATGTTGTTATTACAATATTGTTAGTAAAACTCAATTTTTTTGTAGTGCGACAAGAGTGACTTCCCACCTGATCTAATTAAACCTTTGAAGGACTCAAAATAAATTATAAATCAAAACCAAACAAACTGATTGTTTACTTCAAAGTGCAACATAAGTACATATTCCGTCCGTCTTCAGTCCGCAAAACGAGGATATAAAAATAATAAATCATTCTAAAGAAAGTTTTCAAAGTTTTTTCATAAATTAAAAGTACTCGTTGATATCTAACAAATTGTTATAAAAAATCTTGAATTTTCTTTTAAATTCTTGTTTTGTGAATTAGACAAATAATTAGAGACGGAGAGAGTAACTATTTGGCCAAACTCCGAGGTCGTTTGGAAATTGACAAGAGTGACTTCTCATCTATCTAAACCTTGGAAGTTAACAAAATAAATTAATCAAAAGCAAAACAAACACATTCCCAGATTCCAAGAAACAAAAGCTCAGATTTTGAAAGCATCTAAAATGGAGAGAGAGAATTCAAATGAGTGATCCATAATAACAACATCATATGCAGGCCTTTTATGTCCAAAGTGAAAAATATGTCAAATCATTGCTTTCTAGATCCAAAAGGTAAACAGATATAGCAGTATCAAACAAATTACAGCTGAATGAGAAACATTTACAAACAAAATATTTTTGTTACAAATTTGTCTTACAAACTGATGCTGTGTATGGTTTCTAGCATTTCAGAATCAATTTATCACAATATTTTTCAAAAAATGTTGCCAAACAAGTTTTGTTTAGATATTTTTTGATTGGAAAGAATCCACTTTGTTTCCAAAACTCATGAGAGATTACTCGGAAACACCGCAACGTGATGCCTCATGCTCCTTCCTAGGTAAAAAAAATATTTGGATCTCACTGTAGCGCATGGTAAAAAAAAGAGTTTTGGGTCACCACGTGGCAAGGCGAGTCACTGAATAATTCTTCCCAACTCATATATAGTATTAAAAATTACAACCTGTTCCCTAATAATTGTCACTTCCAAAAGTTGTGCTTTTTTCAAAAAATAAAAAATAAAAAAGTAGGTATATTTTTGTGGTTTCATTTCTCAGTTTTTTTTTTTTTTTTTTGCCACCAATCAAAGAAATTAAAAAGATCTCTTAATCGTTGCACATAATTTTTTTTCTTGGGCTTGTGAAATAACTCATTTTCTAAAATGGACTAATTAAAGAGAACAGATGGGAAGCACCAAATTTCTAGATAAATTGATTCTGAAACAGAAACCAAACAGAGACTAAAGATTCAAATTAAGCCAGAGATCCACTTGAATTAGAGTATATGACAGGAACAATTTCAGCTGCACATCATCAGTTCGTAAACTAAATTTGTAACAAAAAAAATGTCACATAAACATTACTCAAAACCTAAATAAACCATCTCAATTCCATTTATTTTTTTGCCCAACTCAAACTTCGTTACTAACCATACTCTTATTCTCAACCATAGACTTCTTGCAATGTGCTATTGCTCCTTGAATCGCGCTCTGCAACTCCTCCATTGACGACGAATCCCGAACCATGTTCGCTGCCATCCCCGGTAACCCGTTCCGATACAGAATACCGGAATGGTTCGGGGATGACCGCATAGAGGACGGGCAGCTTGAGACTGATGCTTTCTTTCTCGGGTACAGCAAGTTACCCGAGAAAGAATGCGACAAACTGCTCCCATTATAACTCTCCTTTTCCTTTTCTCTCTCCTTAACCGATCTGTCGGCTGAGGAGAGAGAATAGAGATTGCCCGAGTAGTTAGTTGTGATTTTCTGCTTTTGTGACGATGATGACGATGACAGCTTCTCGTACAACGGCTTCACCTTTTTCAGGTACTTGCGGAGAACCTCCTTGGCCCGTTTCACGGAGGATCCGGCGGGTAGGTTGCTGTTTTCCGGGTCACGGACCTTATTGTCCTTGACCCGGAAGACAGATGAGAGTTTTTTGGATAGGGAGGAGTACTTGTTGGGTTTTTTGTGCTGCTGGTGGTGGTGGTGGGAGGTGGTGAGGCGTTTGAGGTCGTCGTCGTCGATGGTGGTGGCGGAGGAGGGGCGGGCGGAAGAGGAAGTGGAGGTGGAGTCAGAGGCGGAGGAAGGGCGGGAGGAGGAGGTGGAGGGACGGGTGGTGGTGGTGGTGGTGGTGGAGGAGGATGACGTGGAGGAGGAGGAGAGGAGGAGGGAGCGGACCATGGAGAGGCGAGGGGAGAGGTGGAGGGGGAGGAGTTGGCCCTTGTAGAAGAGGTCGTCGGCGGTGGCGGTAGCGGAGGAAGAGGATTTGGTGCGAGGGGAAAGGGTGAGGGTCATGAATTCGAATTCGGAGGAGGAGGAGGAGAGGGTGGAGTGGGTGGGGGAGGAAGGGAGGGTTTGGGATCTGGGGCTGCAGGCGGTGGCCATGGGTTTCTCATCAATTTTTGGCCTCCCCATTGATTTTGTTCTGGTGGTGCTTCACATCATGTTCAACATCAATGGAGGTTTAGAGAGAGGGAGAGGAGAGAGAGGGGTTTGGGAGGAAATGGAGAGACGTTGATGAAGCTTTCTGTCTTATAATGCACCCGAGAAGTTATTCAGTGTGTCTGTAGTACTATGGGATACTCCTATATTTTTTTTTTTACTACAATGATCCTGACTAGTAGAATGGACGGGGTTCAATCCGGGCTTATACTGGAGTAGATAACTCAAGTCCGGTTCACTAACAATCGGGTTTCGTTTAATATTTCCAAGACCTACCTAAAGCCTCTTTTGGGTAAAAAATCAGTTTTTGGAGCCCTGGAAGTAACGATCGGGCATAACCAATGGCGGAGCCAGAAAATAAAGTTGGAGGGGGTCGCATTATGAAAGAAATTTTGGTTCGAAGATTTTTTCACGACTAAATATTTCAGTCATTTGAGTTTTTATGGGACTGTTTTGATGAATTGAAAAGTTAATCTTGAGTATATTGTTGCTATCATACCATTCGACGAACATAATATCATTGTAGCAGGGTATTATCATACCATTCGACAAACATAATCACTTTGTTTGGTTGAAAGTTTTGAGAAGAATATTTTGAGAAATATTTTTGAGATAGTGTTTGGATGAGTTTTTTGAAAAAGTAATAATTAGAGAGAAGTGTAAAAATTGGAGAGAGATAGAGACAGAAATGAGAATAATGATTGGAGAAAGGGGTATGAGTAGAGAGAGAAATGTGATTAATGATTGGAGAGATGACAGATGGGAAAAGAATCTTTTTGAATTTTTTTTTGAAAATGTGAAGTGAACAGAGTGAATATCATTATAGCACGGTATAATTCATCATACTTTAGTGTTTTCAGAATGAAAATTGTTCTGCATTTTAATTATTGTAGAAATTTTATAATTTTTTAAAGAATACCTATAAAAAGTATAGGCAAAATATATTCCAAAATAAGAATTTGGGGCAGGGGACCCCAGCCCTTATGTAGATCCGCCACTGGACATAACCCCTAGTGGCCCTAAGAGTTTTGTTGGCAAGGAAAATCAAATCCAAGACTTTAGGCGGGAGCAAACTCCTAAATCAAATTTGAGACCTCAGGCAGTAGCAAATTTCTAAGTCTCAAATCAAAACCACTTTATATTTTGTACTTTTATAAATTTCTACTGATTAAATATTTTTGGATACTTCATTTTTGTAATGATTAATTCTATGAATCTCCTTCATCTTCATGGACGACCTCAATAATCTCCACAGTATTTCTTTTGTCATAATTGAAAACTCCCTAAAACATGTTGGTACTGCTTCATCTCTGCACGTCAAGATTTTCTATTATGTGGACAATATTGGTCATATCCATAATTAACTGGAGCCTAGTGCAGGGGTCCCTGCCAAAAGCACAACCCAGTAGGATTTATTGGCTTGGGAAAACAAGCTTGGTTAGTTGGTTTGGCCTATTGCCTAGAATATTTTTGTGGGAACCATCAGTTTGTATCTCAAACCCCTTCTCACCAATACATTGATGTAACATACATACAGAGACTAATTATAAAAGAGAGAGTTGAGTATTTATGGAGTATTTATAAAAGAGGGAGTTGAGTATTTGTCATGCACACTTTAAAAGACCAATATGCCCTTCTCTTTCCAAAGTTATTACCTAAACACCCTCAACCAACCGCCATACCGACTCACCGCCTGAAAACCGCCACGTACAAAAAAGAAAGAAAAAAAAAACTACTGAAACTCCCATGCAAGCTTCTACACCGCCTCTGCTACCTCAAAACCACCCTGTACAACCGCCGCCCAAAAAAAAAAATAAAAAAAACTGAGATTCTGCTACAAATCGGCCGCCGCCAAATAAGGTGGTGAATGGTGGACATACAGTGGCGGAGCCAGGATTGAGAATCCCGGGGGGCCGAGTTCAGGGGCTGCTCCAGGATTTTCATCTAACGCTGACAAAAATACACAGCGTATTTATGATGAAAAGGTGTATGCAAAGAAGTCGTCTAATTCCCTTCAATTTTTTAGTGTTTCCACATTGAACCTAATGTTAGACAACCATTATCCTTACATGTTTATTATATATGAGCTCTCATAATTGAGTTAGGCTTGTTTTGTTTTGTTGGGGCTATAACAATTTGGTTCAAATTTTGTTGGAAACAATTATTTTAATTTCAAAAGAGTAACCCAGCGCTGACAATAGAAAAAAATATTAACTTATACATAAATTTTAATTTTTTTTCAGTGTATTTATTAAACTGCGCCCACCCCAGCCCTATGGTTCCTCCGCCTCTGGTGATATGGATGCAAATATACTCGCAACCATCTATATTGGGTTTGCAAGCAGAATAGGTAGAACCCTTTTTAGGGGTTGTTCAACTTCGTGACTCTTTGTTCCAATTGGCTTATTGGATAAGTTTGGATTGATGTATTGTGAGAGAATGATGATCAGTCTCGTAAAATATAATAAGTCAGTTTTGTGAAATATGCTCTTAATCATCTGAATTTTACTATTAGGTTTTTCCGAATGAGCTTGAATATGTTCCTTTACTCTATGAACGTTGGGTATGAAAGTTAGAGATGAATAGATGATATTGTGGCAGCCTTTTGAAATGAAAGTTCTATTATGTTCAGCCTATGTGTTAGGTAAAATGTCCAAAGATCGAGTACAATAAGTAACATTCACACATCCCTCAACTGTAATTTTGTTTCTTTTCTGCCCAATTTTTTTTATTTATCTAAGAAATAAAACTTAAATCAGTACACAACTCTGAAGAGTGCCTTTAGCCAAATCATAAGCAAGCTTAAGACACATCCTGTCTAGGCACTTTGGATACAAGAACATATTGAAAAATAATAAGCAAGCGCAGTAAAATCTATAAAGATATTATGCAAAAGGGTATGACTAATTTTGCAGAACTTTCATCGCCACATAGCCAGTTTTTTGGTTGCAATAATAGAATAGAATTATTATATTTCAAAAACAAAAAAAAAAACAAAAAAACGGAGCATCGTGTTATTTACTACTTTCATAGCATTAATAATTACCGATCATGTTTTCATTTTCTCGTAGCTAACAATGAGCACGATATGGACAATGAAAAGTGTCCGACATTCAAGGTTGTTCGATAGCTGTAGGAGTTTGTGTACAAAAGTCGTGATCGAGTTTTGATCGAAGTGGTAACAAATCTAAGATCAAAGTTACCATTGAGAAGCATGAAAAAGAAGCACCGTGACAAGTCTAGACGTTAATTGAGTTTCCTTAGTCAATAACATGAGATGCACCGTGATGCACTAATTGATGGACAAGTGTTGGAAAACGACTATAATTTGCTATCAAGAAATTTAAAATCTAAGACATTTGATTTGAAAGTACTAATTGATGCGCTAATTGATGGACGAGTAATGGAAAACAACTATATTTTGCTATCAAGAAAATTAAAATCTAAGACATTTGATTTGAAAGTACTAAAAAAGCGAGGTTTTTTTTCTTTCTTTTTTTCCCCAGAGTTTTGTACTGTATTCAAATGTTCACTAACTATTTCACCCCGTAATCTTATCTGTATCTTTTAATTTTTTTTTGGCACTTGCCCGGGACTAGTATGGTATAAAAGCACGAGGCAGGGCACTGTGGAAGTGTAAATGAGCCAATCCGAATCAAGCTTTATATTATTTTAGCTCAGTTTATTTACTATATGTGTTTAAAGTTTTATACTATTCGAGTTTAAGCTCCGTCTCCTAACAGAGTTGAGTCTATACAAACAAGCTGAGCTTTTTTGTGTCAACTTTTCGAGTGTGTTGAGCTCAGCTCATTTACAACACGAGCCATAAATTCGAGTTTGGCTCAATAATTGTAAAACGAGCAGAGCAATTTTGTTCGTTAGCAGCCCAAGGTTATGGCAATGAATAATCTCTCCCTTGGTAGTCTTTGTCGTTCGATGGCATCTACACTTCGCACTAATCAACTCAACGGTCAACCTCATTAGTATATGACCCCGAGAGGAAGATGCCTAAGACAAATGATGGGGTTTCCTGTGTTTTACACGTAAAACCATATACATCATCTTTACATTTTTTTTTTGATCGGCAACAAAAATTTATTAAAGAAACTCGATAAGGGGAACATCGAGGGGGAGACAAGATCCAACCAAAAGTTGGAACAGCCTGAGGGCAAAACCCGAACACCCAGGGGCCTAAGAAGCCCAGATAAAACAGTGAAAATACACCTGAAGGCCTCAAAGCCCAAATATTACAAAGAAGCACAAGCCCAACAAAGAAAACCCAAAACCTAATCCTAAGCCAAGTGCAAAACATCCTCCATTGCCGCCAACCACCTAGACTACTGACAGCCGCCGACCCCACCACCATCAGCCACCGTCACCACACAAACCACCAAAACCACCATCGGTCCACCAAAATGGAGACGGAGCCAACGAGACCAACAAACCCAGACTGATTCGGAAGCTCACCGAGCCGTTAAGCAAAAATCACGGTACCCAACAGAAACCGTAGAGGGAGACCACGACAGCACCCCAAAACCATAGCCGCACCCCCTCGCCGTTAAGCAAAAGCCAGAGGACCCAACAGAAATCCAGCCAGAGAGGGACATGGATGAAGATACCGAGCAATCAAGGCGGCGAAAACAATGGAAGATCCACCGAGGAAAAGGACCAGGGGGTCGGAAAAAAAAAAGACTAGAGAGAGAAAAAGACACGAAGAAGAAACCTGTGGACGGCCCACCGAGATTGTTCGAAAAGATTGTGATTGTTAGAGTCGCCACCCGGATTTGAGGTCCGAACCCGAGAAACCGATCAAAAATAAACATGACTTGTTTGCCCATTTGAAAAAGATTTCACTGATCATGGCGGAACCAAAGATTTCTCGGATTCGGGGGTTTGGTTACGAGAGGGGAAGGGTTTTACGGCACCCCTCTCGCCCGGTCCGTGAACCGGTCTCTACTCAACATTTTGTGGGATTTTGGAAATGTTTGAAATTTGATTTTAAACACGAAATGGGGGATACGGGAATGACAAACACGTAAATGAATATTAAAACACAAACTAAGTGATGGTGGATGCTTGTGTGAAGTGTGCAATGCGATTACAGAATGATATAAACAAGGAAAATGACAATGAAGGAGAAAAATAGAACTTAAAACACCATTTTGAACAAAATTATTTATCTTTCTGACACTATTTGCATGTTTTGGAGGGTTTTGATATAGAAATGAGAAAAACACAAAACTACAAAGTTGTAGCCCTTCAAATTATCTACGTTTTGATATATAATACGTTGAAAACGGAGTTCGGAGTAAAAAGTTATGGCTGAAACACTATGACTGCCTATCTGTTGGGGTTTGAGCGCTCAAGGTGAAGGCCTTGAGCGCTCAAGCCCTTCCCAGATCGCCAAATTATGCTATTTTATGATACTTTTCAGAACTTGTAGGCTCATTTCAAGTATGAGGAACTTGAATGAGCCCACTGGTCTCCCTCAGCAAGACCAAAACAGTGATTTTCACATGATTTTCTACCTTTTCGGCTATGATCAAGGCTTGAACTTGTGGTTTGATGAATGGATGGGTAGTGGCTGTGTTTATGGGCTATAGATGAAGTATTTTGGTCAGAGGAGTGTAAGTGTAGGGTTGATTGAGTGATTGATTGAGTGGATGATGGAGGATTTGAGCTTAAAATGGTGATTTTGGCTTGGATGAGGTGGGTTTTGATGGAAGAGCTAGGTTTGGACGAAATTGATGGAGTGTATGGGCTGTAAATGGCTTGTTAGAGTGAGAGAGGGGCTGTTGAAGTTGGTTTCTCAAATACCCATGTGTTGTAGGCCTTAATGATGAGATTTTTGGGTGTTTTGGAGGTTGAAGATGATGGAGGGTGGTGGCTATGGAGGAGAGAAAGGCTAAAACGTGATTGAAGTGATGAGAGAGAGTGGAGAGGGCTGATGAAGGGTGTGAGAGTGTAAGAGATCAGCCAAAGGGGGTTTATATAGAGAGAGAAATGGGAGGGAAATGGGTTTAATTTTTGAATTGGGTTTGGGGGGTGATTGAGGAGATGTTCAAGGGTCTAGGAAGTGTATTTAGGCAGTAGAAAACATAGGTAGACGCTCCTCTTGCAGTAGAATATCATGATTAGATGCTCTGCAGAAAACTGATCTGGCTCGGAGTTGAGCGCTCAAAGCCATGGGCTTGAGCGCTCAAGGTCCAGGGCTTGAGCGCTCAAGGCTGTTGCTCAAAAGGTAAAACTTTGCGGGGCCGCCTCGGGTGCTACCGAACTCCGTTTCATGCGTGGTTTGAAGCGTTGGAAAGCTTGTCGAGTGTACTTTCTAACCCAAGTAGTTTGAACCCAAGATAATTTGTACATTCAAGTATGTGACCATTTTACCCTCAGAAGGTCGGGAAAATAAGTCATTTTGGTAAAACGGACACATCTCCCTCATTTCAAAATGGATTGAGACGTATTATATATCAATAAAGAGGGTTTTGAATGTACTAGAAGATGGTGTAGGCTTGGGTTTGTTTTGAAATGGTTTATGGATGGTTTGAAGGGTATTTTGGTCATTTTGGTCATTTTGGTTGGTTTAAGGTTGTTCTAGGAGGGTTTAGAATGGTTTAGGGTGGTTCGGTGAGTTCAAGCCTTGTTCTTAGCCTCGAGGTATGCATGATTGGTCTATTTCATCATCGGGAATGCTCGAGTGCATCCTGGGTTCAAAATCGGGGTGTCTACAAAACCATACCGAAAGTCGCCCTTGTCGCTGATCGGAGATCCCGTAAAGAACGGCTTATCAATAGGTAAAGCCACCCAAGGATAACCGGAAGTCGAGAGCCATGACGCCGATGCTGACAACCTCACCATTGCCGCTGTCCATCTGCAATTTGCTACCGGTCATTTTGTGAATAAGAAGAGAAAAGATCAGATTGAATGGTGGAGAGAGGGAGAAGGCGGACAGAGAGAGAAGGTAGAAGAAGGGAAGGAGAGGGAGAAAAAGGGTGCCCGGGGGGAGGAGGGAGGAGGTTTACATTGGCGGGGTTTATGTGGTACTCCTAACCATTTACATAGTTATAAATTTTCCGATAAGATCAATTACTCCCTCCGTCCTAAAAAGTTGGTCCTCTATGTAACTATGTGTAATTTTCAAACTTAAAAATAATGTATTTATTAAAATAAATTTTTGATTTTTTTTTTGCACTGTTCAAAAGATCTCATTGAAAACTATTAAACATGATCCATATTACACAATTTTTTTTTTAGTAAGTACGTTATTTTTAATCTTGAAAATTGCATGTAATGTCTTAATGAACTAACTTTACAGGACGAAGGGAGTTTCATTTATTTTTGTTTGGTGGTTGATAAAAAATGGGATCCGGGAATCCTGTAGTGTGGCATCCGAGCCGTTGATCTTAGTAATTAACGACTCGGTTTTCATCTCAGCAATGGATGACTAGGATTATGAAAATACCAAGATGAAATCCGAACAATTGATTAAACGATCAATGGCTCAGATGCTGCACTACAATCCCGTAATGCAGCTCTGCACTACAAGATCCTCAATTATGAGAAAATGAGTGGCACACTGAGTGTGATGATAGTAATTTATTTGTGGTACTCCTGGAAAATCCCATAATTAGTGGAGCTTCAAAAGTTCAAACACCTCTGCCTCTCACTTTGCATACGGACACGGTCCGAGAGTGTTGTGATAAGTTAGGTGTCACGTGCTATAAACGTGAATGATGGGATGAACATGGCTTTGGAAGACCATGCTTTGGAAGACCATTTCTTAGTGATGATGGTCATGTGCTTGCTTCAGCACGCACATGGTGCTTCGGAGGCCTTTTCTACGTGTGTGGGCTCATCGGACAGAGGGCCTTGTGCTGCGCAGCGTGCTGTGCGGCACTTGGCGCGGCCGCCCCGGTGTCGGTCCGATGATCGGAGACGCCCATCGCATAGAGCACGTCGAGTACTACATGTGTACTAAAAATCAACTCAATCGGATATCGTTAAGTGCGTCACCGGAACACAAATATCTTGAAAAAAATGGATTCAATAGTTTTCATCCTGTGTTTCCACTCATTTGTGTTCCATTTTTTTCAAGTTATATGTGTCCCGATCACGCACTTAATGATATCCAATTGAGTTAATTTTTGGTACACATGCAGTACTCAACATGCTCTACGTGATGGACGTCTCCAATCATCGAACTGACAACGGCGCGGCTGTGTTGGATACCGCACAGCACGCTGCGCAACACCGCCCCTCTGTCCAGCTCCATCACTCGTATGTTACTCCCATACGAATACGTACTACTTGGAAAGGTTGACGGTACTCTAGGAGCACTAAATAGTACTCCATGTTTATAATCATTTGATTGCCCATCAGGGTTAGGAAAAGATTTTGATTAGATTATTATTTTTCGTGTTTTTTTTTTTGGTTATATAAGTTTTTACATTTCTGATTTGTCTTTGACAAAAAGAGTTAAAAGTAAAGAATTTGGACCAGAAACTAAAAGGATTATTAAAGGCAAAAATGATGTAAAAAGCAAATCTTGTTTCTATTTTTTTTCTCTTGAATTTGATGCATATTTTTTTAAGACATTTCGAAAAGTTAAATATTTTTAATCCGAAACTAGATAGAGTTCACTAACAAGGAAAGTAAATTGATGAACTACAGAAATAAGTTAATTATTAATTTTTCCAAACTCAGCTAAATACGAGATTACCAAAATATAAAAGTAGTACCCTCCGTCCGAAAATTTTGGCCTAATCATTACACTTTTTTTTTCTTCAAATTTTAAACACTTTTTCCACAAATACCCTTTGATTTTACTTTTTGAAAGTATCTATAAACCCTTTACAAGGATAAAATTGGACATCATAAAATAGAAAGTGGTCAATTATTTTGGGACGGACCAAAATAGAAAGATGGACCCAAAAAAAATGGGACAGAGGGAGTAATATTTAGTACAACTTGTAAACCTCTAAGGTTGGCCATGGACGGCTCAGATCACATCTTGTCCAAACAAATCTGAATCGTCCGCTGCCGAACAGATCTGAGCAGTCCATGGCCGATTACGAACGACCGTGATTAGACCAGCACCCATGATGTTCCCAAAGAAACGACACCATCCCCCCTTCCACCAGTTTTTAAGTAACTTTGCCCCGACTTTAATTAGACCCTTGCTAGCACATGATAGGCCAATTGGTGCTGGGGTGCACAAATAAGTTGCCTCAAATAGCTTAACAATAAAAACAATTAGTACAGCTAGTATGTCCATAATCTCAGAGAAGAGTACAATTGTTTAATCCATCACAAATCATTGCTAATATTCTTTTAATTAACGGTAGATGACAGGATTAATCCAGCTGTTCTAAGGTCAAAAGCCTGTGAATTTGATATGGCGCCGTGAAATCTCCAAGAAAAATTCAAATGGTCCCTTGAAATCTATGTACATATCAAAATGTACTATATCTACTGCCCCTCATCATTACTGATGCATGAAATATTAATATTCAACATGGCCAACTGATTTACATGATTAATTAGCATCTTCTAACTGCCTGCTTGCATATCTTCTAGAATATTCTTTGCTTTTTTATTTTTAATTTTATTTTATGACATCGACTTTTATTGGGATTCTGAGATTAACAACCAAACAAATATCCGCGACTTTTTTCTAAAGTGGGTCCAAAAGATAATATAAATAGCCAAAGAAATCGTTATTTGTAGCGGCAGAACACGAATTAGTGAAACTTTACGAGTTCCGAAAATGACAGTAATGAAAACTTTACTATATACTCACGATAGGTATTTGTCCCACTATTATGTACAAGTCACACAAATTGTGAGTAGGAAGTAAATTCGTGAGGGTCTGTAGCTAGCAAACGAGCTTGTTACGAGAAGATGAAACATGTGAAACCTGAAAGGGCTTCGTACTAGCTGTTATCAATTTTTATGGGACCAAATTATAACGGGTTTTTTTAGTACTTTAAATGACTCCACCAGCAAACAGTGATATTGAAAACCAAAATTAGTCAAGGTGTGCATATCCTGTCCAAATATCTTTATCATGTTATAGCGAAAAAAGCTACTGTATATAGAACTGAATGAAAGTAGAGAAATCACTACAGGAGAAATTAATTATAGTCCAAATTCCAATTGGTTTATCATTTTTTTAAAAACTAAAAAATCTGCCCAAATAGCTACAAACCACCACCGGAGCTCTCTGTCAGGAGTTGGTTTATTAGTTGGTTCTTCCAATTTCTCAAATACGTAGTAATTGATTGAAGAACTTGGATTTTTCTCAAATCCCAATTTATTAAGGGGAGTGATTTCCACACTCTAAAATTGATATTCATACTTCCTTTTTTTTTTTTTTTTTTGTCTTTTAATGAACTTTTTACGTGTTGCTATTAAATCATTGGGTATCCACCAAAGCGTTCAGAGCTCTCTAATTTTTCCGCTAAATCTGAGAACAAAACAATTCCTGTTGTTGTGACTCAAGAGCAATATGACAATTTATTAGCAATGCTCTCCTCAGGTAATATCAACCACAATTCCAACTTAGCAGGTACTGCTCTTTCTATTCCCCCCACCTCTGTTTGGATCATTGACACAGGAGCTACAAATCATATGTGCTCATCCTTAACCTTGTTCACTTCCTATAAATCATGCCCCACTCAATCCTTTGTCCAATTACCTGATGGATCTTCTGCTCAGATCACTCATATTGGAACCATTAAACTTTCACATACATTAACGCTTGAGAATGTTTTTCACATCCCATCATTCAAATATAATTTGCTATCCGTGAGCCAACTTACACGATCTAATAACTGTACTGCCATTTTTTCTTCCCTATCTTGTTCCTTTCAGGACCTATCAACAAGGACGATGATTGGACAGGGGAATATTCATGAGGGGCTCTATTATTATCAGGCATCACAGACGACTTTGGCGGTGGTCGCGCCCTCATCTTTCGACCTCTGGCACTAGAGGCTAGGCCATCTTTCCTCTAGCTCCTTAAAAACTTTGGTTCGAGATTTTCCTTTTATGTCGACCTCTAGCAATCATTTTTGTGATGTTTGTCCTCAAGCCAAACAGAGTAGATTGCCTTTTTCTTCTAGTTCTATTGCTACCAATAAAGCTTTTCAGATGCTTCATTGTGACATATGGGGCCCTTTGTGCAACCTTCATTAAATAAAAAGTCGTTATTTTTTGACAATTGTTGATGATTTTTCTAGATGCACTTGGATATACCTCATGGGCCTAAAATCTAAAACCAAAGCATTCTTGCAATCTTTTTTTGCTTTAGTTCACACACAATTTCATTCAAAGATTGATATTGTTTCCTCTGGTCATGGTGCTATTTTGTTTCCCACAATACAAATATCCAATCTGATAATGGGACAGAATTCCTCTCTAAGGATATGAAAAAATTCTTTCATATCCATGGCGTCATTCACCAACGCAGCTGTGTTGGACCACCACAACAAAATGGGGTAGTTGAACGCAAACATCGCCACATTCTTGAAGTGGCGCGTGCCCTTCGTTTTCAGGCAAATTTACCACTTACATTTTGGGGTGAATGTGCTCTCACGGCTGTTTATCTCATTAACAAAATGCCTTCACCTTTGTTGTCGGGCAAGTCACCTCAAGAGGTTTTGTTCCAATCTAAGCCTAGCTATTCTCATTTGTGAGTCTTTGGTTGTTTATGTTATGCTCGAAATGCAAATGTTAAGCATAAATTTGACCAACGTGCCAAGCCTGGCATATTCATTGGCTACCCTTGTGGTCAAAAGGCTTATCGGATTTATGACATTCAGTGACAATCCATTTATACATCTCGTGATGTAGTTTTTCATGAAGGTATATTTCCATTCCGTGATATTCCTCCAAGTCCCGTACCCTCTCCCACATGTATTTCCTTGCCTACCCATGCTCACGATCCCTTGGATTTTCCTCCTACCAACTCAACTCCCACTATCCACACTCCTTCGGGGAATACTACCAATACCATATCCAGCGCTAATCCAATTGAACCAATAGCATCTGAACTAATACCATCAGAAGAAGTTCAGGTTCAGGCACCTACTATTCCAGCACTACCCACCACCGTTAGACCATCTCGCAGCCGTCGGCCACCTTACCACTTGGCCGATTATCATTGCTCTAGTGCCACTCATGGTTTCTCCCCTCTCCGATCCGACTTCTCGTCTAAAGGTACTCCTTATCCTCTTCATCATTTTATTTTTTCCTCTAATTTTCTGTTGAGCACCGAAGTTTTCTATCTGCCATTTCATCTCTATATGAACCTCGTACTTTTTCTCAAGCTGTTAAATTACCTCAATGGAGAGATGCTATGGAAAAAGAAATAATTGCTCTTGAGACAAACAACACTTGGGATCTTGTTTCTCTCCCTTCTCACAAAAAACCCATTGGCTGCAAATGGGTTTACAAAATCAAGTATCACTCTGATGGTACCATCGAACGCTACAAAGCCAGTTTGGTGGCAAAAGGTTACACTCAAGTTGGAGGATTGGATTATCATGATACCTTCGCTCGTGTTGCTAAGCACGTCACAGTTCGTGCGCTTCTTTCTTTAGCTGCAATTAACGGATGGCCCCTCTATCAAATGGATGTTAATAATGGTTTTTTGCAGGGTGATTTAGAAGAGGAAGTTTATATGACACTCCCACCTGGTTTCACTTGAAAGGGGGAGACGCGTGTTTACCGTCTAAACAAATCCATTTATGGTTTAAACAGGCCTCTAGACAATGGTTTGCCAAATTCTCTTCCGCCTTAGTGGATACGGGTTTCACTCAATCTAAGGCCGACGATTCTCTGTTCACTCTCAAACGAGGTCATTCTCAGATATTTGTTTTGGTATATGTTGATGACATAATTCTTTCAGGCAATGATGAGTTGGGCATTCAACGTATCAAACAATTCCTCCAAAGCCATTTCTCTATCAAGGATCTCGGAAAATTAAAATATTTTCTTGGTATTGAGGTGGCTCGATCCCGCACAAGAATTTTTCTTTCACAGCGCAAATATATTCTTGATATTCTTTCAGACACTGGCTTAATTGGTGGACGAGTTTCTCCTTTTCCCATGGAGTAACATTTGCGCCTATCACCTACTGATGGTGCCTTATTGCCTGATCCTACTCCTTACCGACGCCTTGTGGGTCGCCTTATTTACCTTACTGTCACGCGCCCCGACATCAATTATGTGGTGAATATCCTAAGTCAATTTATGCACTCTCCACGTAGTGCTCATATGGATGCTGCCTATCGCCTAGTTGGTTATTTAAAAGGTTCTCTTGGTAAAGGGATTTTTCTCTCCTCTTCAAGTTTTCTTGACTTACGGGGATATTGTGATTCTGACTGGGCTGGTTGTCCCAAAACTCGTCGCTCCACCACTGGTTATTGCACTTTTCTTGGCTCTAATATCCTCTCATGGAAAACTAAGAAGCAAGCTACTATTTCTCGCTCCTCCGCTGAAGCCGAATATAGAGCCATCGCCACTTTAACTTCTGAATTACAATGGTTGAAAAGTTTATTTTTGGATCTTGGTGTTCCACATCCTGCCCCTATTACTGTGTATTGCGACAATCAAGCCGCATTGCATATTGCCAACAACCCTGTGTTCCACGAGCGTACCAAGCACATTGAGATCGACTGCCATTTTGTTCGTGAAAAAATTCAGTCCAACCTCATCACGATGCGTTATGTGCCTTCTCCCGCCCAACTAGCTGACATTTTCACTAAACCACTTGGCAAGGATCCTTTCCACATCATGATTTGCAAGCTGAGCGTTATTCACATACACGCTCCACCTCGAGGGGGAGTGTTAATGGAGAATAATATCCCGGGATTTCTTCTTGTATTTATTTATTCTATTTCCCATTTTATAGCTAGATATTTTCCTTGTATAGTTTGATTAGTTACCTAGTCTTTAGGTTTTCATGTATTTTTCCTTGATTCTTGCTTTTAGTTTAGGCAGTCAATTGTGTAAACATCCCTATATATGTTAAAACGTTCTTCTTGTCTCTCCAATGAGGAGAACACCAAAATCTGCCTCTTTAATTTTAACAAAAAGTTTCACTAAAAGACAACAAAGAGCGTGTGGATATCAATTTAGGGATGTGAAAATCAATTACCTTTATTAAATATATAAGTAAAGCATGAATCGAGTCTGGGGGGAAACTCTATCACGTGATTAAGCAGCAAGGTTGAGTTAATTGCATTTTCTACACATACAGTTAAATCAATGCATAAACAAATGGCATGTATGTACTCTGTTTAATGGAGTACATTATATTATTTATAAGGATTAAGGATTTCGATTTTGGATTTGATAACTGAGGTGTCTGAGCCATTTAAGCACAACTCGACTAATCTCGAAGGATTAGCGGGGGAGCAATTAAAATCGGAGCAAAACCCATTTTATATGACACTGAATTGTGCTCATTAAGTGTACGATCATGTAGTTTTGTATGAGCTCCAAGGAACAAGTTAAAAGGTGGCATTTTTATTTTTTCAATTGGTTGGAGACGGCGAGGAAATAAGTTCGAAAAATAGATAAAATTTTTCAAACTTATTTTCATTCAATTATTTTAAATAGTAACCAAATAAGCTGAGCGAACAAAACGGCACCGTAGTATATATTTAAAACGGAATAAGCAAATAAGCTAATCGTAGTTGGTATTTTTCGAATAAGCAAATAAGCTAATCTATTTTCGTTCCATTATTTTAAATATTAACCAAATAAGCTTAGCGAACGAAACGGCCCGTAGTATATATTTATGTATGTTTTGGTACATGTTAGTAGTGTATATATACTGTTACTTCAGCCCATTTTGGGCTGTTTGGTAAGCTGGGCATACTGTTACTTCAGCCCAATATTAGCACCAAACAAGCCCACCTCATATGGGTTTACTAGAACACCCATTTTGGGCTGTTTGGTAAGCTGGGCATACTGTTACTTCAGCCCAATATTAGCACCAAACAAGCCCACCTCATATGGGTTTACTAGAACACCCATTTTGGGCTATTGGTTAAGCTGGGCATACTGTTACTTCAGCCCAATATTAGCACCAAACAAGCCCACCTCATATGGGTTTACTAGAACACCCATTTTGGGCTGTTGGGTAAGCTGGGCATGCTGCTACTTCAGCCCATGCTACTAAACATGATTCTAAAGTACCACCCTATCCGCCCATCTACTAAACAAGGCCCTAATGTTTCTATATAGACTTTTAAGAGGTTCACTTGTTTTTCTTTTTCTTTTTTCTGAAATCTTTAATCGGTTAAAAAAATATTAAATATCACTAGCCTTGTTCGTTTCTCTGTTTAGTTTTAGTTTTAGGTTTGATGACATCACAATTTCCCTCATTTCTCTCTCTACTCATTACACTTGCTGACATCATCAAAACTAAACTAAACTATCTAACTAAACACAGTCAGTATAATTTTGGTTTGCAAATATTTACGCCTGCATTCGGCGTTCATTTGGAGGCTTCGTAGTATATGTGGATATTGTTAGTTTCAACTCTTTAAAAATACACTCGACTGTAGAAATTAGAAGAATTGTGACTGGAATGGTAAAGGATGTTAAAGTTGGGAGTATACTAGTTTTTCCTCCATGTACAACCAATCATAAGCATCAACAAGGAATTGAGTGACAGGAGAAAAACTTGGGTGCAAATAGGGTAGCACGTGGTACCCTTCAATACATCCGGGTCGTTCAAAGTGTATTTGGATGGTCCAGATTTAGAGAGAGAAACAGGAGAGAGGAAGAGGAGAGATAAAGAGGTGAGAGAGTATTTTAATACGGACCGTCCAATACACTTGTGGAGGGCCCAGATGTGCCAAAATGGCACCGCGTCAGCTCCTACCCTATTTGCACCTAAGTTCTTCTCGACATATAATTATATATTTATTTTCTTTACTTGTTATTATTATAAGTTCAGAATTTAATAAACTCAAAAAAAAAAAAAAATAGAAAGTCTAGGACGGGACCCCAAACAATAAATCAACCAAACAAGAAGAAAACCAAAGCAGCCAAATTAAGTGTTTCTACGAATAGATGAACTAATATTGGTGGGATTTAATTAAGGTTGACAAGTTAACTTGAAACTGAGGGCTATCCGAGCAGTGGCGTAGCCAGGATTTCGTTTGAGTGAGGGCACTATAAAACAAGAGTTCTGATAACAACTTATACGACTCCCACGAGTTGGTGGTTGTTGACATGGTCACGTGATAATAACTTATACGACCGAAATGTATCTTACTTTATAATTTGGGTTCAAATTTTACACAAAAATATAGTATCCTCTAACATTTACGAATATGCAAATGATTTCCTCTAGATTAAGATTTACTCCTATACAACAAACGGTTCCAATTAAAGTGGGACGAATATGAATTGCTCATAAATTAGGTAATGTTCATCATTCTGTTGAGCGAGCGAAGAAAATATCATTGGGTATATGGTTTTGTGAGTTAAGAATTGTCGAAATAATATTAATTGTTTGTTTTAGTAACTGCTACAACTTATGAAATACTGAGACATCCTGAGATCAAAACTTAGCAACCACTTGGGGTTAGGCTTCAATAGAGAAATCTCTTGTGAATCACTAATCCAAGTGTGGAGGAGAAGGGAAATCGAAATGCATGTAAAATGACTCGAATTTCTGACTGAAAAAAAAAAAAACTCACGAATTTAAAAATGGCAGTGTGGGCACGTGCCCACACTGGCCATAGTTTGCCTCTGCCACTGTATCCGAGTCGATCCGTCCTAATTAAGACATATCAGCAAAGTCTAGAAACACTAATTAAGGTACTAATTAACGTAGGAAGTGTGCCCATGGCACCCTAGTAAGGATGAATGATGAATCTGTCAATGTGTTGTAACACACATTGAGGTAATAGTGCCATGTGTATATTCAATGCAATAATTTGTACACCCTCCGGCCGTATTTGTTAGTCCATTTTTGAGTTTTCAACTTTTTTAGGGAACATCAGGATTGCTTTGTACAATTTTGTCTTTCCAATTTTACCCTTCAATAATGATTGATTTTGTTAACTAAGACAAGGGTAAATGAGTAAAATTGGCCCAATTTATTCATTAATTTTCAAATACAGACAACCTTTAGTGGATGGAAAAATTCAAGTATGTTTGTAGATCAACAAACATGAACAGAGGGAGTAAATTTTTTAGTGTATGTAGCATTCCTCTTATATATGTGGTCTTGAACTTTCCTTACCAGTGGGACACTTTTATTTTATAAATCGAGAAACCCTACCAAAGTTGGTGTATAGGTCTACCTATTGGGAAAATACTTTAGGGTCCATTTGATTAGAAAGAAAAAATATGCTAGAAAGTGAAAAGGAGAGCAAGTGAAGTGAAAGAAAATAATGTGCAAAAGAAAAATTTCCTCTTTTTTTCCACTTTATGTTTCTTTATATTGAAAAATATTGCAAGAAAATATTTATGATTACCAACTTACCCTTAACGTACAATATGAATCACGACATGCAGGAAGGAAATATTGTGGGCATAATGGAATTGTCATAAGAAGTGGTAACATTCTCAAGAAAACAAAATCCCTTTTGTTTTTAGCAAGATAATGAAAGTTATGTAAACATGCTTAAATGGTTTATACAACAAATTAAAATTCGCTTTCTACCCAATTTCATACCAATCAAAAACTAAGAAAATTTCTTTCTGTTATTTTCTCTCTCTCTTTCACGTTATTTCTATCATATCCACCCTAATCAAACGGACCGTTATATAATGGAAAGTGCAGGGTGTAGGTCGGCCGAACTATAGGACGTTTTGGTATTTTTTCCATCAAGCCACTTGATGGTTGGTACATTCTTTTCAACAGCTTGACATCATGTGCCGTTCCACTCATGCTTTTACCTAATTCTCATCATATTGATTAAGAAATGTTACGTTCAGAAATTATACATCAACAACTGACAAATATTTCATTTGAATAGCATAAACGTACGTAGTTTGTCATTTTCCTATTGATTTTGGGAAGCCTATGGTATAATATTTTAGACTTATGTTTGCGTTAAGTTAAACAAAATGATTTCGTAACTATCATAAATGTTTAAGTACCTAGCAAATTTATTCATAAATGTCTGTGCAGAACACAAAACGAACCAGAAAAATATGCATCAAGTACCATAAAATTGTTACAAATGACCAAACTATATACGTAACGAGCCATTAAAGATGCATAACAAGTGAAATCTCTTGGGGATTTGTACCATAATAATCAGGAAAATAGCTTGTGAGATCGATGACAAACATGACAAAACTCAAAGATGGGCACCGCCGCACAGGAAAGAAAACAAATCTCTGTTAGAAATGTAGATATAAAAGTAACTTTAATGCACTAAGGAAAATTCGAGAATCAACCTAATAGGCTGTCATTAAGGTTTAAAAAGTGTATTGAAATGTGTAAAAAATATATAATAGTTTGTGAAGGTGTTTTAAAATGCGTATAAAGCTGGAATTTGTTTTGTTTTTTTATTTTCAACCCGGTAGACTGACAATAGAAGGTTGCTCCACCATCTTCTTAATTTTTTTTTCTTCCTAAATGTAAAAGATAAGAAGGGGTAATCCACGTAATGACTTGTTCCCATTGGGCGTGGCAATAGTAATTACAAAGCCCAATAATAATTAAAAAACCTCAAAACTACATGGGGAGAGAAGTTTGAGAGAGAGGGAGAAGCTTCTCCCTAGGGCTCTCCCTAGCAGCCGCTGCCCCTCCCCCCCTCCCCTACCGCAACCCTTCCACCTCCTTTCTCACTCCTTTCCTCTCCTTTATTGCTTCCCCCATGGTTTCCGGCAACCCCCGTGGTGTTCAAGCTTCTCTCCTCTTCCTATGGGCGGCCAAAATCCAAGATCCGGACTCCTGACATCAGTGGAGGTGACGGCGATGGCAAGGGCAACGGCGGTGTGACAACTCGAGTGATCTTTCTTCTTGTATTTTCTGTTTTTTTTTTTTGTAGTTTCCTGTATTTTCTTTTTTGTTTTTTTGATTTTTTTCGTATATATATATTTTTTGGTAGATTGTAATAGGGATCTGTTTGGTTGTTTAATGGATTTTTTCTCTTCTGGCTAAAAAAAAAAGCCCAATAATAATTGCAATAGCCAAGTCTAGGGCTAATAGCAAGATAAGAGACAAGAAGTATTAACACTACAAAACTTTAAAAAACTTGAGCCCAACCAGTGTACGTGGCTCTAATAATTTTAACAGGATTTTTGAAAATTACATTAACTCTAATACTTCTATTTGTCAGTCATATACACAAAAATTCACGCATTAATGCGAATAATGCACAAAAAATACACAAGATGTTTACAAATGTGAACTGTTGACCGATCTTGGCCGTTCAAACGTATTTTGGATGGCCCAGTTTTGAGAGGAGTTTAAATACCCAAAACATCCTTCGGCATCCCCCAAATCTGGCTTCCAAAACACGTTTGAACGGCCGAGATTGGTCGGCATGCTCTGCCATCCCTAAGGGATGACAAAGTCCTTGGATCCGACAAATTTCTCGACACAATTTTGTATTTTCAGCCAAGCAAGATTAAACCAGTGTCTAAATTACAATTGTTCTCGGCACATTTTGGTATTTTCTAGGATTTTTTTAGAGAATAAGTTCACACGATTTTTTTGGACCCATGCTCTTGTTTTTCAAGATTTGAATTTCGTTAAAGAGAAGGCGGAGCAAGATACTGATACCGATACATGAGAGTGCAAATGAGCCGAACTGAACTTTGTAGTGTTCGACTTTAGCTCGTTTCGTAAATAGCTGAAAACTCGAGCTCGAGCTTGTCTTGTTTATAAACGAGCTGAGCTAATGAAATTTACTTAACGAGCAGAGGTTTAGAGTTTGTTTATTAAACAAGCCTAAAACTCGAGATCAAGCTTGAAAAAATAATTAAACGAGCCGATTCTTAACGAGCAAAGCCAAGAGCTGCTTGAGAGCAGCTTGATTCGTTTGCAGCCCTATTGATAAGAACACGAACACGTGGGTATAGTTCATACAAAAACATTTTTAAAACACAAATCAGACGGCTCCGATCAATTGCGTGGACATCGATCATAAAGTGGTGGTATCCGAACTGCGAATATGACTGTCAACTACTAGGGCACTTTATACGGAAAAGGTCATTACTTTCACATGTCATTTTGATCCTCTCTTGATCTTCCTTCTCATCTGAACCAACCAAAGTTTGACTTGTAAATACTAAAGTAGTAGGCCAACAAAATTGACCAAGCTACACCCTTTTGTAGAACGTTGTAGCCTTTTTCTGATCTTGTAATACTTTAAAAGCTTTTAATCCGGGTGTTCGTTGCATTTTTTGGATGGCTGAAGTGTGCTAGCGGGTACCATTTCAATCATACCTGCTCGGCATTGAAAAATTCCTCGCTTTCTCCGAACACCACGCATAGGATTATTATACGAGCGTATGAGCACAACAGTAAAAGTCTTTCTAAGACATTCAAAATTATACTAAACTTCGGCGGAGATCAAGAATGAAAACGAAAGCCTAAAAACTATGTGACTTAAAATTAAAATTCCTAGTTGTTATCTTCGACTACTACTACTATAAAGGGAATGCTCATTTTAATCTTAGACATCAATTTTGAAGTTGACTCTTAGTTTAATTCTTCCAAACAACCTTTTAAACTTCCCTTCAAAAAAAGAAAAGAAAAGTATATTGGTAACTGCATAAAGTTAATTATGACTGAAACGAGAAAAAACAATCCACTTTCCACGTCTCGAATTTCCAGTATATCAGTTGAAGATTTTCAATTTGATTTTCTCCTCTATCAATCTTTGCTTTTGTATTCGGAAAACCTATGGGTACCGACCCATATGTACAGAGAATGCACAGATAGTGCTCGGAAACCCAGGTTTGGGTCTCAGACTAATGATTCGAATCGTTCATTTTTCTTTTTTCGAGTGGGTTCACAAAATTTCAGCTCAATTGGACGGTTAGAAATGGTCAAACCAAAGTCTCACCATTTCATTCCAAATGAAATCAAATACTCCGTATTTGATTTTATCAAATTTTTGAAATTCTTTTCACCAATGGATAAAATCAAGCACTTAATTTTTATCAAATTTTTGATAAAATTCATGGGAGGACTCAACTCACTCATAGACGAATCTACGTATATTTATATATAAAGGTACATTATCTTTTCGGTACGTATATATTTATTGAATATATACACGTCGCTACCTTCTAAAACGAGGCTTGATTTGATCTTCTGCTCATGACGCTTATCCCCATCGCCATTGGGAAGCGTGCCACCCTCTCTCTCATATCCACCATTTCTAACGTTTATCGCTGTCAGGATCAGAACTTTCAGCAGAAAGAAGCCCAAACGCCGCAAGCTTGCATCCATGGACACGTCAGCTAGCCGCCGCCTCCGAGCAATCCAGAACCACCTCGCCGCCGCCGCCGTGAACGATGAACACTCTCATCTCCGGACGAACAACACCGCTGGCGAGTTTTTCTCCGGTACTTACTCTCTCTCTATTTACGTATACTCGTGTGCTTATCTAAGTTGATTGGATATTCCATTTTAGAAGCTTTGTTTTTTTAATGTGACGACAAAAAGTTGGGAGATGAATCTAGGGTTTGTTGTTGGATGACTACAATCGAATGTTATTATTGTGGATCTGCGCACGTGTTATGAACTGACAGCCACAACTCAACACAATTCGTTCTTTTTTTCTTTTTTCTTTCCTTTTTTGCGTTTTGAGGCCCCTCCACTTGAAGAATCTTTGGTAATTTCCAGCACCAATTGGCTTCGTTTTTGTGGCTGTAAATGATTCGTTCAGTACTTTGTTGCCCCTTCTTTTTTTTCTTTTTGGATCACCTGGTCTCAATATTTTGGAACAAATGCCCCCAAATTACACACAACACAAGCACAAAATGACAAATTTTAGGGGGCTTTTATGAGAAATTGGGGTGCGAAAACCATTACCCTTTATTTACCAAAAAATAAAATCAAATATTACCCTTTGTCTAATGCATGTTTGAGTTCACGTTTTGGGTTGAGAGTTGTGAGGGGAATCACAACTTGGAACCTAAACCCCATGGGTTGGCCTGGTCTTAGGTTCGGAAATTTAACAACTTCTAAGGGTTTGCTCCGTCGGTCTGTCCTATGTCTTAGGTTCGAAGCCTCCTAAGTGCTACTATTAATTTTGAGGGGTCAGTCCATATAAGCTTTGCCCCAATTTATATTAAAATTCCTGCTAATGGACAGTGGAATTAGTCCCTGAGAGATAAAGTGCACATGAGCCGGCCCGGGCACACTGAATGATATTTTTTTTTTAAGAACCTGAATAATGCTTTTACGGAAAAATATATTGGCTGTGTTTGGTTAGATAGTTTAATTTAGTTTTGATGATGTCATCAGGTGTAATGAGTGGAGAGAGATAGAGAGAAATGAGGGAAATGATGATGTCATCAAAACTAAAACTAAAACTAAACTGGGAAACGAACAGGGCCATTGTTGGTCAGAGATGGCTCGCACCTGGTTTGTAATTTCTAATGTTGCATTACTTTTCTGGATCATATGACAGAATATTCGTGGCATCGTGAAAAGAAGTTATAAACTTATAATATGGAAATAATGCTTTATTGTCTTGCTATATGAGATTGAGGAAGCACTTAAGCACAGGACAATATGGTTGGTCTAGTGGGACCCTCGAGCTAATAGGTTCGACTCCCATTGCCAACAAAAATTCATTAGCCCACTAGAGGTTTGTCTAGTCGTCAGCATCAGCTTCTTGTGACTAATCGAGAAGTTCGTAGGCAGTAAGTTGGTCTGGAGACACTATCATAGAAAAAAACGTTTATGGGTAAGTTTGAAGTTTATGGTTACATTCAACATACGAAGGTTCTATTGGAGGGAATAGTTAACTTAATTAGAGGACATCATAACACCAAGAGGCATTTTCTCAGATAGCTGTTTATCTTTCTGTTTATGTGCTTTTGGAAGCAGGCAGCTAGAACTCTGAGTGATTGATAGGCCATTTTGGAATTTGGAAAGGGCCCGATTAAGATACATCAATTGGGTTTCACCTTGTTATTTTTCTTTGTAGGATACTTGGATTAAAATTTTACCATCACGGGAAAGGAACTTATCATATGAAGTTTTTCCAAAACAATAAATTAACCACTACATCTCATCTAAGGAAACGCTACTAATTATCGCGACTGATCCTGAATGATCTTTTCATTGGATGTATTGCTTCTTGAAGTTGGTTTGGCATCAGTTTTGCTGAATATGACAACATTGGCAGGGTCTTTTTGCTGTAAGAAACTTGCAGTCCATCATAATAGATTCATTTTCCTTGGAACCTTGTTAGAAATCCATATCCGTGTTTTCCTATGGTTAGATTATTGAATAGCTGATCACAATCACATCCCCTGATTAGAATATGAGATGTCCCTTCTTTTTACCTCTTGCAATTTTTCATCCAGTTTGGATTGCTATAGGTGATCTCTTTAAGTGTAAAATCATCTAACTCAAGTCAATTGTTTTAAAAGGCGCGCGCCTCGTGCGCTTAAGCCCGGAGGCGAGGCAAGGCGCAGGTATTGCGCTTTGTTGAGCCATAGCAAGGCGCATAAGACAAAGGCACAGCTAAAGCGCACGCGTAAGCGCAAAGGCGAGGGCTTTTTGTACTTTTTGTTATTTTTCAATCAAATGCATCCTGGCCCTTCATTTGTTACTTCTTCTTCTTCTTCTCATGCTCTCTCTCTCTCTCTCTCTCTCCATCTTATCACTGCTCTGTTTTCTTCTTCTCCCTTGAGTCCCTTCTCCTTCTCCTCCTCTTAATGCCTATGCCTGACCGCCATGACTCTAGATTTGATTGCCGTTAATCATTTTGTTATGTCTCTAAAGCTAAATCGTCATTGAAATGTTATGTTTTATGACATTTGATAGTTTTGTAAGTGTTTGCTTGTGTTGAGAGTTTTGTAAGAGGCACTCGCCTCGGGGGACTATGGCGCCTCGGTGCGCCTATCACCATTTAAAACACTAACTCAATAAGTATGTGTCTTTGAAGTCAGTTATAGGACTGGTGCCTTTTTATTTTACGAGGCTGACTGTATATGAAGAGTAAGAGCAGTTGGAGGTACTTGTATGATTCCCTTATGGTTATATGACAAACTGGACTTTGGAGAGTTATTCTTGTTAATTTTCTACTTTAGCACCTTGCATTGGAATTTGGAGCAGAAGAGAGGTGAAATCAAGGTTGCTATTTTAATTCAGTTTAACTCATGTCGTATTTTGTTGATTTTGACTTGAATCATAACATCTTGTGCATGCATGGTGGAAAGACTAAATATAGTTCCAGTGGTTGTCAGAGGAATTAAGGAAGTCACTTGAGAAGTTGAAGCAGAGATAGTAATCATGTTCTCTTGTGAAACTCTGCTCAGCCGTTAGGATGTGCTACCATGCCCATTTATTTGAAAGATTTTATGTACTATTATATTAATATCAGTAGCAATTACCCTTCACTACCATATGATAATTTATATAATGTGGCTGCTGTTCATGTTTGGTTGAATAATTACTATGGTCCAGAGTCTACAGACTGAATTTGTGGTGATTGTTCTGATGTTTACCAACATGTGTCACTCATTCTAAGACACCCACCCTCCGTATACCCCCTCTGTGTGTGTGTGTGTGTCTCTCTCTCTCTCTCACACACACACACACACACCCCTCCCCATGCACGCTGGCACAAATTACATACCCTAATGTGGATGCCATGTTCTAAGCAGAGCAGGGGCAGAGTGTAGTGCTTCCGGAGAAATTGCAGACGGGGAAGTGGAATGTTTACAGGTTGGGATTCTTAATCTCTATAATTTAGCTCTATTACCTTACGTTTGTTGTGAAAGTCCTGGATAATGCAGATCTGCACGGTCTCCTTTGAAGCTTGTTAGCAGATTTCCAGATCATCCTGAAATTGGTACCTTGCATGACAATTTTGTGTGAGCATCCCTTGTGTACTTGATTGTTTCATTGTTGTTAAATCATGTGTGCTAACTTCGTTGCAGTGTTATGTTTCATTGAGTAGTATTTGCCTCTTTGTGGTTTTCCTTTTTGCTATAATAGGCATTCAGTTGAGACTTTTCGTGACTACAAATACTTGGGTACACGAATTCGGGTTGATGGTACAGTTGGAGAGTAAGTTGGTCATGTTACCTAAGCTTTATTTTCATTTTTATGACCCTTTTCAAGCCTTACAGTCTATAAACTTTTTAGGTACAAGTGGATGACATATGGGGAAGCAGGTACTACTCGGTCAGCAATTGGTTCCGGTCTAGTATATCGCGGTATACCAAAGGCAAGTTATTTGAGTAGATTTGGGTATTATTCTTTCCCTTATGAATCTGTTCCGAAATTGCATGTGCTTTCCATGGACTTGTATCTTGAGTTGAGGTTCTTGGATGCTTTCTGGTTTTATATCTCACAATCCCGGTTGGTTGGTTTTACAACAGGGAGCTTCAGTTGGGCTGTATTTTATTAACCGACCCGAGTGGGTAATTGTTGATCATGCCTGTTCGGCTTATTCCTATGTTTCGGTTCCTTTATATGACACTCTTGGTTAGTGATTATCTGTTGTAATTTGAGTTGGATCTTTGCTTAAAGTTTCCACTTTCAGGCTTTCTGATGTAACACTCTTTTGCTTGTCTGCCAGGTCCAGATGCTGTTAAGTACATTGTAAACCATGCTGTTGTGCAAGCCATATTTTGTGTCCCCGAAACATTGAACATTGTGAGTTTTTCCATGTTACATCAAGAAAAGTTATCATGTTAAGCTCAAAAGAATATAGTCTTTAAAATGTTTGGTGTTGTTGAAGGTTGTAATTTCTCAGTAGGCTGTTATATTTGGAAAGAAAACTAAGAGACAAAAGTGGTGCTCATGAGGGTAACCAGAAATTTTGTTGACAATTAGAATGATACATTTAATAAAATTTTCCATATTTTCTAATTACAGATTTACGGTTTACACTCTTCTCTCTTTTTGATTTTGCAGTTGTTGAGTTTCTTGTCTGAGATTCCGTCTGTACGTCTTATAGTGGTATGAAAACCTGTTGGATCTTTGTTAGTAACTCGAATCACCTTGTAGTGATTTTACTGCTGATATTATAGTTCTCCCTAAACAGCTCTCAACTTTTTTCTTCTCCCTAGGTGGTTGGAGGGATCGATGAACATATACCATCACTTCCATCGACAACTGGAGTTGAAGTTCTATCATATTCAAAGCTTCTTAGTGAGGTAATTTAACCTCTTTTTATGTACTTCCTTATTTGCTCTGGAATTGATATATGGTATGTGTAATTATCTGGTTGATCTAGGGGACTACCAAGGGGATTAGAAACTTTGGTGGATTATAGTTTTGTACTATTTGAGCAGAAGCTTTTATGCACGATATCAGTTTTTACACTATTTGTTACTCTTACCTTACGTGCATGCACTATTGCATATCTTTGTAAATGTTACCACTTAACCTAATTGAGATTAAGAATTCTGGGACGTGATTGCAGAGTCAAGATGTGAGAGTAAGACCATCCCTGTTCTAAGTAGCAACTGTGGTATATTACAGTGTGCTCTTTCCCAATTCTTTGGTTTTAAAGCTTCTTAATTTTTTTTCCCTTTCTCCTTAGGGTCCTAATCCATGTGCGATGTTTTATTCCTGTCACAAATTTCTCTTGTACAGATTTTATGGACAACTCTGATCTCTCAGTATTATTCTCTGTTGTGTCTGGTTTCTCCTTAGGGTCCTAATCCATGTGCGATGTTTTATTCCTGTCACAAATTTCTCTTGTACAGATTTTATGGACAACTCTGATCTCTCAGTATTATTCTCTGTTGTGTCTGGTTTCTCCTTAGGGTCCTAATCCATGTGCGATGTTTTATTCCTGCCACAAATTTCTCTTGTACAGATTTTATGGACAACTCTGATCTCTCAGTATTATTCTCTGTTGTGTCTGGTATCCAGTTATTAGCTTTCATCTCCAACTTAATCCTCGGACCTTGAGTAGAAGTATGCTAGTTACTTGCTACTGGGCTGTGAATTGATTTAGTTTAGTTAGTTTTTCATTTGTTTGTGGTTGCTTCAGCACAATGAGGATCCTTGTCCAACTACTAGGGATCATGCTGAATGCATCTTGTTAATTTATTTGTTATTTTGGTCTCTGAGTCATGAAGTCTATACGCATGCATAGGTAATGGAAACAACATATAAGAGACATAAATACCTTCGTTGAGTAGTCCGTGAATTCTCAAAATCAAAGGAGTCCATGAAAAATTAGCATTTCCCTATTTTCTCCCCCTGGTAGTTAGGGTTTCTCTTATTGGACACTTGCTGTGGACATGATTTGCTTATTAAAATTAGCATTTCCCTATTTTCTCCCAGTGGTAGTGAGGGTTTCTATTATTGGACACTTGCTGTGGACATGATTTGCTTATTTTACTGTTATGTGTTATCTATTTGTTATGTTTTTCATCAAGGTCAGGTTTCAAATTTGGTATAAGTATATTTAGAGATTGTTCCAATTCCTGAGGATATGTTTGGGTTGATGTATTGTGAGAGTGACATTTCTCGTAAAGTGCTATAAGTCAGTTTTGGCAGTAAGTCAGGAATTGGAACAACCCCTAATGCTCTGGTTATGTATTATACATCATTATCTTGTTGTAGTAATTTATCATTATCTTGTTGTAGTAATTTACTTGATACTCTTCTTTTGGTTGGATGAGGAAAAAATATTCTTAACCTTGTGTACGATTTTCTTTTAGGGCCGCAGTAGCCCTCAGCCTTTTTGCCCTCCGAAGCCTGATGATGTTGCTACTATTTGCTATACAAGTGGTACAACTGGAACTCCAAAGGTATTGATTGAAGCATTGGTGAACTTTGCTTTTATGTTGAACCATACGACAACCTTTGACTGCTATAGCAAGTTAACAAGGTCTCTATCTTTTCAACTACTGTAAGGGAGCTGTATTGTCTCATGGAAACTTGATCGCGAGTGTTGCTGGGGCATCTCTTGCTGTGAAATTCTATTCCTCGGATGTGTGGGTATCTAGTTTGGTACTTTTTACTACAATTGTTGCTGCTTTACCTTTTTATGACTTATGCTAAATAGAAATAAATTGGGTGGAGTTCCATGTATGTTGGTGGCTAATTAGAAGTAAGCCTTGAACTCACGGGTGTTTAAAGTCCAACATTAGGAGACTTCCTCATTAAGGCAAGACTTATGATTGGGCAAAATGACTTCTTGGATTACTTTAAGCACTATTCTGCATGCATGGAACCGTGCCTAAGTTTTTTCCGTTCCAGATGATGGAGTTCGGAAAAGGTTTTGTTACTTTATGTTTACCTTTTCCCTATCTTTGTTTCTTGACAGTTACATATCATATCTACCTTTGGCTCACATATATGAGCGGGCTAACCAGATCACTCTGGCGTACTTTGGAGTTGCTGTTGGGTTCTACCAGGGAGTATGACACTTAACCAAGCATTTATGTTGAATCCAAGTAATTTTTCATCTGTTCCATGGTGCAGATTAAGGAGTCCTGTTTAAGATGCACACACATTAAATGGAAAAATTTGAAGCATGATTCTTTCAGGCTTTATAGTCAACTGAGAGCCCTAGTAATTAATATTCAGGAAAGTAACCAGAATAGTTGCATTAGTCTGTTGTTGAATCGAGTCAAGAAAAAGGAAGCATGAGAGCTGTGCGTCATGGTAAGCAAAAGTAGCTTGTTGGGTGGAAATACCAGTTCATCATCTATATAACAACTCGAGCTTCACTCAATTATCATTGTAAATGTAAAAGCTCTGTGCTGCTTAGCTCTAGAATTCTGTTGAAGTCTGAGTGCAGCTGCTTCATGGAGATAATGCGAGATTGTAAGTCTTTACCTAGTTCAGCCAGCCGGCACCCCGAATAATTGAGGCCTGCATAACTGCATTATATATTATGCTGTTATTTTCTCCCAATATGATTTTGATAATTAGATAATTATGGACTTTTGTCGCAGATCTTATTTTTTCACATGTCATTTTATCAAATAAAGTGTCGAGTGTGAGAATATTTACGTTTGGGCCTTAAGTTTGTAATTTAACCTCCGTGTCCAGGACAACTTGAAACTAATGGATGATATGGCTGCTTTAAGACCTACTATATTCTGCAGTGTTCCTCGGTTGTACAACAGAATATATTCTGGGTAAAATTATTATCCATTGCTGGTTAAATGACTGATTTGATTTGCTTTCATACGCATAGCCATTTAGCATTCACATGGTTTTGGTTGGTGTAGCATTACAAATGCTGTGAAGACATCTGGTGGACTGCGAGAGAGATTATTTAATGCTGCCTACAATGCTAAGAAGCAAGCTATATTGAATGGTAACTTATTTATTAACCTAATTTTTTGCATGGTTTCTACAAGGCTTCTTTCGTTTCCCATATTCTTGAAAATGTTATCCATTCGCAACCAAAATCGTGTTTGCCATTAGCTTGAAGCCTTGGACAATTTGTTGTTGCATTGTTAGCTTGTGACACTACACATTTTCAAAATTCAGACGTTAGAACTCTTGCTTGGTTCTATTTGGTGACGTACTTATTCAAGTATCTGTCAGTATCATCATCATTTGAAGAGTATTTTACTAGAATCTTTGAATGTTAGGAGTGACAGTTGTGATAATTGAGAAAAAGGTGCTTGCTACTCTCGTGCATTTCTTTTTATTGGAAGGAAAGGTAGACTCTTTTGGTGGTTGAAACAGCCGCTATCATGAATTAGCTAGAACTTCCTTCATAGGTAGACGCTTGTTAACTACTTATATTGACATTGGGATATGAGACTAATGTGTAGCCAACATGTTAAAAGAAAGGGTAACTATCCAAGGACACTAAGCAGTAATTGCAGTTGAATAAGAATGTTAAAGGTGGAGTCATAACAGATCAGCGTAAAGCTTGGCAGAAGTGTGGAAATGGGAAATATATATGGAAGTTGAAATTTCCTAAGTAAAAAGAAGATAAAATGCTGGAATTAGGGAACATGGAAAAACTTCTGTTCAATATTTTATTCTGCTAGTAGTTTGGGCTTCCACAAGCCAGTTTGGTTGATATAGTTAAATGTTGAATCGTCGCTAATGAGTAGATCTAATTTTTGCATATCCAGCCAGTACCCAATAAAAAAAAGTGTAAATCTGGTGTATTTGATGGAGTATTACATTTCATGATATGGAATAAGATTTCAATTTGTAGTTTGACGATATGGTCATTTTAGCTGTGACATATAAAGAACAGGGGAAAAAGACAGGAAATACAGAATAAGAAGGAAAATCCTTGCGATGTATGTTTTTCATCCTATTTTTGCCGGAAATCTTAGAAAAATTTAATTTCTCATTTAGTTCAGTCCTTTGGCATTGCAGTCATCTCTGTGTTCTCCCGTCCCTTCCTTTTCTCCCAAAAATTTAATAATGAAGAAAATTAAACAAGACGTAAAGAGAACAAAGAGGAAAAAAAGAGTTCCTTGTGTTGAGGTTATCTTTGTGCAATCTTTCAGGCAAGAATCCATCTCCAATGTGGGACAGGTTGGTATTCAATAAAATTAAGGAAAAGCTTGGAGGAAGGGTTCGTTTTATGGCATCAGGCGCTTCACCCTTGTCTCCGGATGTAATGGACTTCCTGAGAGTGTAAGTTGATGGCTTCCTTCTCCTCAATGACTACCTATGATTACGCTATATGTTGCATTTTTGTTTTACTTCTCTTCTCTTAAAATTGCACATAAAAGTTTGATGTAACAGGTGTTTTGGTTGTCAAGTCCTTGAAGGATACGGTATGACTGAAACTTCTTGTGTTATAACCTCTATGGAGGAGGGTGACAATCTTTCTGGTCATGTTGGCTATCCTAATCCTGGTTGTGGTGAGTTGTTGACATAAACTTTAAGATAACTTCATTTTTTTCTATTGATGATTTTCATACTAAGTGTTATTTCGTTTAAGCATCAATTCAGATTTATGCTACTAGTCGTTACTCGGAAAAATTTAGTTGGCAAGGTTCACTGCAGCCTTTTCTTCTGTATACCGTTGCCTCATCATCTGGAAGATGAGTGGTCCCAGGCTCCAATTAAGTAGGGTTATTTATTGATCATGGAAATTGGGTGGATGAGCGAGGAAAAGAAAAAGTAAATCGGGTTGTACATTTGCGACCGCATGATTATAATGACTGATTCTTTCCTTTGATACCATATTAAACAAGAAGTTAGGCTCTAAGTTTTCTTGTGGAGCTAAGCGTAAGCTAACAAGGCCTCACATATGCGAAGGCTGACCCCATTGTGAACAGCCAGCTGCTGTGGTCAAAGTATGCACATTAACTAATAACTACCGTAGTACTCTGATATGGTTGCAACATTACCCTGATATTTATTGTATTTACTGTGTTTGGCTAATGTACAGTTTCTACTTTGTTCTTCCAGAGGTAAAGCTCGTAGATGTTCCAGAAATGAATTACACATCTGATGATCGGCCCTATGCACGGGGTGAAATCTGTGTGAGGGGTCCCATTGTATTCCGTGGCTACCATAAAGATGAAGTGCAGACGTACTTGCTTTTCAATCTTACTAGTTCCTCTTCTTTATCTTCTACTTCCCTTTCATTTCTCTAACCCTGTTCGAAACAACCCCACATCCCCCCGCCCCCCCAACCCCCAAAACACACGAACACACCGACATAAAAAAGAAATATAGGTAATCTATTTTGTCGAACAGAAGTAGTTGTACTGATTACTGACATGATAATTAAATTTTACAGGAGGGAAGTAGTTGATGAAGATGGATGGCTTCATACAGGGGACATTGGGTTATGGTTCACTGGAGGTCGCCTAAAGATAATTGATAGGTGATATGACACTTATCTTTTTTTTTTTTTTTTCATAACTTTGTATCAGGCCCAATGGATGACTAATCCGGAAGACCAATTCCTTGCCCACTAGCGAGGGTGCCAACTTAAATCGGCAGGAATGGGCAGCACACTGGTGATAGTTGAACCCGAAACCAATGTCTTCTTGAGGCCCCGGTGGCCTGGTTATAGCCGGCTGAATTGATGTGGCCCTAATTACGTCGACTTAACAACTTAAATGGCATGTTTCTTGTTGACAGCAAACTGCTGTCGTCGAACTATGTACATTTATTATAGTCATGATGTTGTGCACACATCAACACACTTGTCCCTGTTATCGAATCGGTCAAAATTCTGAGAAAAATGGAATACCCTTTATTGGGTTTGGCTGGAAGCCAAAGTAGCTAGGATGTGTTCTGATTGTATGCATAGGTCTTACTCGTCGGTCTTCCTTGTGTAGATCATAAGATCCATGTCATTCCTATCATTTGCAATGGTAGTGATAATTCCATTTGTTGCAAGGTTGCATGCATGTTGAGTGTATTAAAAATGTCATCCTATTCTGACAGGAAGAAGAACATCTTTAAGTTGGCACAGGGTGAGTACATCGCTCCCGAGAAAGTTGAGAATGTATACGCTAAATGCAAGTTCGGTGCTCAGTGCTTTGTTTATGGTAAGAAAAATTAGGGCCCAATGTTCTGTGACTTATGTCTGTCTAGTTACCTGTCCGTTTATCTATAACTGTTTCTATATTCACGAGTAGGTGACAGCTTCAACTCCTCCTTGGTTGCTGTCGTCTCAGTGGAGCCAGATGTATTGAAATCTTGGGCTGCAAATGAGGGAATTAAGGTGATTTTTGATTTTATTACTTCAGTCTACAAACAAGAAATTGTAGTTAGCATAATGATTAACTCAAATATGTTCAACTCCACTGTTTAGAATTGGTCCATGATATCTTTCAATCAATTGATGCTTGACAATAATCAAATAGCCAGTTGTATACCTGTTTTCCTGCAATTGTATGGATGTAGCCTTGATAAAGATAAAGGGGGAATGAGGGACGATGATGTAATGGTCCAAACGACACACGAATAAAAAATTAATCACATCAAGAAAGTGCGAAACACAGTCAATAGCAAGATTTCTTACGCTTGTGGCTCACCCCAGTTTTAACTTTACTATCAAATAAGAATTCTATATAGGCGGCTGAGGTAGCCAGATTCACTACTGCCTTTGAAGATGGTTTCCTTTTTCATTGTTTAGCAAGCTTGGTCAACGGGCTTGGTTGTAGGATAATGTATTTGTGCGTAAAATTGTCCCAAGAAGTCCTGTTCTAACAATTCATACTAAGATTGGTGTCAATATTCATCCAGTACAACGATTTAGGAGAATTGTGCAGTGACCCAAGGGCAAGGGCCGCTGTCTTGGCTGACTTGGACGCCCTTGGAAGGGAAGCTAAGGTATTGCTAATTTTGTTTTCTTTTTACTATTTTCCTAGCCGTTTATGGAAACAAATTTATGGTAAGCATCTTTTAATATCTTTTTTCTGTATTACACTTCAGCTGAGAGGTTTTGAATTTGCAAAAGCTGTGACTTTGGTACTTGAACCGTTCACTGTGGAGAATGGTTTGCTCACACCAACTTTCAAGGCAAGTGTTAATTTGGAAAATCTGTTCTTGATATAAAGACATGAAGAGATTCTCTGAAAATCTGGGTTTTGTCTGATTTTTTTTTTTTTCAAATTTTATTTCCAGATCAAGAGACCTCAAGCAAAGGCGTATTTTGCAAAAGCAATAGCTAACATGTATGCAGAGCTTTCAACGTCCGATCCTTCGCCCCAGACAATGTTGTGAAGCACAAAAAGGGGCAAAAAGAGAGAATAAAGAAGTGAAGGAGCTTATGGCCGAAAATATTTAGAAACCAAAAACTGCTGTGAAATAATTCCTGTTTTTTGTCCCGTTAGATTATGTGGAAATATTGCTTCTTTTGCTTCGTTATTTTTTCCCTCCCAAAATTACAGGGAAAGATAGAAAATAGAGCTTGGGAAATAATTAGTTGGTTCATGTGAGGTCTTTCAAGTTTATTGAACAAATACCTCTTGTAGTCCAAAATAAATTGTTGTTAATGTAACCATGTTCAAAGCAATAAAAATCTTCAAACTAATTGTTTCTACTTCATCTGTACAACATAAAGATACATCCTTATAGTAAATTCTAAAGGTTATTTACCGGGACATCCTCTCTAAGTTCACCTTTTATATCGGACCCACCTACAAGAATTTTCGCTATGATGAGACACCTTGTATCTACTAATCCCTATTAAAATCTCCTTCAGTCAAGCCTTCTGTCAGCCTACCGTTATATTTTGACCTAAATTGTGTAAATGTATGTCCTGATGTTCCAAAATTACCTCCCACCCATTTTCCCTCCGCTATTTTCATAAACGGTTCGATACACATGGATTACATTGTAAATGTAGAGTATGCACACTGTTACACATTGAAGTACTGTTACACATTAAAGTTCCGAATATCTAAATCTTTGCATTGTAAATGTAGAGTCTACACACTGTTACACATTGAAGCTCCGAATACATCTATATCTGGATCTTTGCATCCCGCTTGTGTTCATAACTTTGATGGTACAAGTACATGCTAGGCTTGTGTGTGGTCTTTTACATATCCGGGATTTACTCCTGTACCACTGAAAGTGAGGTTGGAAACCTACTCTTTTTGCATAAAATGTTTATTTATCTCTAACTACCACAAAAAATAGCATTCAAATCTAATGTCCACTAATACCAACTACAGACCCTAATCCACAAATTTATCCGAATTAAAAGCATCCAAAATTAGTCAAAATATTTACTATAAAAAAGTGTTCATTTGCATCTCATTTCCGACGAATATTTGCCTCTTTTTTATCTCCAAAAATAATTTATACAGAGAGCCAAGGAGAAGGAAGCACTGTATATAAATAGGGTTGCTCTCTCCTGCTCTCTTTGACAATACCTATGTTATACATACAAAAAAAAATATAATTTTTTTTTATATTTGGAGTTTGTAAGTAAGGTGCACATATGTATATTTTTTACGAGTAAATATGGCGAGCGAAAATCCCACATTCAACTCGAAAATGACAGTTTACGTTGTATCATGTTGGATTCTTGCTGCCTTCGGTGGCCTTATGTTTGGTTACGATATCGGGATTTCAGGTATGTTTTCTCCCCACCAAAAAAGAAAATAAAAATAAAAATTCAGCCCCTTAATTAATTAACACTTCAGTTTTAATATTTAAAATTGCAAAATTTCCCCACAACTTTATGTTTACATCGCGGTTCACATAGTATGTATATCCTCCTCTCTCTTCCTCAAAACATTTTTTGAAAATTTGTACACTTTTTGTGTAAATTAAGTTCGGGCCTTATCGATAGAGATGCAACATGTTATTATACATATCATTGAGAAAAAATGTGGTGTGTACAATTTTAGACAATATTTTTCTCCCATCGAGCAAGAATTCTAGCTCAGTCCATGATAATGATTCTTCGAAGTTTTTTCTTTTAACATTTAAGAAATTAATATGGTATATTTGTCATTGGGGTTCGATTGGCAGGTGGAGTAACGTCGATGGACGATTTCTTGATCAAATTCTTCCCACATGTTCACGAAAGAAAGCTCCACGCCAAGGAAAATAACTACTGTAAATTTGATGATCAAATGCTTCAGCTCTTCACGTCGTCCCTGTACCTTGCTGCACTTGTGGCCAGCTTCGGTGCATCAAAGGCTTGTACGCTGCTTGGCCGGAAACCAACAATTCTGGTGGCGTCCACCTTCTTCATAGCCGGAGCTGTGTTTAGTGCTGCAGCTCAAGTAAAATGGATGCTTATTATGGGGAGGGTTCTTTTTGGCATTGGAGTTGGTTTTGGCAATGAGGTATTGTAAATATTCACCTCTTTAATTTCTTCCCAGTGCAAAGTATTTGTTTGGAAACATGCAACCCTAATAGCCAAACAATTTAAGAACCCAAAAAAAAAAAAAATCAACTCATTTTCAGACTCGCAATTAAAATTTCTCAAAATGATATTTTTACGACAAAACAAACAGGGCCTAGGTGATATCTTTCAGGAACATGATCATGTCCAATCTTGATCTTAGACTAGAAGCAGAGACGGCGAGGACCAATTATTTCATGATCTTGGGGCACCGCGCCACCACCACATGGTGTTCTAACACCTTAATGTACCACACATTGCACTGGACCTCACAGAATGTCAGGGTATCACGTGGCGGTGTCCCAAGACCATGGAATAATAACTCGTGCTATTAAGCTCATTTGTAAGCCTATCTTGAGCTCACTCCAATAAGAAAAATCGGTTCATTTTGTAGAACTCCTCGAAAACATTACCCGTCTTAAAAATTACTTATATTAATTGGAAACTATTGGTCCAATTTGTTGAACTCATCCAAAACATTATCCATTTTAAAAATCACGTTAAAAGTTACATTGATCGAACGCAAGGTGTCTCGGGTCAGCTTGTGCACTCGGGACACTCTGTGTTCGATTAATTTGTCGAACTCATTCTTTTAACATTGTCCATTACTATAAAAGTCACATTGATCGGATATCATTTTGTAGGCTGTCCCTCTGTTCCTATCAGAAGTGGCGCCAGTCCGACACAGAGGAGCCGTAAACATCCTCTTCCAACTCTTCGTCACAATCGGCATCCTCATCGCCGACTTCGTCAACTACGGCGTCTCCAACTACCACCCCAACGGGTGGCGTGTCGCCCTCGGCGTCGCCGGCACCCCCGCTCTCGTCCTCCTCGTCGGCTCCTTCTTCATCACCGAGACCCCGACCTCCCTCGTCGAGCGCGGCGACCTCTCGGGAGGCAAAAAGGCACTCGAAAGGATCCGAGGCGTGCCTGACGTCTACGCGGAGTACGAGGAAATTAAAGCAGCGTGCGAGCAGGCGAAGCTGATCGTCAGGCCGTTCAGCAAGCTGATGAGCAGAGAGAGTAGGCCGCCGCTGGTGATCGGTGTGATGATTCAGGTGTTCCAGCAGTTTACGGGGATCAACGCGATCATGTTTTACGGGCCGGTTTTGTTCCAGACAGTTGGGTTCAAGAGCAACGCGTCGTTGCTCTCGGCTGTTATTTTGGGGGGTGTGAATGTGTTGGCTACTTTGGTGTCGGTTTTTGGGGTGGATAAGTTTGGGAGGAGGAAGTTGCTGCTTCAGGCTAGTGTTCAGATGTTCATCTGCCAGGTCCATCTTCTCCTCTCTCACTCTCGCTCTTCTCTCCATGTGTATATACTATATATATGTAGCGATCTCGGAGCACAGTCACGTGATGCTTGCTCTGGGACACCCTAACACCACATATTCTCATAGGAAATGTGTATTGCTGGAGTGATCCGGAGCACCACGTGATCGTGCTCTGAGACTACTGAATAATCACTTGCGTCTTTATGAGGTTGTAACGGGATTTTAGATCACTGATACAGTTACGTAGTTATATTTCGACATTTGACTGATATCGGCCATTAGCCCATTACCGCGATTTTTTTTCCCTGATATATTTCTATCAGCAGTGCTACAAACTTATAAAATGTACTCAGAAAATTGCCCAGAATTTGAAATCAGTGGTTCAGATTCACTTTCAAATGGAAAATTTTTTGGGTACATTTTATGAGTGCTTAGCATTAGCATTAGCATTAACATTTCTGGTCATCCCAAACTTTTCAATCTTTTGTATAACAAGATTTGCAAGTCCATCCACTTAAAAATGAATTTGTCAAAATTTATTTCTGACCTTATTGAACCGTCAAAAAATAAAAAAAAAACACTAGTAATTGTTGCACTTATAATTTCTAGCATGTCCATAATACAAAAAGCTTCTCAAAGAATGAAAATCTTTACTACCGTCCTCCACTTTTCATTCTTTGAGTGGGCATTTTTTGGGAATTTTTTTTGTTTGAGTAGCTCAAAATTAGTCACAACTGAGAATTTGAATGTTCCTATGTAGATGGCAATTTTTGGGATTCTAGTAGTCCACTTGAAACCCACAGGCGGTCTAAATCCAGGGCTAGCTTGGGTGGTGGTGGTGCTCGTGTGCTTGTTCGTGATGAGCTTCGCGTGGTCGTGGGGCCCACTCGGGTGGCTGATCCCTAGCGAAACCTTCCCGGTGGAGACCAGAACAGCAGGCTTCGCTTTCGCTGTCAGCACAAACATGCTCTTCACCTTCATCGTCGCTCAGGCGTTCCTGTCGATGCTCTGCCACTTGCAAGCCTACATATTCTTGTTTTTCTCTGTTTGGATTGTGATCATGGGATTTTTCGTGGTTTTCCTGTTGCCGGAGACCAAGGGTGTGTCTATCGATGAGATGAACGAGCGGGTGTGGAAGCAGCATCCGGTGTGGAAGAAGTTCATGGATGATAATGAAGGGACGAGAAGCCAGGAAATGTTGTAGAGAGAATGAGAAGTCCTTTTGTGGACTTCCGTCAATTTTTGTTTTATTTTTCTTTTTGCAGAATTATGTAAAGATGTAGTTAGTATTCAGAGTCTTTTTCCAGTACAAATTACGTACTCAGATTGAGTATGTCTGGAATTTGGAAATTGAAATTTTGTTTAGAAAGATTATTAAAAGATTGTAGTATTAAGCTTAGAATCATGGTTTTAAATACTGGCCGTTACGTAACGGTTTTTGGCCTCTCCGATACCGTTACACCTTGGTAAAAATTGCATGTGTTTCGGCCGGTTCCCGTTACGTATCGGTCCGTATCCGATTCACGGACCGGTTCACGACCGTTACGGACAATACTCGACCGTAACTGGTTACATAAGCAATTTAAAATTATTTTTTTTTATTGAAAAATCATTTTTAAAAATTCACGACCACTACACCCGATTCCTGTTACGTAACGTTCGATACTACCGAAACCGTTACATTCAAACCATTACCGTTACGTATCATGAAACTGGTATTTAAAACCTTGCTTAAGATTGTGACTTTCAGTGGTTTCATCACTTAACCACTATACCCAACTAATTTTTCATGTTCAGATGTACTAGATGTTGATTAAGAACTTGGAGAGGTTTATAAGTGAAAATGAAAAGGTAAAGCAAAATATAAAAAATTAAGCCATGAATTTTGGTTTGATGCTAGGAAAAAAGATACTACTTAATACTCCAGTAGTTTTCTTGTTTCATTCACCGTCGTTGTAGCTAGGGCTGCAAATAAATGGAGTTGTCTGTGAGCAACTCAAGCCTCATGTAACGTCCCACGTAGACCACTAGCCCAGTACCCTAGTTTGATCCACTAGCCACACCACATGGCCCAAAATGCTTAAGCCCAAGGTACTAGTAGTAGCCCGCATGGTTTGTTATCCATCCAAGATAACTCATCTAAACAACCAATGTGAGACTAAACATCATCTACCCCCAAACCTGGGGTATTACACCTCAGACTTATATTGTTGAATTTTTCTCAGAGTGCTCATGTTTGGGCTCGAACATTGCTTCTTTATTTTTATTAAACTTGAGCAAGAGTCGAGCTCGAGTTTCAAATTCAGTAACAAGCTCAAGAACAGCTCGAAACCAAGTCATTTGAGCTTTAACTGTGCTCGAATGCTGTAAAACTCAAAATACGTCAAAACTCGGCTCGGTTGATTTGTTAGGACCCTTATGCTATATCCAACATGCCTTTGACCAGGCCGGGAAGAGGATTAGTCGAGGTGTGTGTAAACTGGTCCGGACACCCTGACCACCGACGAAAAAAAAAAAAGAAAAAAAAAATGATAAGATTGGTGACTAGTGTATGACAATTTTTCGAATATCCTCGTTCGAGAATGTAATCTTAACCTGGTCAACAAAAAGCCTTCGTCAACTGTGCCTTCGTACGTTTAAGCTTAAAGTCAGGATTTCGATCCACTAACCTTTTCCGACAATTAATGATACACCTAAATTATCTCCAATTATCTTTGCTAATCTTCAGGATTAGAGGCACCCAAATTAGTAAACTTCCTCATTATAAAGCCCCAATCACATTCTCAATTGCCCTAAGAGCCTCATTGTACATGTCCTAATCAATAAGGGAGAAAGCAGCAGAGAAAGAGCTAAATAACCTTTTCATATTTCTCTTTCTCCTGCTCCCCTAGTAATTCTTTTTGTGTTAATTGATATATGTTTTTGAAAAATAAACTTTGTATTTGGGCATTATCTTGGAGAAGAAGAGATGGCGAACGAAATTTACCAATCCAAAACCACATTTTATGTGCTAGCATGTTGGATCCTAGCGGCATTTGGAGGCCTAATGTTCGGCTATGACATTGGCATTTCTGGTATATTTCGACGTACTCTAATTTCAATCACGAAAATAGCTGTAAATATGTTTGTTTGTTTATTTAAGTTGGTTCTCATTTCGGGTTTGAAATTTCAGGTGGTGTTTCCGGGATGGACGATTTCCTGATCAAGTTCTTTCCCAAGGTGCACGAAAGAAAACTTCACGCTGTAGAAAACAACTACTGCAAATACGACGACCAGATGCTTCAGCTTTTCACGTCTTCTCTGTACCTTGCTGCTCTCGTCGCAAGTTTTTTTGCATCCAAGGCCTGTACTGTACTCGGTCGCAAGCCCACTATTCTTATGGCATCGGCCTTTTTCTTGGCCGGAGCTGGATTTAGTGCCGGAGCTCAAAATAAAATCATGTTGATTGTTGGTAGGATTCTTTTTGGAATTGGAGTAGGGTTTGGCAATGAGGTATGGTCACATCTCTAATAACCCAATATGTCAATACTATTATTATTTTCTGTGGAAAAATCTAGAATCAGCTCACTGGGCTGTTATTAAGACTATTCTTTGACCGGTAAGAGTTGAATGCAGACCGTTCCAGTGTTCTTGTCGGAGGTTGCACCAGTCCAACATAGAGGGGCTGTCAACATTATGTTCCAACTCTTCGTAACGATAGGGATTCTGATTGCTGGACTCGTGAACTACGGGACCTCTACGATGCATCCGAACGGATGGAGGGCATCGTTAGGGATTGCAGCGGTTCCCGGTCTGGTCCTATTCTTTGGTTCAATGATCCTAACCGAAACACCTTCCAGCCTAATTGAACGTGGAAAGGACACAGAGGCTAGAGCTGCGCTCAAGAGGATCAGGGGTGTCGACGAGGTGGACAACGAGTACGAGGAAATCAAAAGTGCTTGCGAGGCAGCCAAAACAGTCACGCAGCCGTTCAAGAAACTCATGAAGCGATCGAGCAGGCCCCCGTTGATCATTGGCATTATGTTGCAAATCTTCCAGCAATTCACCGGGATTAACGCGATCATGTTTTACGCGCCTGTTCTGTTTCAAACCATGGGGTTCAAGACTAATGCATCGTTGTTGTCCACGATTATTTTCGGGATCGTGAATGTTGCTAGTACTTTCGTTTCGATCTACGCTGTTGACAAAGTCGGAAGGAGGAAGTTGCTTCTCCAAGCTTGTGTTCAGATGTTCATTTGCCAGGTACAAATTATAACCATTAATTAGAAACATGAATTGCACACCAACAAAATAGACTATTAATTTTTTTTGCAATCAAAATAAACGATCATCAGAAACACTCAGGAAAAGACGCAGGATTTGAGTGTGGATTCGGCGAACACTAAAACAAATATTTATTGGGCAGGCAAACCAGTATAGTTGTTATTTTTTTGAAATTTCTTTACTATATTCATAAGAAAATTTGAAACCTGGGTAAGCCAGTCGCCTGGGCTAGCCCAACCTGGCATCCGTCCCTTTTTTTTTTTTTTTTTTTAAAAGGAGTCAAATCCATTCATATAAATGCCAGTGGGCAATCAGATTTCATCACGAAGTGCAGGATTGAACCAAAACTAACAAAATTTTAACGCGAGCACATACACTAGTAGGCTCAGTGGCACTCCAGCCAAAGGCAGACCAACAACTAGGTTGCTGGGTTAATAACTAGTCCTCGATCTGGTAGTAGAGATCCCGGGGATAACAACACTAAGCACACAATGAAATTGAAGGAAACCATAACGGGCTAATACCACCGAGGGTCCAAACATGAAACCAAAGGCAAAAGGTTATTAACCTACCATCACCACCCATCGGATCTGAGGAAACCAGACCGGGACAAGCCGGACCGAGAACAGCCTATAGAGAGAGAGAGAAAAAAATTGTAGAAAAAAGGCCCTACCCTACCACCTCATTGTTACCTCGCTGCCAGCCACTATTAACCAGATTTGACAAGACAAGGCGGAGACGGATGATTTGAGCCCGCCAAACGTCGGCCGGAAGCCGAAAAATGCCGGAAGGATGACTACCGTAGCCTATCGATACTCACCAAGCAAAACAGAGAGTAGATCCACGGAGGGAGCGGCTGGCAGCTACCCCCCTCCCCCACTGGAAAACCTAATTTTTTGCCTGGGATGTAGAGAGAGAGATGCTCTGCATTTTTAGAGAGAGCATACGTGAATATCTTTTCATCTTGCGTCCGTCCTTGGAAACACTAATTTCCCTAGCAAAATATGAACATTTCCTAATAAACTCAATCAGTTGGTTGGTTTGACAATTTTGGTGGCTAATTACAATCAGAACAGAGCATTTTTTTTCTTGTTTTCATAGGCCTTGAAACTAATGAACTCATTGGAATCAAATTACAGATAGCAATTGGCTCGATCCTTCTCGTTCACTTGAAGACCACCGGTTCACTGAGCCCAGGGTTAGCGGTGGTCGTGGTGGTGCTCGTGTGCCTCTACGTCATGTGCTTCGCCTGGTCATGGGGCCCGATGGGGTGGTTGATCCCCAGCGAGATCTTCCCAGTTGAGACCAGGACCGCAGGGTTTGCTTTCGCGGTCAGCACAAACATGTTCATGACTTTCCTGATCGCCCAGGCGTTCCTCTCGATGCTATGCCACATGCGCGCGTCCATCTTCTTCTTCTTCTCGGCCTGGATTTTGGCAATGGGAATATTCGTAGTGTTCCTTCTGCCCGAGACCAAAGGTGTGCCTATCGATGCCATCACCGAGAGGGTGTGGAAGGTGCACCCGGTCTGGAAGAAGTTCATGGACGAACACGGCGATTCGAAGAGCCGGGAGATGGCCTGAATGCACAAGGAGCTCAATTTGTACCCTAGAAACACTTTTGAACTGTTTCTAGGGTATTTGGATGTACCTCATGAAGAAATTGTAGTGTTGTTGCACATTTGGATGAGGCTTTTAACACTTAATGATTTTTTCCGTTCCTTGTGAATATTGTTTGGAGATATTCGTTCATGATATATAAATGAAAAAGTATATTATAGTATGTTTTGGTGTTCTTGTTTTCCTTTTTGTCTCGATCATAGGGGTAAACAAAATAAAAATATTTGAAGCACAATGAATGACTCGGATGCCGCACTACTGGGCTGTAGTGCACCCTTGCTCTATAGGGTTCCAACAAGAAACTCACATCAAGTCACCTAAACAAAAAATTCGTTACGATATAGTAATAGCCCCTCAAATAAAAATAGTACTCATAATTGTGGGAGAATGTAAAAGAAATATTATATTCGATGATTTGATATAATTTTCGATTGAAAAAATGCTTCGTATTGAATAGTTCTCTCCTCCCTCCCTCTCTGAAATTCGGACCGTCCAAAACATTTTTTGACGCTCAAGAAGTGCGCTGGGTACTGCAATGTGGTACCTAGCCGGCGCCAAAATTTTCTCGTATTGAATAGTCTTCAATATGATCTCAGGGTAGAAGGCGTATTCTGGGGCAACAAACTTATTATTTATGTACGTTTCTTTTTTTGCGAAAGTTAGTATTGTTTGTCGTAGTTAGTAAGGTTTGAACCTATTTAATGCATATAAGTACATGGTGTTTACCACTCACTTGCAAAAAACTAAAAAAAAATTACCAATTATGCTTATTAGAATGCATGCACGGACATGTTTTAAAATTTTAATTTGCAAATTCCCACTCAAACATTCAATACTTTAGGGTTTAATGAATTGTTACTAAGTAAGTTATGAATTTACTAATTAGCAATTAGCATACCAGAATCATGCAAAGAAATTATTCTTGACATCGAGTCATAAATCTGAAGTGTACATTTGAATCATAGTTATCAATCTCGCATCGGTCAGTGTACCGTTTTTAAATTGGGATGGTACGTACCGGTACCGGATTATATCTCGGTACCGTTTCGGATTTGTCGCAATATACATATTTAAATATATTTAATATACTTATATATAATTGCAAAACTTAAAATGCAGAAATAAAATAAATTTTACCATTTTGATACACCTTAATACTAGTTCCAATAACAAATTAACATGATTATATAAAATGAATTCCAAATTTGGTTAAAATATCTTAAAATTAATGTGTTTTTTTCAAAAGAAAAAAAAAATACATTAGTTTTTGCTGAGATCCCGACACAAGGTTGGTACAAACTGATACGCCCAGTATCGATTGGTATTGGCCTGTATGGAACACCAAAATATGTGTAATGTTTTATGCCCAGTACGGACCACTATGGGATGAGATTCATAACACTAATCTGAATCATGTGACAAATTAAGAAACACTGTTTAAATCTTAAATGTTGATATGAATCATGTGACAAATTAAGGAAACACCGGCAGTAATCTTAGGGGGAATGAGAATGTGATGCCTTCAACCCATGATTTCAATTTTCAACGGTTGGAAGAGACAGGAACAAAAATGTCATGCTAGACTTTTCTGATTCCGACGTTTGACAGAGATAGGAAAAGGAATATGATTCCTCATGACATATTCAAAGAAGAATCAAATTTCTAGACTGAGTGAGAATCAGATCCCTCCCTTACCCCATGAGAATCTCAGATTCCTGACTCATTCGTTAAGAAAAAGGAAATATTGACTTTAATATATTTTCAAGATAATTATTCCCCACGTCAGATTACTAAATTAATCCAAACACCGAAATACAATTCTTCAAGTTATCAAATTCCTAGGAATTCGATTCCAAGTAATCATATTCCTATTCCTACCTAAGAAAATTTTCAGAAATTTGATTCTCGGTAATCATATTCATATTTCCACTCAAAATTCCGGTCATCCAAACACAATCTTTAAGTCTAAGGAAAAATATACCGATTAAAGTATCTAGGAATTGATCTCCTCTTTTTATTTCTTTTCCTTTTAATATTTTGGACGTAATTCCCGCGGTACTCTGTTTTTTACCATCGACAATCTCCTTTTTGCCAAATACACTCCTTTTAAGAAAGAATTGAAATTACTAAAAAGCCCATTATTTTTTACTGCCATCTCTGCTTCATGCATGTGTGACGTGTTACCATCTGACATTTGCACCCATTTTTATTTTTTTTACCACCTGCACTCTTCTTTTTACTAGCATTTTTAGCATTTTCTCAAACTTTGCCTAAGATTTCAATGTCACCCCTCAGCTTCAAAGTTCTTCCATTTGAGCCCTTGAACTATTTGATGTTAGCTATAGTAAATGCTGGCCGATTCAAACTCTTATACTTTGTTTGGTAACCAAATTAGACCTTGGGATTGGTAGTCCAATCCATGGGACTCATAATATTTTGTTTGATAACCAAAAAAGAGTTTAGACTATGAGTCCAAGGGGACTACTAATCTAACCCATAAGGGGTATTAACAATACCCTTCCACACTTGGTATTGGTAGTCCAATCCAACCTTATCCTAATCCCATCACCTTACGAATCACATCCTTGCGAGTCGGGTATCAAACGGGGCCTTTGAGAAAATCCAACAATTTAGGCTAAGTTTAAATCCAACAATTTAGGCTAAGTTTCCCTAAGGTATTTTCGGAATTTTTAGAGGTATTTTTGGTGTTGTCCTATAAGTCATTCTCCTCACACACATCTACTGATTTAACATTTAACGGAAATAAATACACTTTTGACTATAGTGGGAAGACAATATTTTTTTGTGGAAACTCAGCTTTAGTCTAGTTCTTTTGATAGCTCAGGACTCCGGATTAGATTACGCACAATTCGACTAATTCTGGAATCCGGGGGGAGACGGTGCTGTGCACATCCCGGCTGTCCATTGCTCAGATGGATGGTCCAGATTTCATCTCAACTCCTTTGCATCCGAGCCGTTCATTGCCGCTCGTGATGAGATGAATCTAGACTGTCCATTGGATGGACGGTCGGGATGTGCATAGTACTGTGCACAACACTCCCCCAAGTCTCTAATTTTGGGGGCTAATCCCATTGTCAACTCGATTTGGTATTAGCCTAGTTCTTAAATTCAGTCGCAAAGATCATGAAGCAATCAAATAGGAATATTGTTGTTCTAAATAATTAATGGCCGTTTGAATTCTATTCGGAGGTGGAATAGGTCCCGACCCGTACCCTACCGGCAATCCCTAAGTTTGAGGTTGCAAAAGGGCATGTGAAAAATCGTTCACGTTTTTTTACCAATCCACGGGTTTGACCTTATCCAGTAACAGGATTCCCCATTAATTAACACAAAAATACCAAAAACATGTCATTCAGTAGTCCGGGAGCACGGCTACACGGTACTCTGGATCATTCTATCATCATACATTTATGTGGGGTTCATACTCTTAGTCGTGGACCCCACGAGAATGTGTGGTGCTAAAGTGTCCCAATACTCCACGTATCCGTGCTCCAGACAGCGGGATAATTAGATGAATTACAATGACACATCCCTTGTTTAAAATAACAAACTCTAGAAAAAATAGGGAAAAAGAAATCCAAAGTTTATCCGATTGGAATTTAAAAGATTTCGTCATTATAAAAGAAGGTGAAACCATCGTTAGAAGGATTCACATTCCCTATTGAAAACAAAGAAAGTCTCTCTCTCTCTAAACTTTTTTGTCTGGTTAAATTGTTGGAGTTGTGTAAAGTGAGATTTTTTTACAAGATCGGAGGAGGGAGAAGGAAGAAAAAAGAAAGAAAGATGGGTAGCGGCGGCGGAGGAGATGATGTACAGTTCAAGTCCAAGTTCACTGTCTATGTAGTTGCCTGTTGGATTCTTGCAGCCTTTGGGGGCCTCATGTTTGGCTACGATATTGGAATTTCTGGTACGTCTTTTTCAATTAACTAGAAGACTGGCACACGCAATGCATATTGTTAAATCTTTTGTAAGATCACATAGACCCTTTGTAAAATTCGCATGTCCTTTTGCAATATATGCTACTATAGTTTCGCTATCAATGTACTATTGTTTCATCAATGGTTCCAATACTGAACGACGAAAAGAATTTCACGACCCATGTAATCTCTAATCGATAGAGGTACGGACGGAAAAAGACTGAAGATAGATAAATATGCATGCAATATCAAAAAATCAAGAACTCAAGAAACGTTGTGCTATAGAACTATACCCACAAATCAAAGCTGGAAGACAACCTTGCTTCTTTTGATACAAATCCAGCAGTAAAGAATTCGAATGGTAAAGAATTGTTTTAAAAAATTGTAAGAACCATGTGTGTTTTTATTCTTTGTTTGAGTAAGGATTTGTGATGATCTTGAATTTAGGAAAAATCTCTACTAAGTATTAACCCTGCAATTTAATGCACAATTATATAAGAAGGTAGGGTTTTTTTTTTTTTTTTTTTTTTTAAACTCTCCGGGGTACCTTTTTTATTATTTTTTTCGTTAAGAAAATAGATTTAATCAATTTACGCCAAATTGTGCCAGAAATAATTGTATAAAAGAGTTTTTTTGTACTTTTGCATGATGGATGATAAAGACGTGAGCATTTGTATTTTTTTGCAAACAAGAAAAGGCAAATATATGAAACAGGAAAACCCATAAAAAAATTGTTCTTTTTTCCTTATATTTTTTCGATTTCTCTGCAACAACCCACCGCAAAAGAGAAAAACTTGACCAAAAGGTTTTAAAAACAAACTTAGTATTACAAACAAATTGGGTTATTTTCCTGCCAAACAAGGCCGAAAACACGGCCTTGTATTTTTATTTTATTTTAATAATGCTCATATACTCAGTTTTTATTTTTATTTTTTTATGTGTGGGTAATTTTGATTGGGTTGTCAATAGCTGGAGTGACCGCAATGGACGATTTCTTGGTCAAATTCTTCCCAAAAGTTCATGAAAGAAAGCTCCATGCCAAGGAAGACAACTACTGCAAGTACAACGATCCAATGCTTCAGCTTTTCACTTCTTCCTTGTACCTAGCCGCGCTGGTTGCAAGCTTTTTCGCCTCGAAAGCTTGTACTATACTTGGTCGCAAGCGCACGATTTTCATGGCATCGCTCTTTTTCTTGGGCGGAGCCGCAATGTGTGCCGGAGCTCAATATAAGTGGATGCTTATCATTGGGAGGATTCTTTTTGGCATTGGTGTTGGTTTTGGCAATGAGGTATGCCTACATATACACTATACACGTCACTATAAAAAGTATATATTAATGCAATGAAATCTAACTATTCTGACAATACTGGATGGCAGGCTGTTCCGGTGTTCTTGTCAGAGGTTGCGCCGGTCAAACACAGAGGGGCAGTGAACATTCTATTCCAACTCTTTGTTACCATTGGTATCCTAATAGCAAATTTTATAAACTACAGAACATCCACAATCCACCCATACGGATGGAGGGTATCACTAGGGCTAGCCGTGGTTCCCGCTCTAGTCCTATTCTTCGGTTCGATGATCCTAACCGAAACCCCAGCCAGCCTGATTGAACGAGGAAAGGACGCGAAAGGGAAATCGGCCCTGAAAAAAATCAGGGGAGTCGATGATGTGGATGACGAGTACGAAGAAATAAAAAAGGCTTGCGAAGTAGCCAAGCAAGTCAAGCAGCCGTTTAAGAAACTGATGAAGCGAGAGAGCAGGCCGCCGTTGATCATAGCTATAATGATGCAAATATTTCAGCAGTTCACGGGGATCAACGCGATAATGTTTTACGCGCCTGTTTTGTTTCAAACCATGGGGTTCAAGAATGATGCATCGCTGTTGTCGGCGGTTATAACCGGGAGCGTGAATGTGTTATGTACTAGTGTCTCGATTTACGCTGTCGATAAGTACGGAAGGAGGGTGTTGCTTCTTGAAGCCTGTTTCCAAATGCTGATTTCTCAGGTACTAATGTTTTCACTTCTTTTTACCATTCTTTAGATTTGCAGTGTTAAATGATCATACATTTATTAAGGAAACAAGCATTTTGATTTATTCGGAGCCATCCGATGGGTATGGGTCCCATTCCATCTTGTGGGGTTCATGTGCATTGGACGGTCCAAGGCTAGCAAAAGTTTGTACGTTAGAAATTTTTTTTAGCTGCCAACCATGAGAATGTTATGTGCATTTTTCTCTCAATGGATTACGTGTACACCTATTTTTTTCCGTAATCTTCACAACATTTTAAGTGTCTTTAACTCTTGGGGTCACTGGGGGTTATCCCGGTTGTTACCTCTAGGGCCCCAGAATTGATCGAGGTGTGCGCAAGCGGGTCCGAACATCTGGGTATCATATAAAAAAACATTATAAGTGTCTTTATGTTGTATCTTTGGCTCTGAAAAATATGAATGGTGATTTCCAGATAGCAATAGGTGTGATTCTCCTGGCTGCCTTGAAAAACACCGGCACATTAAACTCTGTGCTCGCGATCGTTGTGGTGGTACTCGTGTGCACCTTCGTCATGAGCTTCGCTTGGTCATGGGGCCCGCTCGGGTGGTTGATCCCGAGTGAGATCTTCCCTCTTGAGACAAGAACCTCGGGCTTTGCCTTCGCTGTCAGCACCAACATGCTCTTCACTTTCCTCATCGCCCAGGTGTTTCTGTCGATGCTTTGCACAATGCGCGCCTACATATTCTTCTTCTTCTCTGCGTGGATTCTTGTCATGGGGATCTTCGTGTACTTCCTAGTGCCGGAAACAAAGGGTGTCCCTATTGATGCGATCACTGAGACGGTGTGGAAGCAGCATCCGGTGTGGAAGAAGTACATGAAAGAAGATGATGGCTCGAAGGGCGTGGAGATGGCTTGACTGAATAGGAAGAAGCTCAGTTTGGATGTGGATTGAAATCTTCTCTCTTTCTCTAGGGATTTTGTTTTCTGCCTTTTGGATCTAGTCTGTTTTTTGTTTTCTGCCTTTTGGATCTAGTCTGTTTTTTGTTTTGAGTTTTTATAAGTTTGCTTTTGCAGTAACTGATCGGAAACATTCCTTGTTATTCTTTTTAGTGATTTACTTAGCTCAAGATTTTGAACAATTTTTTAGTGAGTATTATTCCAAATTGATACCACAATATGTTCCATACGAGTATTTGTTTTTCTATGTTCTTATGGTTCCATCGTAGGGCGGCTCGGCTCGTTTAGTAAACGAGCCAAAAATTGAGCTCTAGCTCGGCCTGTTAGTAAATGAGCCGAGCCCTTAACAAGCTAAGCTAGGGTAATTTACTTAACAAGCCTTCTTAAACGAGCCGAGCTTATATAAACGAGTAAAGCTTTTGAGAGCTGAGCCGAGCCGAGCTTTACCGAGCTCATTTACTAAATGAACCTAAAACTCGAGCTCGAGCTCGGCTCGACTACTAAATGAGCGAGATGAGCCTTAACGAGCTGAGGCACAACTCGGTTTGTTTGCAGCCCTATGCCATTGAGCACAAAACAATGGTTGCTGTTAAGGTATAAGATTTCCACCCTGGATATGCCTACATTCAACAATTCAAAAAATTTAAGGCATTGGCAAAACATTAAAAGTACATGTAGGTGCATAATCCGTCAGACAAGTAATTGCAAATTTAAGTCCTCATACAAAATACTACACAAATCTGTTTTGGAATGTGAAATGCCGAAAATCCCATCAAGCAAAACTAGAAACAAAAGCTGCAAAAACAGCCACAGACACTCCGAGCTTACCGAGAGTCCCCACCATGGTACACAGTGTAGCAGCAGCACTCGGAGAAGGCGAAGGCACGGTGGAATCTGGAGTTGTAGTAGGGGTTACTGAAGGGGTTGGAGCCAACGTAGTACGTAGCACGTTGATGTCAACCTTCTGTCCAGATAGGCAGTGACCAGGGACACCACAGAGGAAGAAGTGGTGGCTGCGGGTGGTGATGGTAATGGAGTCGTTGCCGGTGGTGTGTGTGGCGATTGGGGCGGTGGCATTGCAGGCTTGGTACTCTGGGTGGGTGACTTGCATCACATTGTGAAACTGAGGATTGTAGCTGAAAACTGGTTCACAATTTTGACAAATTTTGTTAGGCTAATAAGTGCAGAAATAAGTGCATAAGATCACATCCGGTGTTTGACTATATGCCCAAAGATAAAAGATACATCGATCACATCCGGTGTTTGGTAAAAACTTTTAAGAGATAAATATACATCCGGTATATAATCTCACTATGTGACATTTACGAGTACAGGGGGTGTGGTATTTATAAGTCTCATGACTTTTAATCTGGGTTACATCTCTTACGAGATTATATATCCCTGCACTAATAGTCTCAAGAAACAAACGGGCACGGGTATTCTAGAATGGGATTTGACGTGAAACAAATAAATACAAATGTTTTTTTTTGAATAAAGACAAAATAATAAGTCTAAGTGATTTAGTGAGAGGCTATATAATCTCACAAACTGTGGGACATTTATTACTACAGGAGGTGTGGTATTATAAGTCCCATTACTTTTAAGTTTTAATCTAAGCGATATGTCCTACGAGATTATACATCCTTTCACTAGTAGTCTAATGAAAAAAACAGTCCCGGGTATTTTGGAATGAGATTTGACGCCGGGTCCCATACCCGGTCTATTGATACAAGCCCAACGAGAAGAAAGGCCTCACGGCCATATAGCAAGTCCCTAACGGCCAGGTGGGCCGTCAAGGGCCAGGTGTTGGATGACGTACGACACAGGTTGAGCCCAAGCAAGTTTTGAGCAGTTTTAAACTCATTTTTTAGGTTTAATTGAAGTTGGAATTTGTTAATGCAAACTCCATTATGCTATCATCAATCCAACATCTTGTTGGTTACGTTTTGAATGTGGAAGTAACGGGTATCACAATTAAAGCAATACATGATGGTGGGTGGGTGGCTGATGTGGGGTCAACAAACAAACAGTAGTTGCAGCATGACCGAACACACATCATAATCACAAAGAGTTGTGATTTCCTCGGACGCTTCTTAAAGTTTTTTTGGTTTCGGCTGAGGTTTTTCAAGTAATGAGTGGAGAGAGAAACAGAGACATGAGAGTGATAATAAGAAAGAAAATTTATTGGGGACCGAGCTGTGAGAGGGAGAGTGTTTTGAAAACCCGAAACAAACACAGTCGCCTTTTGATGCTGTCCATGTGTCATCCATATTTGCCCAATCCTCGCTCGTCTTCTCATATTCTCGTCGTTCGCAATCCTCTTCTCGCAACTTTTAGTAATTTGTGAGGTCTTTGGATCTTTGCTATCGCAAAATCTATAACTATTTGATATGTTTGTAAAAAATGTTTTCACACTCTCGCGCCCGGTCACTCTCGCACCCGGTCACGATTAGTATGTGACTTATCCCCCCATACAGCAAAGGCAGCTTTTGTTTGCTATAGTAGTGGAGTCCCAACAGGCAGTGAAGGCCACTCCACTCACCCAGGTACAGGCGTTTCTGGTCCCAAAAAAAGTCAAAGCAAAACAATAAAGAGAAAACAGAGAACAATTTTGTTTAATAGCAAAGATAGAGAACATGCTTCTTGAAAAGAGAGATCTGAAAGGCTAAAACTTGAGTACCCAGAAAAAGGAGCCTAAAGCCTGTTTTTTTTTTTTTTTTTTTGTCATTCGTCATTCTTAATTTATTACATTGGGAGGGGGAGTGAGACTCAATTCCGGAATGCAATGTGGGGCATCCAATAACTCTACCGCATGAGTTAGCGACTACTTGCGAGCCTAAAAACTGTAAACAAGCATTGAACACCTTCTCCTTGTGAGTTGGTTTTCATGAGTGAGTTTTACCCACCGAGTTATGACTCTCACCGCAACAAAAAATTACTAAAAATCATGCGAAGGCTTCACTGGTCGTTAAGTTCATGTACCTAGAAACAATCGCATAAACTGTCCGACACCCAATTATCGAAAAGGAATAGCCAACAGATTATAATTCATACTCCTACTTACCAAAAAGACATGAAAATCAGATGGAAGAGGAGAGGGAAAGAATGGAAGACATACGGATGACATCCCCAGGTTTAAAGGACTTATTAGCAGCCCACTGCTTGTAATCAATATTGCCAATTGTGGTCCAACCAGCCGAATCCCCAACCTTGTAAACAGCAGCTATGGACCCCTGCAATTGCGAGGCTGCAGCAAAAATGCCGAACAACAGCAGAGGCGCCAAGGCTTTTCTTCTCTCCACACCCAAAGTCATGGCTAAAGAAATTGGGGTTTTTTTGGGGTTAGATTTGAAGAGAATTTGGAAGCTCTTTTGTGTTCTTCTGGGGAAGAGAGGGAGGTGAACTGAAGGGTCTTTCACTTTTGCTATTTTTGGCTGTTTATATGTATGTCTTTGGATTCGCAAGAGGGTTGGGGCTTTTTGAGTGCTTTTATGGAAAGAGTGAATTTCACTTATAATCCTCAAACTATGCACTATTTTTCTATGTCGTCCTCAAACTACCAAAATCACCCATATCATCCTCAAACTATTCGATTTCATCCGATTGGGTCCAATTGCTAACTTATGTTAGAAAAGTGGATGGAAAGTTGCACATGTGCAACTCACATGACCTCCTAAAGGGGCAAAATTGTCATTTCAAGTCATTCTTCTCTCTCTGTTTTTACTTCTACCTGATGACCTCTTTCTTATCAAGTGCTTCTTCTTCAAAGCCATAACAGGGGATCTCCCATCCCCACACCCACAATCCATTTCCCTCAATGATTCCTCCATTCTCTCTACCGGAAAATTGAGCACCGTCAAGGACCCCCTCGTGGTAAACACCGCTTGGTCATACGCCAATGCTGCCGCCTCCGCCGAATCAAACATTTTGAGCCAAACCTGCCGCCTCCGCCAAATCAAATATTTTTCCCCAATGCTGCCGCCTCCGCCGAATCAAATTGCCATTTCCAGTCATAGCCTACTCCCCTTTGTCTTTCCGTATATGAAATCTACATATAACATCTGTTATATGAATTTTCTCAATCGTGGAAATTATTTTGTTCGAATAGTTTGGCTATTTTCTGTATTGAACTGATTTCATGAGATTGACAATGGCAATTTTTGCTATTCTATCAGTGTTCAGTTTCAAAACACGAACATGTGAGGATTTGGTGAATTGGGTGTTCGATATTTTGAACAGGTTTACTTCCCTTAGCTAATGAGACCATTGTTGCCTATGCTTGATTTCTGATTCCTGTCGTTTATTTTTTCCCGTCACATTTTGTGACTTGTGATTTCAAGTCAACAGGAAAATAGATTTGATATATGGTAGAGGAAGTGTTAGGCTCATGGGTTTGATTTCTCAGAGAGTTCATCATGGAGATTGACATGTTCTTGGCGTAACTAGAGCCAATTTGTATTTTACATTTTTAATCGACAGACTTGTTCGCCGGTTCGCCCCCTTTGAGGAAGAAGGCATGGAAACAATGAGAGAGAGAAATCAGAACAGAGACATGGTTTTTTGGCTAGAGAGAGAGAGAGAGAGAGAGAAGAATGACTTGAAATGGCAATTCTGCCCCTTTAGGAGGTCATGTGAGTTGCACATGTGCAACTTTCCATCCACTCTTCTAACAGAAGTTAGCAATTGGACCCAATCGGATGAAATCGAATAGTTTGAGGATGAAATGAGTGATTTTGGTAGTTTGAGGACGACATAGAAAAATGGTGCATAGTTTGAGGGTTATAAGTGAAATTCACTCTTATGGAAATAAGGGTCTATATGATTTTTATTGAGGTCCACTATATAATGGAGAGATTATTCTTTTTTCTTTTTTCTTTTTAAAAACTATTCTTTTGTCAAAAGGAACATAATAATATAACATAAATTAAGACTTCAAAGTTCACATAAAAGAAGGGAAAATAATGAAAGCAATAATCCGCACTCAACAAGGGCTTCCTAGTTCCTTCGCTAGCTTATCTGCGCATCGGTTTGCTACTGTGTACCCATGGTTCATTGTCGCTATCTGAAATAATAATGGGGAGTTGTTTCATTTCAATCCTATATTTTGCGAGTGCAATATATCAGGAGTACTAATAAATAAATTGCACTCGCAGAATATAGGGTCGACCGAGGGGGAGGATCTCATCCGGGATTTTCCGTTCGAGACCTTTCTGATCAAATTTTCATGATCAAAATCGTTCAATTTGCTTAAAACGTGTTTTTAAGGGTGGAAAAACATATGGGTACCGACCCATATGTCTAGAAAACGTATAGAGCATGCTCGGGGACCCACTTTTGGGTCCCACACGAGTGATCCGAACCATTCATTATTCTTAAAACATTTTTTCGAGGGGCCACACAAAATTTCAGCTCAATCGGAAAGTTAAATGTTTTGATTGAAAGGGTGGGACTTTGGTTCAAGCACTTTTAACCGTTCGATTGAGCTGAATTTTTGTGTGGCCCCTCGAAAAATGTTTTAAGAATAATGAATGGTTCGGATCACTCGTGTGTGACGCGAAAAATGGGTCCCAGAGCATGCTCTGTACGTTTTCTGTGCAATTCGGTCGGTACATGTAGCAAGGTCCTTTAAGGGTCTATGCGGAAAATCATCACACAAAAAAAAAAAAAAAATGACGGGAGGAGCTTGATCCAAACAGTTCTTCACAAAATCTATACATTCAAATTATGAAAAAACACGTTTTAAACCCTTAAAAACACCCCTTTTTCCCATCCCACATGGGATCTGCTAGGTATAAATATATATCACCCATTTTATGCGTCACGATTTGCCTTTGACCATTTTCAAGTTTAACTTTAGTTAACTTCCCCTTCTTTTTTTGGATCATTACTTTGGAACTTCATATAGAAACAAGTCAGTATCCTCCTATTTGCTAAAAATGTGGACAAAAAAGGTAAAGGGCAAATCAGAAAAGCAACCGATTCATTGGAAAAAGAAGGAAAAATCTCTTCTGCTTCGATTGAACACATTGGTTCATGTTAGATTTCGAACATTTCTTCATAGAATAAAACACATACAGCTTCAGTTGAGAAATTAGCCCCTCTTTATTTTAAAAACATTGAACCCATATTTATTTTAAATGTGAATTGAGTTTGATAATGTTTTTCAGGTTGTAATGCTAATATGCGATAGATACAGATTCTATGAAATTACTACTATTATTTCAAATATATATATATACAAGCTACACTTCTAGTGAGGAATCCCACATTTTGCTTAAAGTGTGGGAGTCACCGAATTCTCATATTTTCCGATCAAATTTCAGCGCTCTGAACCGTTCAATGTGTTTAGAACTGTTTTTAAGGGTTCACGCAAAGGAATCATAAAAAAAAGGGTCCGTTTTTTGGGGAGGACATAGTAAATGGGTCTTTACTACAATAAGGACATCAACTTTTTCCTTAATGCCAAGAGGACAAATCACCTACACATTCCAAAAATGCCCCCACTAGCCAATGAAAGTGCCTAAACCCCCAAACCTAATGAAAGTGCTTAAACCTAAACTCTAGGGTACCCTATGAAAGTGCCTAAAACTGTAGAGTACCCTAACAAAGTGCCTAAACCACTAAAACCCTATAATTGGAAAGTGCACCCTAAACCTAAACCCTAGGGTACCCTATAAAAGTGCCTAAAACACTAGGGTACCTTATGAAAGTGCCTAAACAACTAAAACCCTATAATTGGAAAGTGTACCCTAAGTGCCTAAACCGTAGGGTACCATATGAAAGTGCCTAAAACACTAGGGTACCCACGAAAGTGCCTAAACCACTAAAACCCTATAATTAAAAAATGCACCATAAACCTAAACCGTAGGGTACACTATGAAAGTGCCTAAACCAAGATCCTGTGAAAATTGAACCCAATTAATTTTGTCCCACACATGAGAGAGAAAGTCCCAAAATTGAATTGTCCCACACATGAAAAGAGAGAGAGAGAGAGAGAGACGTGATGGGTACTGGGGTAGTTGGTGACTTGGTGGGTATTGAAAGTGACGTACGGGTATTGAAATTGAAAGTGACGGCTAGTCCCGTCCTTTGGGGTTCTATAATGTTGACAAGTCACTTTCAAAGGATTATTTCCAATATGCGCGACTTTTTTCCTCCTCCATGTGCAGCTTTGTTACTTCATTAAGGGTATTTTTGTCTAGTGTTGTCCTTGAGCCCTCAAATATTTTCTATCAATGTATTGGATGCCTTAAAATAAGTTAAGCTGGACTAAACACCATTTAAAGCCCCAAAGTTGGCCTTTAGACCAATTTTCTGTAAAAAAAAATGGCCGGGAAGGGCTTGATCCAAGCAGTTTGCGATAAAACTGTACATATAAGGTTTTTATCGAAAACTGCTCGGATCAAGACCTTTCCGGTCATTTTTTTAATGATTTCTCGCGCGAACCTTTAAAAACACATTTTAAACACAGTGAACGGTTCAGATCATCAAAATTCAATCTAGAAATGAGAGTCCCTCACCATAGCAAAGTAAGTGATCCCTTATAAGAAGCTTGGTGTTTGTGTCTATATATACAGATATAATGAGGGCTCTCTCACTTTCATTTCTGGATCGAATTTCGATGATCCGAATGTTAGATGTGTTTAAAACGTGTTTTCAAGGTCCAACACGAGAATTCGTGAAAATAAAAATATCTGAAAGGGCTTGATCCAAGCAATTTTTGATAAAACTACACAGTTATCTTTGTAAATTAACGAGAATCGGTGGAATCAATCAAGACTGACTAATGCAGCAAGGAAGTAGGTCAATCGGATTTGAGGCCGCAGGGCGCGGAAAAAAACCTAGAGTGTTTTTTAAAGTGAATCTTGGAGTATTACTGATATTTATGGATCATTGATCAGTCATCTAGATCACCAAGAGGTTCTTACTTCATTAAATTAACAGTTTTAGTTTATTTCAGTGGATTTCTGCAAGAATATTGGAAAGCTTAAGGATTCAACGAAGAGGCGGTCATACACAAGGTGTGACGAGATAATGATTTTTTTTAGTGTTTGATTCCTTCCCGTGGTTTTCATGTTTAGCCGTTAGAAATTATGGAGAGGGAGATGAGATGAATGCGACTTCCCGACACTACCTGCATATATTCCACACAGATCTCACAGGGCAGGACAGGGTTTTAGTTCCACAGTTGTTTACAAAGCCAGTATTGATTTGTATTGTCCCCTAGGAGTATTTATTACTATCCATTTGTTATGTGAGTAACTTGTGTGAGAATTCCTAACAGTTGCACGCGTGCCATGAAAATTAATTAGGTTTATGGGTATATTGTTGACGAACTTGGAAGGAAAGAATGTTGGGGGGTGTTGGTGGTTGGTGCATACCATGTTACTCGTGTGTCTTGAGGGAAGGGAATTGGGTAGTGCCATAATGACATTATTTGCTTTCATTGTTACTTCATTCTGCTCCAACCATGTTGCTTCAAGCATGAAAAGAGTTAAAGAAAGAATCAAAGGTACTGTTAGGGGAAAAAACTGAAAAAAAGTAGAAGAGTGGTGTCTTTCATCTTATTTGGCAAATTGGATGACTTATCAAAAGAAGACATGTGATTTATAATACAAAGGAGAATGTGGTATTTGGATATTTGTTGTTCAAACAAAAAAAAGAGTATGCGTTATTGGGTCTAATCCCATTGAATCGGTCATCTTATGAGATTATATTTCATCTCATTCATAGTCGGCCCATGAAAGATACATGATGTATGCGCTGATACTGCATATTGTTGACATTGCTCGAAAAATTTGGGCATATAATTGAGTTACTTAACACATGGCATAAGGTCCCTCAAAGCATCATTTCTGCAAATATTGGCCGATCGACCAATAAAATATGTCTCATTTTGATATTTAGCCCGAGTCCATAAAAGTCCCAAGACTCGTGTTTTTTTCTTTTGGCCATGTTTGTTTTTTTTGATTTTTTATATGATGTATTGTGAGAGAATGACCTGCTTGGAAATTAAAATAAACTGTCTTTTTGGCATTTTGAGTTAGTGCAAAAAGCCAAAAAGTCAGCTTATTTCAATTCTCAAGAGATGTCATTCTCTCACAATACATTACATAAAAAATAAAAAAAACAAAAAAAAAAAACGAATAAACTACCTTAGTGGAATACCCCGGATGGTGTGGTGAAGTATCTAGTTCGTGCTAAACGGGTATGAAGGAGTATTCTCCATGTGTGATCAAATATGGTTTAATTAACAGCAACCCTCGAAAAGTTCAAAAAGCAAAAAGAAAAGAGAGAGACAGCTGCCCTGGCCCATCAACCAAATGGAAAGGCTACCAAATGGACTTTTAGGCTAGTTGGTTTCTTTCCTCTGCGGGCCTTCGTTTTTAGTATCTCTTTTACGGTGGATATGCGGTCATACAAGCCCAAAATAGAAAGTTAAACACTAAAAAAAGGACGGAAGGAGTATTGTTAATCAAATCAATATCACCTTCCGGCATATGGACCAAAAAAAACAACTTAAAAGAACTCCATATATTCGATTAGACAAACCCTAAATGGTATGACTCTGTATGCGATCGGGCAGATTAGAGCATCTCCCACCCATCTCTCAATCTTTCTCAATTCTGGAAACTCAAAAAAAAATATTTTATTCAAAAAGTAAATATGGAGAATCAACAACTCCAATCCTAATTCTCCATTTTTCATGATCTCCCAAATTGTCCTCCAAAATTTTACTTGTATTCCTACTTCGAGTTTCAATCGAAGTACTCCTTTTGTGTTCAAATTAATCCTTGGTAGTAGTATAAATAGCATTAGTAATCTGGAAGACCACAATTTCACTATTGGCTCAAGTTGCTAAAATCAACCATACTGAAGCCAGAGGAGTTGTTGAATGCTTGAGCTCTATTCTCCACAATATCTATTTTTTTCCCTTGAAAATACTCACGTTCAATTGGATCTTCGATAGAGTTCACATCCTTCTCCATGAATTCTTTTTATTGACGTTCACGTTCAAGTAAATGAAAAAAAATACAAACAGGTGGGTAGGGTTGGGTAATTGATAGTGTAAATAATTTTTTTTTTATGAGAGTTGAAATGATTTGAATTTATCTTTAATATCATTTCAAAGCGTATTTATACCTATTTAATATTGGGCTCATTTTGAAGATACTATTAATATCTTTTCAATGATATTAATTTTTATGAAAATTGAGTATATAATATAAATGTTGTATGTCATTGAAGAAAATTTAGCAAAAAGTAAATAGGTTATTGTTTGCGCCCTTGGATTGTATTCCAAATTGATTTCCCCAAGCGTAGGGTTTAGGCCGGCGGTAGCATGATAACCGGTAGTCCGGGTCGAGTCCACAGAGACCGAATGCGCGGCGCGTGAGTGTTGATTCGCGAATGTTGGTTTTAGCCTTAAAGCGGCAAACTTGGCTTTGTAGTTTGTGGGTGGAATTTACTTAACTTCGTGAATGACGCAAGATTAAAAAGACTAATTAAAACAAGGCTAAGTCAAGGGGTTCATAACACCCATGCCTTAGGTCGATTCGTTCTCCTCTAAGATAACCGGCTCGGGTGCATCGTTAAAAAACCCTGAATGGAAGATTTGGTACTTAAACTCATTTGATTAGAAATGGTGTTTCTCAAAGAATAGGATTCTTGTGCCATTTATACAAACATTTGATTGACATCGCCCGAAGCATCACACGTGCCAAGTGGTCAAGTCCTTGGCTACGCGTGATCAACGGGATTAACAAATCCAAATTTTGATACATAAAATTAATCCTAACTCTTTGATTAACAAGCAATGTTTGCATTATGGCGAGGAGAGCGAATGAACCTAAGTCACGGGGTGCTAATCACCCCATGACCGAGCCTATAACAACTACTCGATCATTACTAAGTAAAACATGCCTAATTTTATAAAGGAAATAAAGAGCATGACAAGTGACATTAAAAACTTATTTTTATGGAAGATCCTAAGTTAGCCTACCACTTTAACTCTTGAGAAATTAACTAACAACCAATTGAAACAAGTGTTAACTAAGGAAGAAGCTAGAACAACATGAACATTAAATACTTGAGAGAATTGAAAATAAACTACATATATTGAAAGAGCTAAACAAGAGTAGCAAGATTAATAAACATGAAATTAACATAAGACAAACACTTACATGGGAAAAACTAGAGAGAGAGAGCTTCAAAAACTCTCTAATGGAGGAGAGAGGGGAGAGCCAAAAAAACTAGGAAAGAAATAAAAGAAGAAGTGAGTGGGAAGGCGAGAGGAGAGACTATTTAATCTTCCACTCTCTCTCTCTACAAAATATCTAATAAAGTCCTCACATCTTTCCTAACTTGCCATTAATAGAAAGTAAATAAAGTGCAAAAAAAATTGGTTCGGAGCACTTCTGGACCAGTCCAGAATTATTCCGGATCGGTCCGGAATTGTCTGGAAATTTTTGGGCAATTCTGGATCGGTCCAGAATAATTCCGGATAGGTCTGGAATCGTCTGGAAATTTTTGGCCAATCCTGGATCGGTCTAGAATAATTCCGGATAGGTCCGGAATTATCTTGACTTGAATTTGACTTCTTTGATCCCTCCCGTTGAATTGCGCGCTTCCGGACTTCCTCCAATGGACTTAAATGAGTTGTGCGACCCTCGGGGGAGGTGTTCCTTGGTCACTTGAGTGCTCGTTCACTCCTGGACTCCACCGGGAGTTTTTGAGAGAGTGAGACACGGCTTTAGCCTTCCGGCTTGGCTTTGTGGCTCTTCGACTTCTTGATCCTTAGCCGAATCTTTACTCATTGGCTCTTGGATTCTTGGGATGTGTCTCAAAGCGCTCTAAATCGCGCTTTATGCCGTGGTTTTACCTGAAACTGCCAAAAATACACTTCGAGCAACGTCAATCGTATAAGGCATTAAAATGCATGTGTGTGTGAACAAAAAGAGCTAGATAAGCCCGAATATATACAACATTGGGGGCTTATCAGTTATGGTTGGTATTATAATTTATTATCAATTAATACAAAGGATAAAATCGTTATTTTAAGGAAAAAAAAAAAGGGAGAAATGGAGATTGGTCTCCATTTGGTGGGAGATTCTTCAAATATGGAGGATGAGAGTTGAGTCTCCATTTTGGAGACCCCATATAAAAATGGGTTGGAGGGCACGGATTATATAAAATGGAGATTTGTAGATGGGTAAGAGATGCTCGTATTGGGAAAATAACAATTCAGGTTTAGAAAGTACTAGGCCCCTTTTTATCTACTCTGGTTTTTTTGGGGTCACCCCCTTTTAAGAATACAGAGAATTGGACTAGAGGCCACCTTTAGTCATCTAATTGGCTATAGGCCCAGCCTACTTGTTTTAAATAAGCCCAATCCATTGATGTGAAAATATTAGAGCGAGAAGTCCAAAATTAGACAAAAATACACTTTTTTTTCCTCTCTGGCACAAAAGGGGAAAGATAAAAGAAACGGTGAAGCAAAGTGAAACAACAAAACATTCGACACACTCTCTCTCCTCTCTCTATGCTTCGATCCAATCCCAACAATGGTGAATGCCATAACGAATCAATGATTTGAGTGTCGATTCTGATCCAGAAGGATGAAGCCCATGAAAAAATCAACTGGTGGAGCGTCGGAACACTTTACGTAGTGAAGATTGAACCCATTTTTTCCTAGACCTATAAAATCAATAGGGTTTAATTTTGATCTACACCGTCCATCTCTACCATATAAAATCTCCCAAAGCCCTAGCCCTAATTCACTCCCTCAACTCTCTAACTCCAGCGCTTCACCCCTCCCCATCCTCTCGAATGCAAATTTGTTCACCTTCTCGAGTCACTCTGATTGGTGGAAAGGGTGTGAGGTCCATCACAAAGTGATGTCATGTTTACCAAAAAGTGATGAGGGTGAACAAATTTGTACTCCTTTCTCTCTCTATCCCTTTTGAATTTCAACATTAAGTTGTTAACCCCCTTCTCTTCCTCCGATTGAGAAGATATTGCTGTGTCCAGCCTTACACCGCCGACTACTTCATCTTTCTCAATACTGCCACCTTCTCTTCCTCTGAGCAAGACGTTATTGTTGTTGTGTCCGCCCTTGACACCGCCGTCTACTCCATCTTTCTCAGCACTGGTTAGTTTCTCTTTTTTCTCACTCTAATCAATTGGACCTTCATCTATCTAGTATCTAGTATTTGTTTAACTAAATCTGATGTTTTTTATTTGCAACATGGTGAAGAGTGAAGAATTTGATTTCGCGTCTATTTCTCATTTTGAAGAAATGTCTGACCACGAGGTATTCAATCTCACAAACCCTATTTGTTATTGTTGATAATTTTTGGTAAGTATAATTTTAGGTATTTTTGATCTGGGTTTGATCAAAATGTTGGTGTTCTGGGTTTGATCTTTGGTCAGTATAATTTTAGGTATATTTTGATTTCAACTTTCGTTTTTAGATTGATGATGACATTATGGATGAAGCTGGTGAGTTTGATTTAACTGATGATGTTAAATCCAAAGAATGAGACTGAAAAAAGGTGGTAATGCAAGAGCGCTCCTCTTGCTTGTAACATTTTGATGTTATTATGACAGAGGATCATCCAAAACCTAGGGCTGCTTGCAATGGGTGCAAGACGTCTTATCCATTTCATTCAAAGAACAATGGTACCAAATCGATGACTCATCATTTAGATATTACCAAATACCCCAAAAGCAAGAAATTTACCGGTTCTAGGCAAAAACTCCTTAGTTTTGAAAAAAGTAGAACAAGACAACGGTGAAACAAGTGCAAACCTTGTGCCTATCACCTTTAGTATAGATGCGTGTAAGAGGGCCCTAGTAGAGATGATAATAATTGATGAGTTGCCATTTGTATTTCTTGAGGGTGAAGGTTTCAAAAAAATTATGCGCATCGCTCAACCTAAGTGGGTCAAGATGCCAAGAGTCAAAGATTGTGTCTCACAATGGACACTTGGACTTCGGTCCAAAACTTGATGAGAATTGGAAATACCAAAAGAAAATTCTCAATTTCTGTGTAGTTCCTAATCTTAAGGGTGACACTTTTGGTAGAATAGTTGAGAGATGCTTGTTAGGTTGGGGGATTGACAAGTTTTTAACGGTGACGGTTGATAATGCATCCTCTAATAATCTTTTTGTTGCGTACTTGGAGAGGAAGACCAAAGATAGGAAGACAACTGATTTAATCACAACTTCATGCATGTGAGATGTTTGGCACATATCTTGAATCTAATAGTGTGTGAGGGATTACGAGAGATTGATGCCTCTATTCTGAGGGTGCGCAATGTTGTGAGATATGTTAGGTCTTCCCCAAATAGGATGGATGAGTTTTGAAAATGTGTTAAAAAAGAGGAGATTACATGTACACTTAAACCTTGTTTGGATGTGCTTACTCGGTGGAACTATACCTATTTCATGCTGGATAGGGCTCTAATTTATCAAAAGGCTTTTGATGCCTCTTTGTATGTCACTTACAATGCTTTTTTTTTTTTGTTGTTGATAAAATGGTATTTATTCAACAAGCTATTACCAAGTTGTGTGCAACCAATGATAGTATTTTGTATCCTTTAGCCCGTGGTATGAGTGCAAAGTTTGATAAGTATTGGGGAAATTTTGAAAAGGTTAACTCAATGATGTTATATGCGGTTGTTCTTGACCCTCGATGCAAAGTTGGGTTTTTTTTTAACATTGCTTTCTAAATACTTTGGGCTTTGATAAGAAGTTGGTTGCTGAGATGACGTATAAGATAACACTTGGGATTACCAATTTGTTTGAATGGTATGTGAAGAATAATGCAAGTGTGAATCGTAGTCCAGTGGAGGTTGGGGGACCATCAAATAAAGTGGTTTTAGATGGAGATGATGATTTTGATAATCACAAATCTTTGAAATTCTTTTTTAAGATGCACCAACATAATGAAACAAACATGGCAAGCAAATCGGAGTTGGAAAAGTATCTTATGGAGGCTATAGGTTTGCTATATTGAAGTGGTGGAAAGACAATTCGTCTAAGTATCCAATTATCTCCCAAGTAGCATGAGATGTATGTGCTAGCTATCCTCGTGTCCATGGTCGCCTCCAAATCCGCTTTCAGCACGAGTGAACGTGTGATTGATCATATTGCAGTTCTCTTGCTCCGAACAGGGCCGACCCTGATGTTTGGGTTGCCTAAGCCTAAGCAATAGCTTGGTTGCCCACTTAATACTAAATTATAATATATATATATATATAGAACATCTTCCTATATGGATCCCGTTCTACTAAGGACTCCCTCAAACTCGTAATTTGAGGACCTCATGGATCGGGGTCGAATCTCGACGATCCGAACCGCTCAATGTGTTTAAAACGGGATTTTAAGGGTCACCGCAAGGATTCGTCCAAAAAAAATACTCGGAAGGGCTTCATTCGAGCATTTTTCGATAAATTATATATGTACGGTTATTATGAAAAACCGCTCGGATGAAGCCCTTTCGGGTATTTTTTTTTTGTGATTTCTCGCGGTGGCCATGGAAAACATGTTTTAAACACATTGATCGGTTTGGATCGTCGAAATTTGATCCGGAAAATCAAAAAAGGGGTGGTCTTCACGGAGGAGATCTTTGAGGGAGTCCTCAATAGAACATCTTCCTATATGTATATATATAGGGAGGGCATCTAGTCCGGGCCTCCCGTTTCCGGACCTCCATGATCCAAATTTTTTTTTGACGATCCGAGCTGTCCAATGTGTTCAGAAGGTGTTTTCAAGGGTCTACGCGGGAAATCTTCAAAAAAAAAAAAAATCGGGAAGGGCTTGATCCAAGCAGTTTTCGCAAAAAATGTATATACTGAACACATTGGACGGCTCGGATCGTCAAAAAAAAAATTGGATCATGGAGGTCCGGAAACGGGAGGTCCGGAATTAGAAGGGACCCTATATATATATATTACAAAAATTCAAGAGTTATTTTAGGGGTCCGAAGCAAACTCCCAATATAATAAATTTATTGTAAATGATTAATGCAAAAAAAAATATAATTGTAATTTTTTTTTTGAAGAAGATAAGAAAGTATCTCATATTTTAACTATGATTTGTTTCCAAAAAAATTAATAAATCGTGTTAGCTCGCTCAATTTGTTTTCAATTTTCCACCATTGGGATATCACTTGTACATTTTTGTTGTGTATGTTAAAAGCTAAATTTCTAACAATGTAATTGAGTAATGTGATTTCGTAATATTGTGGATTGAAAAGGAAGAAAAAAAAAGTCTAGAACCACACTCAAATGCACCCAATTGTACACAAACAAATGCATAAATATGTGGGGCTCACTCATATAACACCACCATAATCCCGTATATTTATGAGAGTGTTTGTATATTTGAGTGTATATTTTGAGTGTAATCTAGTTAGGGGGAAAAAAAGGAAAAAAAGTTGCCCTTTCAGAAACTTGGAGCGGATATTGAAATAAAAAACACTTAAAAAAAAAAAGAAGGCTCAGAAACAAAAAACACTTTAAAAAAAAGGGAAAGAAAGAAACAAAAAGTATGACGAAGTCGGCCAGGAGAATCGAACTCAACCAGCTACGGAGGTTGGCATTGCCCAAGACCACCAGACCAAGCATTCAACTTGTATATTCCATGGAATTTTTTTATATTTATACATAACTTACGGTTTTTTTTTTTTTTGGGGGGGGGGGGGGTGTTGCCCCTTTCGGAGTGGGTTGCTCAAGCCCGGAGGCTTGATCGGCTTACCCCTGGGCCGGCCCTGACCAAATGAAAGTGTTTAAAATCTTAGGATACCTTATGAAAATGCCTAAACCACTAAAAGCCCTAAAATAGGAAAATGCACCCTAAACCTAAACCCTAGAGTACCCTATCAAAGTGCCTAAATCCTAGGGTACCCTATGAAAGTGCTAAATTCTAAATGTACGGTCTCAATTCTAAATGTACAATCCTATTTCTAAATTCTAAATGTACGGTTTAAATTCTAAATGTACGGTTTAAATTCTAAATGTACGGTGTAAATTTAGGGTACCCTATGAACATGCCTAAAATCCTATGGTATCCTATGAAAATGCCTAAACTACTAAAACCCTATAAATAGGAAAGTGCATCCTAAACCTCAACCAAAAAAAGAGAGTGATTAACCTTAATGGTAATTAAAAAGAGTGATTGACCTTAATGGTAATAAATATTTATTTTGTGACCTTAAATGCTAATAAGCTCCCAAATAAATCTTGAATTGGGTTGTCTTTGGCATTTTTGAATTATTCAATGGGCGGGGTGGCCCAAATGGCATGTTATAAATTCTTCAATTAGCCTAATAACGGGCTTAAAATTCTTGAATTGGCCCAAGTAACAAAATTTTAATTTTTGGTTGGCCCAAATCAAGTTTTTATATTGGCCCAACTTGGACCATTTTAGTCACCCTGAATTCTTCGAAAAGACAGACCGGATCAACACCACCCCAGCCAAGATCGGTCCTTAAACATCATAAACCGAACCGATTCGGTTTTGTTACACATCAGACCGAACCGTCCAAAATCGAACTAATTTCACCCCTAATATACACAATGGAGTTTCGGAGATGCAGTGGCGGATACAGGATTTATCTTTGCCGGGATCGAAACCACTACAGATATAACAAAATTATATTCCATATTTATGTAATCCCATTTAATAGGTCTAAGTTTGTGTGTATATATGTAGCCATCATTTTATTGTTTACATGCAAACAAAAAATTATTAAGAACTTAGAATTATAGAGAGTTTTCATATTTTTTTGATTGACCCATTGAAAAATCAGCTTAATCAGATAATTATAAAAGGTTGATCGAATGTACGTATTTTTTATTTAAAAAGTAGGATCCTGAAATTTGAATGATAAATGTGTACATTCTTAGCTAGTTTGTTTTTGAGTAAATAAATAAAAGTAAATCATTCTTCCTTTTGGAATAACTAGCGGTTTTGCCACGTGTGTTGCACGTGGTACGTTTTGTTTCGCTCTTCTAGTGAAGCATCTTTTCAAGCATCTTTTGTTAGTGTCTGAGTTGAAACAGTTTCACATTTGTTTGATGTATAGGTTGGCTTAGAACACAAATCCTACACTTTACTATCCATTTCAGCATTTCAAACCAGTTTCCACCGGTGGAAAATGCATTTTCTACAAATTCTCCAGCGAACTATTAATTCACTAAAAAGTATTAGGGGGAAAAACAGAGGAAGAAACCAGTTTATGTAGCATTGTTGGTTGGTTGGAATATAAAGCTGGTATGGAATACAAATGGACTCTCAACTTATGACATTATCCACTAAAGGGGCATAATCATTTATGTATACACTCTTTCACAATTAAAAATAAACGTACAATATAAGTTTACAGTCTCAATTCAAATCTAAAACAACTAAAGAGCAACCAGGAATCAATGGCACACAATTCACAAGAACACTTACCAATAAAAATTGAAGAGAATACGCAAACTATTTTAAATTACCATTACTATCATTTTTGTGCCTTTGATTCACTGCTCAGTTTTTAGAATTCATCACAACCTCGTGTATTTACATAAACCACAAAAAACCATAAACTATAAATAGTAGACATCCATTAATTTTTTCGTTAAAAAACATGTCATATATGTGCCACATTGGCCAATCACTTTCATCTAACATAACAGTGGCATCATGGGCTACAAGCAAAATTAAAATTTTACTACTAATGTTCAAGCATTTTCAAATCGCATCACGGGCCGTACCAAAATACTTCACCATGAATTTAGTGCACGAATGGACAGGGAAGTTGTTAACCAAAAGAATTCGGAGATGGCTTCTGTCACTCATTTAGTGTGAGAAAAGAAAGATGAACAGGGAAATTGTTAAGTGTGTTACGCATAGTTGGGGGGGGATTTTTGGAAAGCAGGTCGGCAGAATTCCGTAGTTGGGGAGATTTCTGGGAAGCACAGCTGTCACACATGAAATGGGTGACCCGAAGCTTGTCGGGGGTTGTTTTAATTGGGTATTTTGATGACCCGAAGCTTGTCGGGGGTTGTTTTAATTGGGTATCTTGATGACCCGAAGCTTGTCGGCGGGTTGTTTTACTAATTGGGTGTAATTTCTGAGGCATGCAGGGGCGGTACCAAGGGGTGCTAGGGGCCCCGGGTCCTGAACAACTTTAAGTATTCTTGCGTATTATCTAGCTTTTTAGGTTAATTAAGAAAAATTCTATAGGATCGGCCTCTATGAGTCCCTTGAATGAAAAAAAATTCTTAAAATTTCTATTTGTGTAGGGTAAAACCTCCTAAAATTTCAAGTTATCAAACATTTTTAGGTTGCTTTTATAAAATTTAACAGTGGCTACGCATATGCACACACTATTGTTTCTTATTTGGATCTCGCAAGTAGCAATAAATACTTATAATTTTTTTTTATGAATATAAAAATACACGTGATTCGGCCCTTCCTTGACTCAAATCCTATGTCTGTCACCGGAGGCATGTATTTGGAATGTTTCTGTATACTTTAATTATAGTTGAGTTCTAACCAAATTACGGTGGAAAATAGATGCTATTTTATTTATCTTTAAGTGTTTGCATCCATTGAGTTCCCGTAATTTTTGTTGTTTTGGCTGGTAACTTTGTTTTTGATTGCCATGCAACCATGTTTTGTTGCTATTTTCTTTTTGGTCATATAAGTGGCGTATGAAAGCCGAAGCATGGGGTGCTAACATAGTTTGGATGTTTTTGTGTAGACACCCCAATTTAAAATTTATAGGGCATATTTAAGTTCCCCGATGACGAAAACAAGATCAAAATGGAGAATTTTGGACTCATGAACTTCCGGAGGCCAAAAAAAATCAAAATTTTGAAAAAGGGGACTGAGGTGTGGCAGTACCATATTGAGGCAACTCAAGGAGACCTAAGGTCAAACTGCCATATGGCAGTGTTCCTCTTAGCAAATGCCGTACCTCAATACCATACTACGGTGCTGCTGTACACAATGTATTCCCATTTAATTGGTCTAAGTTTGTGTGTATATATGTTGCCATCATTTTATTGTTTACATGCAAACAAAAAATTATTGAGAACTTGAAATTATAGAGGTTGTGTTTGGTTAGATAGTTTAGTTTGGTTTTGATGATGTCAGTAGGTGTAATGAGTGGAGAGAGATAGCGAGAGAAATGAGGGAAATGATGATGTCATCAAAACTAAAACTAAAACTAAAACTAAACTGGAAAACAAACAGGGCCAGAGAGTTTTTCATATTTTTTTGAATGACCCATTGAAAAATCAGCTTAATCAGATAATTATAAATGGTTGATCGAATGTACCTATTTTTTATTCAAAAAGTAGGATCCTAAATTTTGAATGAAAAATGTATACATTCTTAGCTAGTTTGGTTTTGCCACGTGCGTTGCACGTGGTACGTTTTGTTTCGCTCTTCTAGTGAAGCATCTTTTCAAGCATCTTTTGTTCGTGTCTAGGTTGAAACAGTTTCACATTTGTTTGATGTATTGGTTGGCTTAGAACCCAAATCCAACACTTTACTATCCATTTCAGCATTTCAAAAGTAGTTGGTGGAATTTTCAAATCAGTTTCCACCGTTGGAAAATGCATTTCTACAAATTCTCCAGCAAACTATTAATTCACTAAAAAGTATTAGGGGAAAAAATAGAGGAAGAAACCAGTTTCTGTAGCATTGTTAGTTGGTTGGAATATAAAGCTGGTATGGAATACAAATGGACTCTCAACTTATGACATTATCCACTAAAGGGGCATAATCATTTACGAATACACTCTTTTACAATTAAAAATAAACGTACAATATAAGTTTACAGTCTCAATTCAAATTTAAAACAACTAAAGAGCAGTCAGGAATCAATGGCACACAATTGACAAGAACACTTACCAATAAAAATTGAAGAGAATACGCGAACTATTTTAAATTACCATTACTATCATTTTTGTACCTTTGATTCACTGCTCAGTTTTTAGAATTCATCACAACCTCGTTTATTTACATAAACCACAGAAAACCATAAACTATAAAGAGTAGCTAGACATCCATTAATTTTTTCGTTAAAAAACATGTCATATAATCAAGGTACATTGACATCATGGGCTACAAGCAAAATTAAAATTTTGCTACTTATTAATGTTCAAGCATTTTCAAATAGCATCACGGGCCGTACCAAAATACTTCACCATGAATTTGTTAACAAATTATTGTAGCTTCGAATCAATAGGAAGATTATAATAAAGGTACTTTTTTTTTTTCCGTTAAAAAACATGTCATATATGTGCCACATTGGGCAATCACTTTCATCTAACAAAACAGCTGGCGTCATGGTTCTAACCATCTAAACTAACCCATCAAAATAGAGGTTAGACACTACAAGCAAAAAAAAAAGTTTACTACTAATTTTCAAAAAGCGTCATGGGCCGTTCCGTAATACTTCACAATGAATTTGTTAACAAATTATTGCAGCTTCGAATCAATGGGAAGATTATAATCAAGGTGCTTTTTATTTTCCCATTTCAATTCAGTGTTTTTGGTTTTTAGATGTAATCTTGAAGTCTCGGCTCTAGGAGCACACACGGTTTTATTTGTAAAAATAGGCGTCATAAGTATGCGGAAAGAAAACCCCTAAATTAAAATGTGGAATATATAATACATCATTTAGTGTGAGAAAAGAAAGATGAACAGGGAAATTGTTAAGTGTGTTACGCATAGTTGGGGGGGGGGGGGGGGGGGGTGGGGGAAAGCAGTTCGGCAGAATTCCGTAGTTGGGGAGATTTCTGGGAAGCAGGATGTTTGTTTCAAAGGAGAGGGAGGAACGTTTCTTGTAGCACAGCTGTCACACATGAAATGTATGACCCGAAGCTTGTTGGGGTTTGTTTTAATTGGGTATCTTGATGACCAAAGCTTGTCGGGGTTTGTTTTAATTGGGTATCTTGATGACCCGAAGCTTGTCGGGGTTTGTTTTAATTGGGTATCTTGATGACCCGAAGCTTGTCGGGGTTTGTTTTAATTGGGTATCTTGATGACCCGAATCTTGTCGGCGGGTTGTTTTACTAATTGGGTGTAATTTCTGAGGCATGCAGGGGTGGTACCAAGGGGTGCTAGGGGGCCCGGGTCCTGTACAACTTTAAGTATTCTCACGTATTATACTAGTGTTTTAGATTAATTAAGAAAAATTCTATAGGATTGGCCCCTATAAGTCCCTTGAGTGAAAAAAAATCTTAAAATTTCGATTTGTGTAGGGTAAAACCTCCTAAAATTTCAAGTTATCAAACATTTTTAGGTTGCTTTTATAAAATTTAACGGTGTCTACGCACATGCACACACTATTGTCTCTTATTTGGACGTCGCAAGTAGCAATAAATACTTATAATTTTTTTTTATGAATATAAAAATACACGTGATTCGGCCCTACTTGACTCAAATCCTGTATCTGCCACTGGAGGCATGTATTTGGAATGTTTTTGTATACTTTAATTATAGTAGAGTTCTAACCAAATTACTGTGGAAAATAGCTGCTATTTTATTTTAAGTGTTTGCATCCATTGAAGATTGTCTCAATGCTGACGCCGTAATTTTTGTTGTTTTGGCTGGTAACTTTTTTTTGATTGCCAACCATGTTTTGTTGCTATTTTCTTTTTGGTCATATAAGTGGCATATGAAAGCCGAAGCATGGTTTGGATGTTTGTGTGTAGACACCTCAATTTAAAATTTATAGGGCATTTTTAAATTCTCTGATGACGAAAAACAAGATCAAAACGGAGAATTTTGGACTCATGAACTTCCAGAGGCCAAAAACATCAAAATTTTGAAAAACGGGACTGAGGTGTGGCAGTAACATATTGAGGCAACTCAAGGAGACCTAAGGTCAGGGGCGGAGCCACATGGAGACAAAGGAGTCAGTTGACCCCCCTCATTCCCAAATTTCTATAGGGATTTTACTAGTATACCTCACAAAATTGCTAATTGACCCCTTTTTTATTTTGTTTTTTGCCCCCCCTTAACCAAAATCCTTGCACCTCCCTGAACGTGCCTATTCTTGCCCCCCCTGAACCAAAATCCTGGTTACGCCCCTGCCTAAGGTCAAACTGCCATAAGGCAGTGTTCCTCTTAGCAAATGCCGTACCTCAATACCATTAGGTATGGCAATTTCCCCCGACCCGATCGAATCCAATCCGTTCCCCGATCCGAATGGATCGGCGTTTTGGAGATCTGTTTGGAGACTGGGGCGGATCTGGGGATTTTTTTTAAAAAAATTCGGGGATCGGATCGGGGATGGGTAGCAGTGTATCCCCGCCCCGAATCCGATCCGATCCGTCCCCGAATCCCCGTTTTATATTTTATTATTTATATTTATATATATATATATATATTTGGGGCCGGTTCCCCTCACACTTAGAAAAACACATAAAAAAACACAACACTCTTCTGAGCCCCCTTGTGATGTTTTGAACAGTTGATCTTGTTTAAATGAGTAAAATAAAAGGTCCTGCAAAATTTCAGCTCAATCGGATATCGGTAAGTGCTTGATCCAAACTATTTTAAAAACACTAGTTCCTGTCACAGTTTTTGCAAAACTATTTGGATCAAGCACTTTTCGATATCCGATTAAGCTGGATTTTTGCAGGACCTCCTATTTTACTCATTTAAACAAGATCAATAGTTCAGAACGTCACAGTGGGGCTCGAAACAAAATCGTGTGTTTTTTTATGTGTTTTTTTAAGTGTGAGGGGAACCGGCCCCTATATATATATATATAATATTTATTTAGGGTTTGAGTTAAGTTAACCCTAAAGTCTACTCCTCACTCTCACTCCTCAGCCGACAACCGCCCTCCTCTGGCTCTCACCTCTCAGTCTCTCAAGTCTCAGCTCTCATCACAGTCGCCGACCGCCGCAGTCCACAGCCACCAGGTTCTCTCTCTCTCTCCTCCACTACCATCCCATTTCTTGTACTACTGTACTTGTTTGCTCATCACCCTTCACTCTCGATCTCTCTACGGCGGCAACAACACCATCCCTCCCATGGAAAACCTGAATCGCCCTCTCTGTCTACACCACCGTCACCAACGCAGCCCAACGCCTCGACGGCACAATCAACCGCCCTTTACTCAAACTCGTAAGCTTCACCTCTCCCCCTAACCTGGTACCAATCAATGGCGTGAAATCCTTCGACGTCACCGTCGATCCCTCTCGCAACCTCTGGTTCAGAATCTTCATACCCACCACCGCAACCCAACCCCTCCCCGTTATCGTCTTCTTCCACGGCGGTGGGTTTGCTTACCTGATTGATTGGGTAAGAGTTTGTGGTGCCTCATGAGTCATGAACTCATTTTGGAATTCCCCGAATCCCCGGTTTGGATCTCCGTTCCCCGTTTGGGGCGGGGATGGAGGGGAAAAAATGATCCCCATTGGGGATTGGGGCGGGGACGGGGATGGGGGAGGGATTCGGGGATCGGGGACGGGGATAGTAGTCTCCGGCCCCGCCCCGTCCCCATTGCCAACCCTAAATACCATACTACGGTGCTGCAGTAGACAATGTCGCAGGGCACTCCGTGACTTGTACCCAACTTTTTAAACATCCTCAATTTTTTACGGAATCTCTGAAAATTTTTGGTTCCCGAGAGCATGCTTGAACGTGGATTATGGTTTGGCCTAAAAGTGGATTATGGTTTTTTCGTTTTTTCGTTTCATCTTTATTCAAATTTTTTTTGCATTTGTTAGTTTCGCGTCAAGATTTTGTGGTTTTTGGATTCCTCTCGACGAGACGAATCTAACAAGTATAAAATTATGGTCAAACCAAATATTTTTTTGAATAAAGCCGAAATACGTGGATTATTTGCCAATAATCCAAGTATTTCGGCTTTATTAAAAAAAAATTGAGTTTTGATCATAATTTTATACTTGTTAGATTCGTCTCGTCAAGAGGAATCCAAAAATCACAAAATCTTGACGCGAAACTAACAAATGCAAAAAAAATTTGAATAAAGACGAAACGAAAAAACGAAAAAACGAAAAAACCATAATCCACTTTTAAGCCAAACCACACCGTCGTCACCTCGCGTGATCGCCAAGAAAAACCGTCGGTCGGAGCTCCTCTATAAATACCCATGGTGTTTAGGGTTGAAGATCATGAAGAAAACTCTCCCCAAAATAACTTGAAGTCTCCTTACCCATTTTCAAAATTCACTACTCCAAACTCTCCAAAAACAAACAAAAAAAGTAACCTACCCAGAACATTATCAAAAATCCATTCCCGCTAGCTTTCGAACCCAAAGCCAGGTTGTTGTTCCAGCCTTCAAACGTCCAGTTCATTGCCAAGGTTTCAAGTCTTGCCCTCTATTCGCTCAACGGTGTGAAGAAGGAATTCGAACGTCCAACATTTTTCTAGAAAATTTTCTTTCCAAAGGTGAGATTTTTAAAGAACTATAATCTTACTAATTTGAGGGGAAGCCCCATAGGTACCCAAAGCAATGATCCGTATTGATTTTGGGACCTAGCTGGCTGATATTTTTTTTTATCAAAAATCGAAAGGGAGAATTTTGGTACTGCAGTACCGCAATACCTCATTGCGGCGCGGCAGTGCTATTTCAAAAAAGAAGTTTTTCCGGAACTCCATGCCGCCCTATTAGTTTGTAATCCGGGGGATAAAAGATTTATTGGGTTACATATTTTTATTTCCTAAAAAAAAAAAAAACGAAGAAGAAGGAGGACCTCAGAAAATAAAATTTTCTCTTCAAGGGAAGCACTACGGCACCGCAATTGTGAAAGAAAAAAATGTGCCAGTTTATTCAATTTTTATTTTATTGGTCAAATAAGATGCTCATCATTGAATCTCTTCTATATAAAATGAGAGTCTGATGAACAGTACTTTCGTCCGCAGTTTGAACAGTGTTTTTATTCGGTCACATTTGAACTCTGTTTTGCTTGATTTACTGATTTGCCCTTATCAAAACTTTTTACTTTGAATATGACAAGTAATTACTCCAAAACATGTGGGTATTCCTGGAAACAAAATACTCCTATGCAAAAAGGTTAGTAGTAAATGTCTGGGCCCACATCAACAGTAACCCTCTGACTAGAGTAATGAGCGTGATGAATAAGTGACCCCCCCCCCCCCCTCTCTCTCTCTCTCTCTCTCTCTCTCCCCTGAAGAAAAATTATCTAGTGCTCCTACGGCCCTGAAGATAACGAACGGACAAAACTCTCAGTTCCCTCAAGAGTTTACTGGCAAGAGGAATCGATTAACTACATATATGAGAGATATTTGCTTAGTTTACAATTAACTTCATACCGTATTTTTCAACTTTATAAGGTTCGAAATCTTAATTTGACGATTTCAAAATGATTTATTGATTTTATTACATGGGAAAAATTTCTTGAATAATAAAGACAAAAAATAAATCATTTTTGGTTTTTTTAGCTACCGCAACCCTGAATATGCGTAAGTGGACGGTTTGGATTATTCGTGTGGGATACTAACTTTCCCTTTAATAAAAAGTGGATTGGATTTAATAAGCGTACTTTTCAAAATTAGGAATCTAACAATGAAGATATTTTTTTAATTTTCTATTCGTAATCTTTAGTTAGGGCAATGTTAAAACAATGTTCTTAATTATAAGTGAAAAGTAAGAGAAACTACAATGAAAGAAAAGAAAAGAAAAGTTAACTTCTTAAAGTGATTTTAAAAATTAAAAAAAAACTCTTGCAAGAAAAAGATCAACAATTACTAACTTACCCTCCGTAAATATTGTAGATCATCGTAGGAATTGAAAAATTACGGGAATAATATTAAGCATCATAATCATAAGAGGTCGCAAATTTCATATCGAAATAAAAATTTCTTGTACTTTGAGCAAGAAAAAATGTAAAGAATATAAAGCAAGAGTGCCACTGAACAGTAACTTTAAAATTTTCCACACAAATTCTAAAAACTTGTCACTACTTGTGTGTTAATGTAGGGTGGTCCAGCTCATACAAAAAAATGGAAAGAATGCATGACATGTACGCTGTTCATCAGATGGCATTTATAAATGACAAATAGAGTGTTTGTTGTTTGGCAAGGAAATAATTTTGGAATGATCTTGTGCTTGTTTTATTGCTTATTAAAATTATAGCTTCAAAAGTTTGATATCTTACCATCTTATCGATTTTAAATATATATATTCTCCATTGTGATGGTCAAAAATAAAACTGGACTTCCTTGATTATTAATCTCATGTGCCATGGAAATCATTGCCTTTATCTGTTACGTATGCCTCTCTAATGTCATGTAATATCATTTTCCTCTTATTACTATCAATATTTTTAGAAATAACTACTCCTCAATTCAAGCATATACACTGAATAATGCTTGTATTAGGCACTGGGCACGGGCTCGTGTGCATGGCACGCGGCCACCTCTCTAGTGGTATTCCAAAAGGCCAAACTATAAGCACAATCAATTTTTTTTTCTTTCTTTTGGGGTAATATTCAATATGAAATTTTCGTTATTTTAAGTTTATCTCTCTTGTCTTTAATTAACAATTCCGATTATATGGTATTACTTGTTAACAAGATAAAGCAATAGAGTATTTTCTAAAATTCTCACAAAGCATTGAGTAAAGACCAAAGTTTTTAATTGGGCGAGCGGGGGTGCCTTAAAAACCGTCCCCACTCGTAACCTGGCTCCCGAACCCAGAGGTTTCTATTTTTCGCAGGCCAAATCTTTTTCCAAAATTATCAGCACGAGAGTCGTTCTTTTCTAAATTATTTAAAAAAAAATTTCGGGAAACAAATCTTTTTTCAAAACAAAAACCCGGGTGGCGACTCTGAAATCATTTTTCAAATCACAAAAATATTTTTCCGTGGCACCATCCATATTGTGCTCCATACTCAGCTTAGAGTCCTTCTAATCTTTGTATATATGTTTCTGTACATTATTTAATTAATTTCACATTCAGTTAATAAAAAATAATGAAAACTAGGGGTCATTTCTTCTTTAGGGGTCTTCGATAGCATATGGTTTTAGGGTGCGGGTGCTCACCTAATTGGAATGTGCTGCCCAAATTTTGATGCTGTCATGCCATTACTAATTATATATATATATTGGTCTCAGTTTAGGCTACAAAATACTAATTAAGAAGGATCTTGTAATCAAGCAAGACAACTTAATTGGGATTCAGTTTCAATGGTGGCATACCAACAAATTCCTCTTATCTTTCTATCTCTTTTCAAATGTTTGTTTCAGGCAAGCACAGTGATATCAAAATAGGTCTCTATACGTACATAAAGACATATTAAAGATACACTTGAATTCCTCATTATATCGGGAATTCTATGTATATATAGGAAGATTTTAAACACATTTGTTTTTAAATTTGTGCACATAAATCTTTTTTCTTGCGTACTCAACTCATTGTTGTTTTGTTTACCTAGTTACTGAGGATAAAATTTCAAAATTATTCATTTTCCCCTTTTCTCTTTCTTTTTGTATAAAGAAACAAAGAATTCTATGCAAATGAACTTTTTATTCATTTTCCCCTTTTCTCTTTCTTTTTGTATAAAGAAACAAAGAATTCTACGCAAATGAACTTTTTATATATTCTTGCACAGGAGTACTGATAAAAGATGAAGGTTAAGGTGAAAGAAAGCTGTATTGTAAAACCAGCCAATGAAACACCTAAACATATTCTAAGGAGCTCCATCCTGGACCTTTTAGTAGCAAGTTTTCATGTACCATCTATCTACTTGTACAAGGGAGATGGTTCAACAAATTTCTTTGCCCCTCAGCTGCTCAAGGAGGCTCTGAGCAAGTGTCTAGTGATTTTCTATCCAGTAGCGGGACGGATGAGGAAGAGGGAGGGCGGAGGTGGCGGCCTCGATGTAGATTGTAATGGAGAGGGTGTGTTATTTTTGGAGGCAGAATCCGAAGGCATTCTTGATGATTTTGGCGATTTCACCCCTTCCTTGGATCTTTATGAACTAATTCCGCCTATTGACGGTTCTGACGAATCTTACTCCCAACCCATTCTGATGGTACAGGTATGTTTTTCTTGAAATGGTTTTCGATCCTCTGCTTGACTTGGGCGAAACAAGCTACGCATCAATATCAAGAAAATATGCCCAAAACTTAAAATCAGTGGCACAGATTCACTTGCAAGTGAATCCGAGCTACTAATTTAAATTAGCCACTAATTTCAAATTCTGGGCATTTTCTGGGCAATCTTGATGGGTATGTAGCACCATTGATTTTTAAGTTTTTCAATCTTTTATTGCAAAGAAAGTTGGTTACATGTCCAAACAAACGTACATTTTGGTGCATGTTAGGTAACACATTTCAAGTGTGGAGGAGCGTCTCTTGGAGTGGCGCTTCAGCACACTTTAGTTGATGGAATGTCAGGTATCCATTTCATCAATGCATGGTCCGAGGTGGCACGGGGCCTCTCCATCACTGTACCACCATTCATTGACCGATCGTTACTCTGCGGCCGAGACCCACCTTCCCCTACATACGACCACAGCGAATATGTCGACCCACCGCCTTCCTTGAACAACCCTGTCCAAGCCAAAGAATATGGTGAAACACGCAATCTGACTTCCATTGAAACTGGGACTTCTGTTGCCACTATGAAGATGACCCGTGATCAGCTCAACACTCTAAAAGCCAAATATTCAAAGAGTGATAGTAAAAACGAAGAAAGGTACAGCACCTTTGAGATACTTGCTGCACACGTGTGGCGATGCTCGTGCATTGCACGTGGCCTTGCTGATGACCAACCCACCCAATTGCACATCCCTACCGACGGGCGGTACAGATTACATCCTCCTCTCCCGCTTGGCTACTTTGGCAATGTAATATTCAACACCAAATCCACAGCCTTGTCCGGTGATCTTCGGTTAAAGCCGTTGAAATCAACGATGGGAAAGATCCACGACGCTTTATGCCGAATGGACAATGATTTTCTACGATCAGCACTAGACTTCCTCAAATTGCAGCCCAATCCAACGGCTCTTGTTCAAGGGGCCTATCTCCTCAAGTGCCCAAACCTCAATGTTGCGAGTTGGTTTAGGTTGCCTATACATGATGCTGACTTCGGGTGGGGTCGGCCCATTCATATGGGTCCTGCCCTTATACCTTTCGCAGGCCTGTCATTCATATTGCCAAGCCCTACTGGGGACGGGGGATTGTCATTGATTTTATGCTTGGAGGCTGATCATATGGAAGTCTTCAAGACTGTTTTTTATGACTTCTAACTAAGGAAAACCCCTTCAGATAAATAAAGTTGCGTTGTAGTAGTATAAACAATACCTTCTATGGCTGATTGTGGTCAATTTTCATATTTTTCCTCACTTATGTCTTTGAGGATAACAATTTACGACCATAAATCGTGTAAAACCATCATAAACTTACGGAACAACTAGCGCTAATTAGATTTGGTTCATATTAATTTGGATTCTCCATTTACGTATTTCCACCATATGAATGAAGATCTTAATTTCAGTACATGAGATCATATACTTTTCGATGGTCCCGGGGTTAAGTTCTCTTAAAATCTCGACGAAAATGAGTTCCTCTGAGTGTGTGCATGCATATACGCGGCCATGAGAGAATTGAAGTCCTATCCCAGCATTTGGAATAATGTTTAATTAAGCGTCATCTATCATTCTATTTATAAAGGAAGAGTACATTTTGATACGGATTTCAAATAGAGGCCGGCTAAAAAAATTAAATTTTACCCTTTGAAGCAGTCACACCCTAAATAACGGTAAGGACAGAAAGATAATAAGATATATTCATCCTAATTAACCACCCATAGCAGTTACTGATTTGCCTTCCACACTTGTAGTGTGTACAGCCAACAGGGCTTCTTGTTTTACTTAATAAAATCCTGAAGGAAGATAAAACCGCAAAACTACGAAAAAAATATTGGAATGTAACCGCCTAGAAAAGGCTTGATACTAAAGAGATCAGAGTTTAGTGAAAAAAAAATTGTTCACCCTCACCAAAAGAGGGTGAACAAAACCCTCAATGTCATTGGCTAAGAGGAGTGGTCCCTACCACTCTTAACCCAACCCAGGTTACTTATATGCTTAATTTTAAGAAAAACCGCTAATTTGAATCTTGAAGAAGCTCTGGGAGCATCGGAGATTGGCGAGAATAGGTAAAGGCTTTGGGTAAGGTTTTACTATTTCACAATCTGTACTTCTTTTTTATTAATAGAATAAAGCAGTAGTGTTAGGCCGTGGTTTTGGGTAAGGTTTTAAAAAAAGACTGACTTTGTTAATCGAAAACTACTCGACGAAGCCCTTCCCGGTCAATTTTTTTAATGATTTCTCCCACAGACCCTTAAAAACACGTTTTAAACACATTAAACACATTGGACATTTTAAACGCCAAGAGAGGCTTGGTCAGGACAATCCCGGATTTTAAGGGATCCCTGAGTTTGTTAATTCCCTGACTTTGCTTTAACAAAGTCAGGGATCCTTGTCATTCTCCCATTTTCCGATTGAATTTTGATGGGTCCGAGCCATTCAATGTGTTTAAAACATGTTTTTAAGGGTCTCTGTGAGGAATCATAAAAAAAAAAAAAAGATCAGGAAGGGCTTCATCCGAGCAGTTTTTTCGTACAAACCGTAGATATATATGTTTTTTCTGAAAAACTGCTCGGATGGAGCTCTTTCCGGTCTTTTTTTTATTTATGATTCCTCGATTGGAGCCTTAAAAACACAACGTATACACATTGGACGGTTCGGATCATCAAAATTCAATCGGAAAAGGTAAGGTGCTGACTTTAACAAAGTCAGAGATCTGAACCGTCCAATGTGTCTAGAATGTGTTTTTAAGGGTCCACACGTGGAATCATTAAAAAAAAAAAAGACCGGAAAGGGTTCCATCCGAGTAGTTTTTCATAAAATATATACCCCCTCCATCCCAAATGGATGTCCATTTTTTAAACTCGTGCCATTTTCAATCGTTTATATTTTTCAATATGAATCTACAAAAATATTAAATATGGATCTTGTTTGATAGTTCTCGACGAGTTTTATAATACAAAGTGTTCATAAGTCAATGCACAAAGTCAGAAGGAGAAGGGTTCAGTGGATATGGATGCAGGCCAGGATTCCTCCTAGGTTGCAGCTAGCACCAACTCAACAGAATTTCAGAACAGTTCCCTCAAAAAAAAAAAAAAAAAAAAAAAAAAAAAAAAATATATATATATATATATATATATATATATATATATAGGATCCCGATCTATTGAGGACTCCCTCAAACATAAATTCCGTGCGGACCTCACCATTTTTCGACTTTCCGGATCAAATTTTGACGATCCGAACCGCTCAATGTTTTTAAAATGCATTTTCCAAGGTCCACGCGGAAAATCTTCAAAAAAAAATACCCGGAAGGACTTGATCGGATCAGTTTTTGTTAAAAACGCTATATATTTTTTTTTGAAGATTTTCCGCGTGGACCCTTAAAAATGCATTTTAAAAACATTGAGCGGTTCGGATCGTCAAAATTTGATCCGGAATGGTGAGGTCCGCACTCCCTTATCCTAAGGGAGTCCTCAATAGATCATTATTGTATATATATATATATATATATATATATATATACATATAGGTAAAATTTCAAGTCCACACTCCCGGATTTAAGGAAAAAATGGGGTTTTTTTGTGTTGCAATTTTGTTTTTGGAAAATCCGATCCGTCCAATGTGTTCAGAAGGTGTTTTCAAGGGTCCACGCGAAAAATCTTCAAAACAAAATACCGGGAAGGGCTTGATCCATGCAGTTTTCGCAAAAACTGTATTTATATATTTTTTGCGAAAACTGCTTGGATCAAGCCCTTCCCGGTATTTTTTTTTGAAGATTTTTCGCGTGGACCCTTGAAAACACCTTCTGAACACATTGGACGGATCGGATCGTCAAAAAAAAATTTGGATCAAAAGGTGCGGAAATTAAAAGTCCGGATTAGAAGTGGACTCTCTCTCTCTCTCTCTCTCTCTCTATATATATATATATATAGAATTAATTCAGAAGTCCCACTGAGCAGGTGATGCTCTGGCATTAGTTGTTTTAGTCTAGTTGGTTAAGTCGGTTAGTAGCAGGTGAGCCAGTATCAAAAAAATGGCACATGAAGTTCAATCATTGATGTAACATCTGCAGCAGTAATGGAACCAAAAAAAAGGAAAGACAAGTTCAATCGCAGTAAAGTGACATCGTTTGATATCTTTCTGAAAAGTGCTCTACCATGTCCAATTTTTTGAGGCACTTTAAAAAGTGCCCCGTGAAGCTCAATCAATTGCGGCACTTAGAAAGGTCCTGCCCTGTTAATTTACGTATAAGGCACTTCTTGGAAACTGCCCTATAAGAAGTGCCCCCAAAACTCGTTTTTGTTGTAGTGGTATCATTTATGTACACAGGAGTTACTAAAACATGAAGATGAAGGTGAAAGAAAGAACTATAATAAAACCAGCCAAGGAAACGCCCAAACACATCCTAAAGAGCTCCTACTTGGACCTATTGGTAACACCTACTCATGTCCCAACTATCTATGTCTACAAGCCAGATGGTTCAGAAAACTTTTTTGACACTCAGCTGCTCAAGGTGGCTTTGAGCAACTGTCTTGTGGTGTTCTACCCAATGGCAGGACGGCTGAGGAGGAGGGAGGGCGATGTTGGCGGCTTCGACGTAGATTGTAACGGCGAGGGTGTGTTGTTTATAGAGGCAGAATCTGAAAGAGTTATTGATGATTTTGGGGATTTCACTCCTTCTTTCGACCTCGAACAACTTATTCCAACTGTTGACAAGTCTGATCAATCTTTTTCCATTACTCCCCTTTTGATACTGCAGGTATATATGCTTTCCTTTAAATGGTTTCTCTCTATTATGGGTGTCAAACGGGTAGATTTGGGTAAATGTGGAAACTGGAATGGTTGTATGTGGGTTTTTAGCTGGTTATTTTCCATTCACAACTGGTTGGCAAGATAATTGTTACCCCTACCAACTCTACACATATATAAAGGGTGACTTTTAAACCCGCCCATTTACAATCATTCGATGATGGTCGAATAAGAACCGTACAAAAATGGATACTTAATGGTTTCTAATATATCTTGATGTTTTCAGGAAAAAAAAAAAAAAGGCAACTCAAAACGACCTCAATAATATTACCACTGGGGAGTTACCCTAGTTGTAAGCACCTCGATCACACCAGAAGGTTAAAATTTGAACTCATGAGGTCACAGGTTCGAGGCATGTCGAGGACACTCACTCGTACTTCAAACCGAATGTCCCTCGGTGAAGCGATAAAAAGCTATTGGTGATTGGTTCCTCACGGGACGCCATGAGTCCACAAGTCCCAATAATAATGTTAAAGGGAGGTTGCTTCGCTTGTCACCTCCCCTTTGTCCCTTTACCGAGAAAAAAAGAAAAAGAAAACTTAATATTTTTAAGTGCGGTTTAACTCAAACATAATCGAAATTTGTGATTTCCCTATTTGCATAAGCAAGTAAGCAACCAAAACCACACCCTGCCCGACACATTTTAGTAAAAGGTACTAAAAATGTTAAGTGATACTATATACTATATATCTTTTCATGCAAAAGAAAATTTGGTTACATGTCCAAACTAACGTATATTTTGGCACATGACAGGTAACACATTTCAAGTGTGGGGGAGCTTCTCTTGGAGTAGGGTTTAATCACGCTTTAGTAGATGCAACGACGGGCCTCCACTTCATCAATTCATGGTCCAAAGTGGCGCGTGGCCTCTCCATCACCATCCCACCAATCATCGACCGGTCATTACTTTCCGCCAGGGACCCACCTTCCCCTACATACCACCACATTGAATACGACCCACCGCCTTCCTTGAACAACCCCATCCAAACCAAAGAATGCCAAACAAGTGCCAAACCAAATTCCACTGTCATTATCAAGATCACGTGTGATCAGCTCAACTCCCTCAAAGCGAATATTACAAAGGATGAGAAAAACCCAGTAAAGTACAGCACCTATGAGACCCTTGCTGCACACGTGTGGCGATGCACGAGCATCGCACGTGGCCTTGTTGATGATCAAGCCACAGAGTTGTACATGGCTACTGATGCACGGTCCAGATTGCATCCCCCTCTCCCACTCGGCTACCTTGGCAATGCAATCTTCCCAACCACATTAACACTCTTAGCCGGTGATCTAAAATCAAAGCCGCTGAAATGGGCTGTGGAAAAAATACACGATACTTTGTCCCGAAGGAACAGCGATTATCTGCAGTCGGTTTTGGACTACCTCGCATTGCAGCCCGATTCATCGGCTAAGGGTCGAGGACCCGAATCCTTCAAGATCCCAAACCTAAATGTTGTCTGTTGGTTTAGGCTGCCTGCATACGATGCTGATTTTGGGTGGGGCCCGCCCATTCATTTTGGTCCAACCGATACACCTTGCGGAGGGGTCGTGCACATATTACGAAGCCCAACTGGGGATGGGAGTTTGTCCTTGGTTATATGCTTAGAGACTGATCACATTGAAGCCTTCAAGAGTGTTTTTTATGACTTCTGAAAACCCATTCAATGGCCTTCCATGTTGCTTCTGTTACGATTTATGTTTCTGGTTCTCTATGTTGTTACTGTTACGTTTTATGTTTATGTTGATTTCATTTTTAAGTAAATTACTTCGGGTCACATTAATAGCTTTACCAATTTTCATGTAGCTGATTGGCATTTCAAAATGGTTGATGTGGACCCTTAATCTAATCTTGGTCCAATTCAAAGTTGAGAGCTCCAGCTCTAGCTCTGGTGGTGGTGTTTTTTTTTTTTTGCTAAAAAAAAAAAAAAGAATGAAAAAAGAAAGAAAGAGCGAAAGTGGAAATAAAATAACAGCACACCTATAGCGCTGGTGTTTTTTCTATGACCAGCGCTGGGAACGTGTTCGATACTAGTCACCATATCATATTTAATTTTTTTATTTTAGGCTGAGTTCTCCAATGGATTTTATCAAATATTTGATAAAATCAACCCCTTGATTTTATCCATTCGTGAAGACATGTAATTAATAAAATCTGTGGATTTTTGCATTAAAAAATCTAAAAAATTTACAGATTTTATCAAATGTCTTCACGAATAGATAAAATCAAGGGGTTGATTTTATCAAAATCTTGATAAAATTCATTGGAGAACTCACCTTAATGGAAAGGCAGCTGATAATTCCAAAACTAATATTGTTCCTTCCAAAACTAAAAGTGTTTGTGCCAAAACACTAATTGTTTTTTCTTTTACAATGACTTATATGCCCTTTCCTATATCAAGAATTTTCCATCTTCCTTTTACTTACAAAACTAACCCTTCAATTTCTTTGGAGTCATATAATCCGAGTTAAGTGGTGCCAAGATAGAATGAATGGGATGGTGAGAATTACTGAGAAATGAACTTTGAAAATCTGAGTTTGGCACCACTCAAATTAACAGAATCACCTACATCACATGAAAATTACGTTACGAAATCAAATTGAGAGAATCATAATTTAAGTCACCTTACCATCTCCGGTGGTGGTCTCAATGGAGTCAGTTCCCATCAAGTTCTTCAAATTTTTTGGGTCCATTCTAGATCCCAAAAAATAATCAGAAATTTTCATTTTTTAAGAATTTGTCAACCAGAGTAAGCATTCCACGAATCAGTTCGATTAGAATTCTTTCGATACATGACCAAATCGTGTTTGCGCAAAAAAAAAAAAAAAAAAATCAGTTCGATCAGAGTTCATTTGATACATGACTTAATCGTGTTTGTGCGAGAAAAAAAAAAAACACTTAAAGTTTCAAACAATATTTTGTTTTCTTTTATTTCTTTCACAAATATGATTCGTTTATGTATCATATGAACTCCGATCGAACTGATTTTTGGTGTCTTACTCTTCTCCGTGAGTTGATCAAAATGAACGATTCTGATCATTTTTCGGATCCAGAATTGACCAAAAAAATCGAACAATGGAGGTGACTAACGGGGAAAAAATTGGGAAACTAAACAATCTCAAACAAAAAATTAGTTTGATTATTTCGTTGTCCGTCCAAAGAGAAAAAGAAACAAAAAAGCAAGCGTGGGTCAATACCACCATGTCCAGCCTGCATCCACTGTATCAACAACCTATTCTCTCATTCGTTGTTATTTAGGAGTACTATTGTTTTTGTTATTGTGGTTTATGTTTAGTAAAGGGCATATAAGACACTGTAGAAGTAAAAAAAAAAGTAGTGTTTTGGCAGAAACATTTTGGTTTTGGCAGAAACACTAGTACTATTGGTTTTTGCATTATCAGCTGCCAATGGAAATATAGCATGAACTTTTTGTTAAAATACATAACTATTCTTCTTGATTACTTCCTCCGTTTTTCTAAGCGTGTTACTTCATAAATCCAACTTGTTAAAAAGATATTCATCATTAAATCTTTCGCATCAACTTTTACCTCAACTGTACACCATTAACATTAACTTTTACCTCCACTTTTAATATCCTCCGCTTTTCAAAAGAGCAAAATAATAATTGTATAAACATTTACCATTAACTTTTCAAAACACACACTTATTAAGCGACAACCAAAATAGAATAGTCGATAATGTCAAATTGTAATTGGACTCTGAATTGTCAGTGGAGTTTTTTTTGCTTTAATAATTGGTGTCAACAAAATAAAACCATTTCCTACACATGTATAGCACATTTTCCACACCTAAAAGTGCAGTTTCAGCATCCAAATCAATTTCCAGCAAGCAACTAAATAGTTGTGACAACCCAAAACTCATTTCAGCATCCCAGAAACCAGTTTTATGCATTAAAATGACAGTTACAACAATTTTCCAGTCTTAAAATGACATTTTTAACAACTAAATCACACAATTTCAGCAACTACAGAGGTGGTTTTAAGTTTTAACATTGAAATTGCATACATATCCATTAGTATGTGGAGCTACCGGGATCTCAAATATAAAAGGAAGTGAAAAGCAGTGGAAAAACTAACACCACTTCAGTCAATCAATAAATCGGAAAGCCTATTAAATAAAGTTCAATTTTCATTTTGAAAACAAATACTATAATGCACTAACGAGTTCGAAGGGCGCCCGGGGGGGAGGGAATTAATTATGATTAAAAGAATTACAATCACCCAAGCTTCATGCTACCACAATTTAATTTGCAAGATATAAAACAATTAAAGTAAAGAGACAAGACACAAGATATGTGGAAACTACTTAGGGTCTAAACTTCTACGCATAAAACTATGGCCTAGTCCTACTTATGCATTCCAATCAAAAGGTTTAGAAGATTTAACAAGACTAGGAATTACCCAACAAGCCCCTTGTGACACCTCATTCCAATTCTTGATGTAGTCCCCCGTACCCCTCTTTGATTCCATGGACTCCACAAGCACACCCGTCTTGATCTCCAAGCAACTCGGCACTAGTCCAACCGGCTCACGTAGAAACCAAGGCAATCAACCATGATATGAATGACATGATGATCATAAATGAAGATTGTTTATGAAGAAAATCAATCTAGAGCAAATACATGGTGAACAAAAGTATTGCACTAGATTGATAAGGAAAATGATCAAACACAAGGTTTAAATCATATAGTGCATTAAGAAACCATAAAAGATAAAAGACATGATTTTTAATGAAGGGTTTTGAATGAAGAAAATCAATCTAGAGCAAATACACGGTGAACAAAAGTATTGCACTAAATTGACATGGAAAATGATCAAACACTAAGTTTAAATCATACTAAAAGCATCTAAACACATGAATATATGAAAATAGTATTTCTTGATGATGCAATGAGGATTTTGAGAAGAATCAAATTAGAGCATATTGACGCAGCTAGAAACGTGAACAAGAACAAAGATCACCCCCACGAATAAGAAACAACTCTTCTACAATCTAATAACCCGCAAATTAATAGAATTATAGGAAAAAGAGATACTTTCTCTTGTGAAAAAACTCAACATATTAATCAACTCCCTTGCCCTAAGGCTTACATCAATTATTTATACTAGCCGCAACCCTAAAACTAAAAAGGAAATAAACTACTAGCTGGCAACCCTAATTCTTGTAAAACAAGAAAACATAAAATAGGAAACCTCAATCAAAAGAAACTAGGAAACAAAATACTTCTAGAATATTTTGACTAAATTATAACATATTAAATAAAAATACAAAATATAAATCAATATAAATAAAATATGACTTTGCTTGAAATCCACCCTGCATCAGACTCCCCTTGTTGAAAAAACTCGTCCTCGAGTTTTCATTCCTTGAAGTAACTTGATAAAGCGTTTCTTGTCGGCATCAATTTTATACTTCAAATTAATTTTTTCAAACCTGAACTTTGAAAATTCTTCAAAAAATAAGGGAACGATTTCCTTCCAAATTCTGCCTAGGTGAGCAATCCATATATTCTTGCTTATGGAGTCTTCGATGAATTTCCAAAACGGATCAACAAATTCAGTAGCACTCTTGTCAATTGCACCGTCTTCAAGCTTTTTATAAGAATCAAATCCAATTGATTCTTTTAAATCTTTTTCTAACAACGCCAACGTAGAAACCACTTTTTCTTGCAACTCTTCTTGATTTTCTGTAATTTTCTCCACCAGTTCTTCGTCAAAAACTGGTGGCTTACTCCAATCCACTACTGGATCTGGAATATTATTTGTAGTAAAAGGCCATTCAATTGTAGCCTCCATTGTCCTCTCCCTCGGCTGATAGTTGCCCGCCAAAGGTTTGGTGATAGAAACGTCATCCGATACCTCCTCCTCTTTTGGAAACCGAGGTATAACAAGACGACGGCGAGGTGGATTCCCCCCAACAGTTAGGGCAGCAATCTGGTCGGCTAGGGCAATCACGTCCGACACATGCTGTTCTAATTGCTGGAACCGCGCATCTAGTTGTGCTTCTCGCGCGGCATCATCGTGCTCGTACACATACTCAACGTCAACTTGTCGATCATGACGATATCTTCGTGCCATGATCGATCAGGAATCGAGCCTAAGCTCTGATACCAACTGACGCAGCTAGAAACGTGAACAAGAACAAAGATCACCCCCACGAATAAGAAACAACTCTTCTACAATCTAATAACCCGCAAATTAATAGAATTATAGGAAAAAGAGATACTTTCTCTTGTGAAAAAACTCAACATATTAATCAACTCCCTTGCCCTAAGGCTTACATCAATTATTTATACTAGCCGCAACCCTAAAACTAAAAAGGAAATAAACTACTAGCTGGCAACCCTAATTCTTGTAAAACAAGAAAACATAAAATAGGAAACCTCAATCAAAAGAAACTAGGAAACAAAATACTTCTAGAATATTTTGACTAAATTATAACATATTAAATAAAAATACAAAATATAAATCAATATAAATAAAATATGACTTTGCTTGAAATCCACCCTGCATCACATATACATAGATATTAGAATATAGCACTAGAATGAATAAAAGATGATTAAATCAAAATAGAAATCACCTCTAAAGCATAGAACCCCGTGAACAAATGAAGGAGAAGTGTTTTTCTCTCTAAGGTGGGCTAATGCTCTCAAAATCTGACCTAGAATAGTGAAAAATTAGTTTATATAGTGCAAAGATCGGAACACTAAAGAGGGCCAATGAGAAAACACCAGATGCTCAAGAAAAGAGGCATTGTGCTAGTAAGCACCAGCCGAATCGCTAACAAGCGCTGCGCTCATAATCTCTTTTAAAATAGGTACATGCCTTAGAAAAATTCTTGATGCTCACATTATAAGGCTAAAATGCAAAATCATACAACATAAAAATGATTAAATCCCTAAATTATATGAAGAATATGATAATGCAACATTATACCTTTCATGAATCAAATACAAGTCAAAGAACGCGCAACTCCATTTCTCCAATCTTTCAACCACCGGGTGGAGCATCTAGACTCAATCAACTAAGCTACCTCCCAAACCCAAATGAAAAAAGATAAAAGTACATACTCCAATGGTTTGTCGGAATCTGGAAAATGCCAATAATATTAACAAACTTATGATGAGATGGTATACTGACCTCAACCGAAGGAGTTAATTAACCACGAGAGTACGCACAAAGTCTCGGTATGTTTGATGTCTCTTTGCGTCTGAACCTAGAGAAGGCTGCATTCACATGCAAATGATAATTAGTAATGAATATAGCGCTAAAGCAGTGTCTAATGACTATAATTTAGCATTCAACCTATCTATGAAGAGTGTAGCCAAGCAAAAAATCCGAATTCAATAAAAGCCCACCAACTAATCTTTCAATTCAGCAACTTATAAGCCATGTTCCAGGAGCTAGGCCATATTCCGAGAGGTGGTTTAGAATCTATTTCTATTTTATAGCTTTACACATAAAATCCTCCACTTAATTGCATCATTTTGCCTATTAAACCCATAGTGTTGGCACAGATTACCAACTACATCAAGGGATTCAACAACTTATAATTTAAAGTAGGGAGCGTTAATTAGACATCTTGTATCAATAATATTCTTATGATTCTATCTTATAGAGTTTGAATACTTATGATTAGATCTTGTTTTTTAAATAACACCCAAAAGGCCCTTTATCTATAATTAGAATACTTAGGTTTATTATGTAAAATTACCGAAGTGGTAAAACAATAAACAATATTCACTGTGTAAATAGCCCTCTTTTAAAGGACACGTGAATATGATTGATTAATTTACCATTTTTTCACCAAAGTGATAAAACAATAAACCATAATCACTTTTATTTAACTTCCCTTTTTGAAATTGACCAACGCAGTCTTCCTTAAAAATTTTAACCATGATTGTTGGATCAATGATTTTTGGATGAAAATATAAAGAACTACGGAAAAAATCATTTATGTTTTCATCCCAAAATCTTTACCCTATAAGCAAAGAATTTGGGATGAAAACATAAGAATTTAGGATGGAAACATTCTTTATATTTTCATCCCAAAAATCTTTACCGTATAAGCAAAGAATTTTAGGATGAAAATATAAACAATTTAGGATGGAATTTAGGATGAAAACATTCTTTATGTTTTAGGATGAGAACATAAAATTTGATGAAAACATAAACAATTTAGTTTCATCCTAAAAATCTTCACCCTATCGGAAAAGAATGTTAGGATGAAAACATTTACAATTTAGGATGAAAACATTAAGAATGCTTTCGTCCCAAAAATCCTTACCCTATAGGCAAAGAATTTTATGATGAGAACACAAAGAAAAATCATGGTTAAAACTGTTTAGGGAGCCGCATGCGTTGGCCAAATTCATAAAGGGAAGTTAAATATTAGTGAATATGGTTTTATTGTTTTACTACTTTGGTGAAAAAATGATAAATTAATTAACCATGTTCACATGTCCTTTAAAAGATGGTTATTTATATAGTGAATATGGTTTATTGTTTTATCATTTCGGTGATTTCACATAATAAACATGATAATCATGGTTGAAATTGTTAAGGGAACCGCATGCGCGGCCCAAATTCATAAAGATAAATGAAAAAGAGGTTTTTTGATTGGGTGGTTTGAATAGTATATTTTATTCGGAAATAGAATGGTTTGATAATGTTGTGTTCTGTGGGTAGGAGATAGGAACCGAATCCCATTATAGTAATAACGTAAATAATGGAATAGATAAGGGCATAAAGCTCCAAATATCCAATGTCAGGATGTAAACATAAGTATTCAAATCCTGTAGGATGGCAACATAAGTAGAATTTTTAAACAGGATATATAATTAAAATTTTCTTTAAAGTAATAGTATAGCTTGGGTAGCATGCAAGGCCATAAAGTGAAAGCCTTTGGGATGACCTAATTGGCCTTACTCTACTACCAGTTAGTTAAAAAATATCTCTCGTTTTGTTTCTGTGCTCTTTAGGCAACTGGTGATGCTGGAATTACTCTCACGTTTGGTTTCTTCTGGGGTAATCCTCGTGTCCTAACTGACTTGAATAGCTTCCGTGCTTCCATGCAGTGGATTACCGAACATCCCCCTCAGAAAGTGCGTGGAATGTCATTTGTGTCAAGAATAGTGTATTTTCATTGAAAGGACAATTTAGAAGCTATTTCTAGAATTACTCAACATTTGCCATAAAAAGAATCATAAGCGCATGGGGGACAACATTTGATTGCAGATATTTTCACTGGCTTTAAAGCTTTAAAGTTGTCCGATGCGGGCATTATGATACATCCCCGTCAAGTGTTCTATTCCCTTGGTCGGTATGTTCTGAAATCGTACCATACAGAAAGTTCGTGGAATGGCATTTTCTTAAATACCAGCCACTTTGGAGGTAAGTTACTTCTGTTTGGGGATTGAAATCCATGAACCATGGGCCTTCTAAGTTAACGTGGGGCAAAAAATTTACTACTTTAGTTGGTTCAGTTACTAACTTAAAAGAATATGTTACGTCATCTACAATAGATGAATTTGAGGTGATGGCTGGGGTCATATTTTATGGGTCATTCGTCGACGCCTAGCATACTACTTGTTTTTTGAAGCACAAAACTAACGCCTATAAGAGTTTCATCATAACATACACTGAAGCAAGCAGCAAAAAATAGGTGGGTTTTTCATCTCAAAACTAAATTTTTATACCTAATGTCCATGAAGTAAAAGAAGGAACATGTCCAAGTTCATCAGGGTAACCTAAGAGTTACATGAGATGATTAAGAAACTTTTTGTTGTACATCCCAAGTTGAGCTGTAAATATCAACCAGAACAGTAAAGCTTCTCAAGGAAAAACCAAAATGTCCACCCTTTAAGCAACACCTAAATTATTGTGTTCTGGGTTGCTCTTTTTTTTTTATCCTCAATTTTTATAGGTTGTGGTATCCTAAGGAAATCCATATAACCTAAATTCCAGACCCGCAATGAACAAAGTTGAGGATCGTGAAATTGAATCAATGTTCGACGTTCAAAGTAGGAGGGGTAAGATGCAAAAGTCAAACGAGGATTCTCTAAGTCATTTAGTCGAACACCTGGCAGACCACATTATTAATTTCATCCGAAGCATTGAAACTGAAGCAAGCAATGAAGATATATAGTAATACTTGCATCTCACAACTGCTGGCACACCAGGCGTGATACTTTTAATAGACTGACTAATTGCTAGTATTGTGTTTTAAAACTTCAATGGGAAAAGGAAGGGAATTGATATTCGCAATAATGTTGTATCATGGTGCCGTTTCGTAAGACTAGGTCGACAATATCTCTCCTGAACCCCTGCGCCTCCCCATCTTCCTTGCGCCGCCTTCACCGGCGGACGGCTCCGGCCGTCCTCCTTCCTCCTCCATTCCTTCTTTTCCTCCCTCTCCTTCATTTTCCCTCTTCGTACCTCTCCCTGCAGGTGCGTTTTTTCGACTTTTATCCATATCCCTCGCTCTGAATCTCCTCTGGTCTGCTCTATTCGTTTTATGCACTTTATCCCCTTTATATGCCGTCTTCATTGATATCCCTCTTGATCGGTTGGTGACTGTGGCGTGGGCATGTGCTGCTGAAGTTTGTGTATTTTTGTGATGTGATTTTCATGATGCAGTCATTTAGATCTGGAAACTATGGTCCATCGAATGGATATAAAGGAAGCTCGTTCACAATCTATGTGGATAATCTCCCAAACAGTGTTGGAACTCCATGGTTTAGGAAGTTTTTTTCTAACTTTGGGTTCGTGGTGGATTCACATTTACCAGTTAAAAAAAGCAAGAGGACGGGTAACAGGTTTGGCTTCATAAGGTTCGATAAAAGAAAAGAGGTGGATCTTGCGATAGAAAATGCTAATGGCATATGGATTGGGAAGAGGAGCTTAGTGGTGGAAAGGGCTAGTTATGACAGGGGAATCGAAACCCCTAAAGCAGCTAGAAATTTTGGAGACTCAGTGAATGGCTGTCAGAAATTGGCATACCCAACAAATTTGGGGGACTTTAGGAAAGGCTATCAGAATAAGACATTTGCAGATGCCCTAAATCAGAAGAGATGTGATCAAATCTTGGAGGAACCTGGCAAGAATCTCAAGAAGATAGAATCTATTTACAATCAATGTCCAACCGAAAGCTACAGAGTGGCTTACTCGCAGTGCTATGGTTAGGTTGATCAACATCACTGCTGCTGAATTGGTACAGAAAGCTTTCACTGATATCAACTTCAAAGATGTTTTGGTCAGACACTTGGGAGGTATGGATATGATCGTTACTTTTCAATCAAAGGAAGATAGGGTTTTGGCTCTTAATAACCCATCTGTTAATAGTTGGTTTAAAAGTATAAAACCTGGGAATGGCGAAGTCGCAGGTAAATCAAGATTAGTTTGGCTCAAATGCAGGGGTATGCCCCTTATTGCTTGGGGCCTCCAAACCTTTAAACGAATTGGAGAAATATGGGGGATTTTATCATTTTGGATATAGAAACTATGAAAGAGGAAACTTTTGATGTTGGAAGAATGCTGATTGCCACTGAATGTGTCGAAAGAATTGATGAGTGTATAAATATTACAGTTAGAGGCAGAAACCACAGAGTTAAGGTATGGGAAGAAGAATGTGAGGATTTTTTCAATGAAAAAGTTATTCGTGACTGGATTAGTAAACATCTACCAGGAAATATGATTCAATCCATATCTATTGAATCTGCCCAAAAAAAAGATGGTGATAAGGAGCAGAACTTTCAATTAGAAAGCGATGATGTTGGGGAAGATGACATGGAGCCGGATCATCTAAAGAATGCTGAGGTGTATCAACTAAAGAATGAGGATGTGGAACCAATTGTAAATGCTAAGGTGTATTCCAAGTGTGATGATTTGAATGGAGACATAGAGAACATGGTGGTTAAGAGGAATGAGAATGTGCTATCAATTGAAGAGGACTCTGGAAATGTGCAAATTCCTAAGCAGGCAAACAGAAATCTGGAAACAATTTTTTGGAGGATGAAGTAGAGTCCTTTGTAGATCAGACACCAGACACCAATATGACCAATCAAGTGGGGACTCTGGAAGGTAGTAAATTTTCAATCCCAGAGCAAAGCCCAAAGCACAACAAGCAGAAATTTAAGGGTCAAAAGCAAGTGGAGTTGAATAAAAGCTCATTTGGGTCAAAAGTTATTACAGCTAAACAAAAAAGGGCAAATTTGAGGAAGGAAATCAGGGACATATGTGACTCTCTTGATGAAGGAGCCCAAGTTGGCGAGGCGTGGGAGGTAAACAGTGAACACTCAAATTCAATAAATTCAGAGGATATACTCAGAAGGAATAATATCATCATCAAAGGTTTCGAAGAGGCAGTCAAGGTGTCAAAGAGATTGGGGGTTGTCTACCATGAATCTGATGAAACAGTGATCAACAAGATGATGCAGGCTTGATCGATATCATGAGGAGGAATTATCTCTATTTGGAATATGAATGTGTTAAGGGATGAGGTAGTGATATTTACCATGCATTATTTCCTAGTAAGAGGTGTATTTGCTGTCTTTTTCCATGTTTAATAGTCGTCTTTTATGCTCCTAATATATATATTGAGAGATGGTCCTTGGGGAGTGAGCTGTTTGGAATCATAGAGAGATCAATTTTCCTAGGTGTATTGGAGGTGTCTTCAATGTATTGGAGTCAGTCTGGGATGATCAAGATGGGTTAGGGGAAAAGGAAGCTTCTTCAGGTGAAATGGGTCCCAGTGTCTTTGAGTTAGTTTTTGGAGGTTTGGGCATTATTAGTCATCAAGATTATTATTTTGAATTTTGGCCCAACAATCTAGAAAATGATCTAATCTTCATGATTGTTACAAGTTCTTTCTTATTAGCAGCAGTGGATATTGTTTCAATTGGAGGATCAACATCCATTCTGTGCATGCATCGGAAATAGTTCACATCTTGGAGTCATTCAGAGTGATTCAATGGGTATGATAGCCCCGGCTTTATGTTTTGTTTAGTTGATTCTTCCTCTGAAGAATTCAAGCAATGTGGCTGGTGTTTTGAGTTCATCATGGTTTTTGCAAGATCTGTTGGGGTCATCCTTGTGTCTGAGCAGAAGCTTTCTTCATCCAGTTGTTTGAGTTTGGTTTTTGGGCAGTGCTCATGCGTTTGTTGTTTGTGGTACTTGGAATATTGCCAACTTGCCATTTTGCTTTCATTTTTGGTTATTTCCCTTTGGGCCCTTGGTTGGCATTTGTTGCCTCTTTGCCTCGGGTCCTTTTAATCGTTGTAATTTGTTTCAATGATTAATAAATTTCACTTACCTCCCCTGAGGTTTCTGACAATTATAGGGACCTGCCCTAAGGTTTCTGAAATTCCATTAAACTCCCCTACTTTTGAAAATAAATGTCACATACCTCCCTTTCGACAACTTCCGTTAGAAAAGGTGATGGAAAATGATGATGCCATGCCTCTCTCTCTCTCTCTCTCTCTCTCTCTCTCTCTCTCTTCATTTTAAACCTTAAAATGTTTATAACTTTTATACTATGTATTCATTTTTTATGAAATTTAAATATTTAAAATCTACTAGAAGAGATCTAGAAAATGAGACCCATATTGCATGTGAAATTATGTATAAATAAATCATATTTTTTTCAATGTGAATTTTAATTATAATGTTACATAATTTAAAAAAATTTCAATGTGAGTCAAAATTTTACACACAAATTTTACGAAACATCATAAAATCTTTTTGTTTAATAATATGTGACATTTATTTTCAAAAGTAGGGGAGGTCCTGTAATTGTCAGAAACCTCAGGAGAGCTAAGTGAAATTTACCCTTAGAGTAAATTAAAGTAGTATCTCGACCTTGGACGAGTCGTCGATATTCGTAGGTTTCTCCGCCGAAGTCGCGAGAAGTGAGTAACTTCAATTCCGGGTTCTCTCACGTAGAATATATAGGAGACCCATATATGTAGGCGTTAAAGGGCAACTGCAAAAATGGGCGAAATCCAAATTTTATCACTGCGTTAATAATAAGCATTCTATATTGGCGGAGGGCTTTGCATTCTGGTGGTGAAGGCGGTGTGATGCAGCGTAAAAATGTGAATAAGAGCAGAATCACTCCACAAACAAAGAACATTTCTTCTACAATCTAATAACCCATAGATTAATAGAATTATAAGAAAAGAAGAGATACTCTCTCTTATGAAAACACTCAATTTATTATTCAACTCCCCTAGCCAAGAGGCTTACAACTCAATTTATAGTAGGAGAAATCCTTCACACAACGAAATAAACAAAAAAGGAAACAAAAGAAAATAAGAAACTAACTATTCTTCTTGACCAAGCAAATGTTAAAAGGAAACTAAATAAACTGAATAAAAAAAAATACTAAATTCTCCAGAGTACTTATTTTCCTAGTTTAATAATGCCTAGCAAGATATTGAAATCAAATGTACTAGTTTCCTAATAAAATACTACTTTTGCAATAATAAACGAAAATTCCTATATTTCTAGAATAATTGAAACAAAAGCCTGCATCATTCTTCCCCACTTGGAAAAAACTTGTCCTCGAGTTTTGTTTTCTTCAAGTACAAGTCGTTCTTCGTACTTCAAATTAAGCTTCTCAAAGTCAAACTCTAACGAAAATTCTGCAAAATCTAAAGCAGTAATTTCCTTCCAGTCTTGCTCTAATTAAGTATGCAATCCATATAATCTTGCTCGTTATATCTTTAGCCAATTTCAAAAAAGTATCCATGTAAATGGATAAGATGCTTTTTCCATAATTTTGTGCACTAGTGGTAGGAATTACCACACGAGGACTTTCCTTCAAAAAACTGTAAGTTTTTCTCAATGTGCAGTCGTAAATTAATGTGACTAGGAATATGATTTTTCAACCCAAACACTTCCTTTAGAGACGAATTTACCAATTGGAAAATTTCTTTTACCGAAAAGGTAGACATCTAATCACCACTGTGAATGGCCTCTAAATATGAGCCAATTGCAATTTCATCAAAAGATTCTTTATTGAAAGTAGGTGGCTTACTCCAATCCACAACTGGATCATGAATAAGTTTCAAGGTGATTGGCCACTAAATCGTAGTCTCTGTCTCATCCTTTGTAGGAACCAATTTTGTTACGACCAAAGAAACCCGTTTGTTCAGTGCATCCTGCATGAACTCCATAGTTTCCTCCATTGTCGCAACCCAATCTAGAAATTCTACGCAACCATTGAACTCTGGTATGTCAAGTTTGAAGCCAACACCCTGTCACGTAGAATTTGCTCGCACCTCGGGTCCTCTTTATGTCATTATGGAGCTTTTGTTGGAAAAATCTGGGTTGTTGCAGTGAAGATCTCAACCTCATTTTACAGATAACGTATTTTAATTTTTTATTTCTATTATGTGGATTGGATTTGGTGTATCTATTTGCGGTTTTGTGTTAATTTTTCGTTGTTGTTCAAGGTTATGAAAGTATCAATGATTGCCGAACACCTTGAATCACTCAAGCTCTCCAAGATATTTCCAAAAATTCACTAGAAGAGTGACACAAGTTGTCAGTTGAATCAAAGATTGGTGAAAGATTCTTGGAGTAGATGATGTTTCACAATGATCCATTGATATGAACTCCAAGAGAGAAAATTTGAACACAAAATGAAGAGCATCTCTCTCGGTATTTACATCTAAAATATGGTTGCCGAGGTGTTTTGTCCGAACCCTAGCTAATGGTATAAATAAGCTGTCATAAGTGGCTCATACTGGACTCAGCAGTGGCTCGAGCCACTTGCTGGAACATAACAAATAGCGTCTTTAAACTCCTCTCTTAATCCCGTGCACCTTGAGTAACTCCACTTTCCCGATATTTTTTTGACAATCCGAATCGTCCAATGTGTTTAAAAGGTGTTCTTAAGGGTCCTCGTGAGAAATCAACAAAAAAAAAAAAACGGGAAGGGGCTTGATCCGAACAGTTTTTTCACAAAAATTGTACATATTCCCGGTATTCCCTGACTGGAAAATCTGCCTATGTATATATACATATATATTACACACACACACCCCCTTAAGTTACAGACTCCGTCCGGACCTCATAGTTTCGGACCAAATCTTGACAATCCGAACCATTCAATGTGTTTAAAATGTGTTCTTAAGGGTCCCAATGAGAAATCAACAAAAAAAAAATATCGGAAAAACGTGCAGTTTTTATGAAAAATTGCTCGGATCAAGCCTTTCTCGATATTTTTTTGATTTTTTGCGGGGACCATTAAAAACACATTTTAAACACATTGGACGGTTTGGATCATCGAAATTCGATCGTGATCTATGATGTGTGGACGAAGTCCGCATTTAAGGGTGTGGATAGGAAGTTTAGTGTGTGTGTGTGTGTTGAAATCTGCATCAAATCGTATTTGTTAAAAAATTGCTATCAACCTCCTAAAATATCCGACTTAATTTTCTAAACTTGCATCAAATATTTGTTGATCATATTACCTCGGGTGACACTGATTGCTCAAATAGAAGGTCCATATGTACCAGCAGTGGGTATACAGCAAGTCCCTTTACCAGCCCAAAATAGATGGATTTCAAGGTAGTTTTCTGATACCTGAGCCGGGAGATCCTTCTGAACAGCTTGGAAAGAGGTCCCACTGGCCTCATTTTTTTATATAAAAATCTTTCCACACCCAATTCCCCTAGAATAAAAGAATCAAACAATTATAGAAGAAACAATCGGACATGAACAAAGAGATGAAGAACTCAAAGATTGGATTGCTAGAGAGCACAGGTGTCTTTTGCTAGAGAGCATACGTGAATATGGAGTTTAATTGATGAAATTCTGAGAAGAAATCAAGGTGGCAGTACTTGTCTCCCATGTTTGGACAAGAAACTCACATAGGGGAAAGAGAATTACCCAATAAAACATATGGAAAAGGGAACATATCAGTAAACTAAGAAGCTTGTGGCAACATTACAACAATAACAACAATAATTGAGATGAAGAGTTACTTGTACATTTAGAATTGTTGTTGTCCCCAAAGCGTCAAACATTACTTACTGCCCACCTGTTTGTACTAGTCATGTAATATGTATCTGGACCCAGGGTCTCATTATGGCTCTCATATATAATCTGATTACTGGATATAGTTTCGGGACAACCTCACTTAATTGGAAAGTTGTTATCCGTTAATCAAGGGGAAAGAGGATTTTGTCAGATCGAAATCAAATAGGTGTGGTCAAATAACAAAAAAGTGACATCATTCATATGCCCGTTGAGGGTAATGGGTTCACTTAAATGTTGAAGTGGGAATGGAAAAGAACAATGAAATTTAGCACAGAAAAGTGACACCATTCATATGAACCCAAGTTTGCTAGAGAAAAAGGACAATCTTCATCATCTTCTGCAACCAAAAGAGAGTTCGATTCCCCTCTCCTCTATATCGGGCAGGTCATATTGCCTTTAAAAGAAACTTAGCCTTTCGATAGTTACTTGGTATCTATGGATCTTGGCCATCTATCATTCCCAGGAATATAGAGTAGAGATGTCATGCATCATTGGATGAACCTACGACTAATGAAATTTGGCAAAAACTTGGGGACAATGGGAATGGAAAGGTATAAGTTATTCCATCTAAGAAACCACGAAAGTAGTAGAGCTAAAATTTTCCAACCATCCCCATATTAACTTAGTGACACCACATGAGACCAACTTACTTGGGATTTGGACAAAGTTCAGCATTGTGTTTGTTCAACCTTGAGTGCAAGAGAACAAAGTTGACCTTCCAAAAGTTCACTCATGTGTGCAGGGAAAAGTTGAATAGCCAAAACATGCTTGTATTGGGCATTAGAAATCTCAAAATCTGCAAAAAAATAAAAAAATAAAAAATACAAAAGAATCAAATGGAGCATTATCATACGAGCAATGGACCGATCAATTGGGCATTCTGAATTAAAGATTCAACAGAAATTTAAAACATAAATATGGTCTTATCCTAACAATTACAGAGACACCTGCATAGTAAGAGAGAACATCTTCAAGCAGAAGATGTTAATGAACATTTAGCAGTCAATCTGCTAATATATTATTTCATTGAAATAAAGAATCAAATGGAGAATTGCCCCACCATTTCATGTAAATTGCAGTCAACTGGGCCATTCTGTGAAGTAATGATCTACAAAAATCAGCGCATACATATCAGAGTTGGGATTTAGAAAGAACACGGATGCAGGAGTCAAGTCGCCACTGTTTTTAACTTGACAGTAACTTAAGTAGGCAAAATTACCCACAAGATCAAGAGCTCTTACCCACATGTCACTTCACCATCAAATTCGTTTAAGATGGTCTGCAAAATCATAAAGCTATGATACCAAATCTGTAAGCCCCAAATTCTCGATATTCCTCTACGACAACAAAGCACCCTATATGAGAAATTTTTCAGAGAGTATGTGGACTTCTAGGTTTATGAAGTATATACTTTAGTGGCCATTTGGAGTGTCTGAGAAGTTCAGTTTGAACAAACAGCCCGCTTCTCTACAAGTTCATTGCCAATCCCATTAGGGTCCAAACTCCAAACTCACACCAGTACCCCCATTCTCTTCACTGCATTGTTATTCCAATGACACTTTAAACCACTAACGAATGTACAGATACATCATTCATACATGCACAATGGAAATTCATACATACAGAGAGTAAGTGATGATGTTAGTATGATGTTGCATTTATTAATTAGAGTTACTTGGAAAAGAAAATTATACGAAGAATCTAGAATTTTTAAGCAATGTTTGTATGAGAACCCAATCGAATACCCAAAAACCCAATCGCCTCTCTCTCTCTCTCTCTTGCTCGCTCTCTCTCTCTCTCTCTCTCTCACACACACACACACACACATCTGCAACTCTGTAAGTTTGTTCTCCCAGGAAAAGTAATTTACCCCATCTGGGTTTGTGGGTTTGGGTTTAATCTGGAAAATGAGGTGGGAGAAGTTGCAGATGCGGGAAATGGGTCTGATGTGTGGGAGAAAAATGAGTAACCAGTACAACACAAATGAGTAAAAGAAACAGAGATGGGAGTGCGATGGTCGACATACCTCAGCTATGGAGTTTTCACCCAAAGAATCACAGCAAACGTAAGCAAGAGAGAGCGACGCCAACAATGGGATTCGGGGACTTGGGGGATTTCATTAGGGGAAAATTTGTTTCAGCACCAAAATGGATTTGGGGATTTCATTTTGTGTGCCTAATTGTTTCGCAGGCCCGGTTTATGGGGACTATGCCAGCGCCTTCAATTGGGCCGCGGGGAAATTTTGAATTCCGCCAGCGCGTGTGATTGGGCCACTGGTAATGGCCAACTTCTAGCACCAGCGGAAGCAGCCGCTGATATAGACCTTCTACACTAGCGCTTTTGTTGGCAGCTGGTGGGAAAATCGCTGGTGTAGATCAAATTTCTTGTAGTGAAGTTTATCAATTAAATCAACAGAGCACATCAAAACAAACATTAACCAATATGTTTTTATAACTGTTTCTTTACGTTTTTACAACTAATAACCATGAAATATATCTAAATTTATAGTAGCTACTAAGCTTTCAATATTATTAACTTTAATTATGACAACAAAACAAATAATATTGGACATGAGTAATCAGCCAAACAACATAACAATGCACATCATCACTTGTTAAACAAATCAAATTTAACCATCATCAGGCCTTACGGCAATTATTGGCTTGGTGGGTTTCTTGACCCATTTTCATATTTTCGTTTCGTTTCGTTCGGGCTCGTATCGAGCCCTACTATCAACTCTAGACCTATTAAATATACTTAGGGTCAATAAGTAAGAGGTTTCTACCTTGATCCGGACGAAAAGCTCGGTGGTGGAATCCAGTAGAGTTTTGGTTGACAATGAAAATCCAATTTCGAACAGAAACTTTGAGTTGTGCTACCGGGTTCAAACCTCAGCCGAATCACGTGATTCTTGTATCTAAAACGAAGCTCTCGAAGTGCTCTACAATCTTAGTGAAGGAATCCAAACCCGGAATCCGCTTTAACAAGGAGAAAGATGGCCATTTGTGAAAGGTCAGTGAGCTGTCTGTAAAATGTACCCGAGATTTTTACTGTACTTTGGATGGCTGTATCTCACTCGAAACTCAACCAATTTGGGTGATTCTTTTGTCAAAATCAAAGTTCTAGACTCCCTTCTAAAACTTCTATGAAGAAACCTAATCCTAAAAACGAATGTAACTATGAGTAAACTGGCTGTAAAAATATGTACGTGATATGAACGAAAATGGGGTAGGTGTCTTCTTCCTTCTTCTTTTCTCAGGCAGAACTCCTTACTCTCTCTCCTAGCCTCTCTCTCTCTCTCACGAAATTAATGGGGAGGGAGAATTGGGAATGGGGGGTTTTTATTGGAGGAGGTGGTGTATTAGAGGAAGGATGGAGTGTATGAGTGTATAAGAACATGTGGTGTGATGATGTGATGATATGGGGAAGTGATGGGGGTGGTTGAGGGAAGAGGAGAAGGTGAGGGGGTGTGATTTTTCAGATTGGGGGATGGAGCGGTGGTTTGTAGGTAGTTGGTAGAAGTTTGAATGAGTGGGGAGGAGGGAGAGGGTAGTAGGTAGACATATGCATGCACACACGTAAGTGGGGAGGAGGGAGAGGGTAGTAGGTAGACATATGCATGCACACATATACGTGTGTGCATGCACACATATACGTGTGTGCATGCATATGTCTACCTACTACCCTCTCCCTCCTCCCCACTCATTCAAACTTCTACCAACTACCTACAAACCACCGCTCCATCCCCCATTCTGAAAAATCAAACCCCCTCACCTTCTCCTCTTCCCTCAACCACCCCCCATCACTTCCCCATATCATCCCATCATCACCCCACATGTTCTTATACACTCATACACTCCATCCTGCCTCCAACACACCACCTCCACTAATAAACCCCCCCCTCCCCCCCCCCCCCCCCCCCCCAATTCCCTATTCTCCCTCCCCATTAATTCCGTGAGAGAGAGAGAGATACTAGGAGAGAGAGTGAGGAGCTCTGCCAGGGAAAAGAAGAAAAGAAGAAGGAAGAAGACACCTACCCCATTTCCATTTTCGTCCATATCACGTACCAATTTTTACAGCCAATTTACTCATAATTACAGTAGATTTTAGGATTAGGTTTCTTCATAGAAGTTTTAGAGGGAGTCTAGAACTTCGATTTCGACACAAGAATCACCCAAATCGGTTGAGTTTCGAGTGAGCTATAGCCATCCAAAGTTTAGTAAAAATCTCGGGTACATTTTGCAGACAACTCACTTGTAACGACCCGCCCCGGATTAGCACTTCGGCGAGTCCAAACCCGACCCGACAAGGAATCCCGTATGAGATCATGACCGCACCACGGGACAAGCATTGGACACCACCTAAAAATAACCTGCAAACTGAAACCCGGAACGGGTTCCAAGAGTGTATGTGAGACATAGATGAAGATCAAACAAACTTTGCATTCAATTTCCCAAGGAAACAAGCGTAAATAACACGACACACAACCATTCCCGACACACAACCACAACACACAATCCATCTCAACTCACAGCCAATCCCAACGCTCAACCACGACACACAGTCTATCTCGACTTGCAGCCAACCCCCAACACACAAACTCGTCACACAACCAATCTCGACACACAATCATTCCCGACACATAGCCTCGTCACACAGCCATCCTCGACACACAACCCTTTCCCGACACACAAACACGACACACAGCTATCTCGACTCAAGCCACGGCACACAACCAATCTCGGCACACAGTCTCACTAATAACATATTACAAGATCAAACCGAATGAAAAACATCTGTGAATCAAACACGCACAAGAGTAGAGCTCTAACCATCTACATAATCACTAAAAATTGATTAACCAACATCAAACTCAAAAGATCGGCTCTAAGACACATATATCGGCACTTATGCCATCGGCCCAAGGCCACTTTATCGGCGCTTTTGCCCAATTCCGGCCCGAAGGCCCCATTATTGGCACATATGCTACAATTTAATATCGCAAATCATTTCTGAAGAAATTTCATCTATGAATCAACACTCACCTCGGTCTCCAAAAATAAAGGTAGATTCAACTATTGTCTCGAAACCTCAGACGTGCCCATACCTTCCTCTGTAACATGTATCCTTGATTAGCTCAAAACCATTCACAAACAATAATAAAACACTAGTTAAAGGTTCACGCTCAAATGAAAACAAAATGTTTAACCACACATGAGACAAGTCACCCTTGCATACCACGAATTTATAGAATTAATTTACTCATCCAGAAATCCTGACATTTCCACCGTAGGCCGTAAACCCAGGCATGAAAAACATACTAAAAATTCAAAATTTTCCGTACCCGTTAGCTATTTTTAAACAATTAACAAATAAACCCAAACTCACAGCAAAAACCTGTCAACAGATTCCCAACCAACTTCAAACCAAAAACCGCTACTCTCTAGAATAAATTAAAGCACAACCCTTAGACACTTTCGAAGATATACGAGTCTAGTTTCAGAATCAAAAGACGGTGCGCGAATCGGATACTCACGCTAGGAGTTATGACCGTTTCCCCAAGATGTGAGAGTGCTGTCAGCACTGCGAATCCACGACAGTAGTTCGGTAAAACATGTTTCATATTTTCTGTGCTTCTCATAAATTCACGAAAATTTAACACAAGGTCTAGGTCTCATATGGGTACCTACAGTTAAATTCTCATAAAATCCCGACTTCAGGAACCATATCTAAAAATTTGGCCAAAACCATGGCAGATTCAACTTGTTTAAACACAATCTCACACATCCATGATATACACGAATTCTTTCACATAAAAACCCAATACCAACTTCCAAAACCCATTTCTATGAACACAATCAGTTGCAAACGCGATGTAAAAGAATTAATTGAACACTCAAAACCACGAAATTAGAACATAGGAAGCACAAACTCACCAAAAACTACTAGTATCAAGATTAATTAAGGCTCCCTCTTGGTTTCCCCAACTTTTCCTTCTCTTCTTCCTCTTCCCCTTGCCGATCTCCCTCTCTCTCGCTCCCTCTCTCTCTCTCCAACGTAGAAGATCAGGTTGTAGGGAAAATATCCCCACTCAGGCTCTATTATTGAGCCCTGGTGGTAAAATGATTGTGTGTGTGTGTCCCATGAACTATGTGCTCCAACCCACAAATAAATGCCACACACTACCCACACTCAAATCAATGTTTTGAAATCGGACCGGAGGACGAACAGGAGAAGGGACCGGATGGACGGGTTACCGGTTCAACCGCGACGTCATAATTAAATTAAAAAATATTATTATAATAAAATAATTGAAAATATAGAAAATGTCTTATATATATGAAAAAATATTTGAAAGAGGAGGAAAGTAACTAGTACTCTTCAAATTAGCAGCTTCTTTACTTCTGAGTAATCCCACTTCGGTGGGAAGGAAGAAATTGAGGCAAACAAACAGCTATATAAATGCATTACAAAGTCTAACGGGAATTTATGAAGAGTAGGTTGACGCATCATGGGTCCCATGAAGGAAAACAGCTGGCCTCCACAACAAAATTAGTCCAAAGTTTAATCGAGGCGGTTTGGCTGACCCGCAGATGGTTCTGCTGAGTGGCCGGTTCGACCGCTAAAATTAGACAGTTTTCATTAGTTAGACTGGTTCTTGAATAATGGCGTTTTTTTGATTAATCCGGACCGGAGTAAGGGCCGGTTGACGGGCCCCGGTTGAATCGGTCAGTCCGGTCCGGTTTTTAAAACATTGACTCAAGCCCCTTGCAAAACAAATGTATGCGTATAAACCCATAATCAATTTTAGAAAATGTGAATTAAACTTAAATACCCGGAACAGGTATTACATCACTGACCTTTCACAAATCGCCATCTATCTCCTTATTAAAGCGGATTTCGGGTTTAGATTCCTTCACTAAGATTGTAGAGCACTTCGAGAGCTTCGTTTTAGATACAAGAATCATCGTTAACCAAAACTCTACCGGATTCCACCACCAAACTTTTCGTCCAGATCAAGATAGAAACCTCTTACATATGACCCTAAGTATATTTAATAGGCCTAGAGTTGATACTAGGGCTCGATACGAGCCCGAACGAAACAAAACCAAAATATGAAAATGGGTTGAGAAACCCACCAAACAATTATTGCAGTAAGGCCTAGTGATGGTTAAATTTGATTTGTTTAACAAGTGATGATGTGTATGGTTATGTTGTTTGGCTAATTACTCATGTCCAATATTATTTGTTTTGTTGTCATAATTAAAGTTAATAATATTGAAAGATAGTAGCTACTATAAAGTTAGATATATATTTCATGGTTATTAATTGTAAAAACGTAAAGAAACAGTTATAAAAACGTGTCGGTTAATGTTTGTTTTGATATACTCTGTTGATTTAATTGATAAACTTGGAGTTAAATTCCATTAGGCTTGGTAAGGATAAATTTTGTGATATGTGAATTAGTTGAATGTTATTAATTGAGGTCTCACTTATTCTCTATTGACTTATTGTAAACTTGAGGTGATATATTGTTGAATTGTTAGATTGGACAAATAGGTTTCTAAGTTGGTACTTACGTAGTAGATCACATAGACATTTCTAAGTTAAAGGAAACCGGAAAGTAAGTAGAATGTGTGGTCAGCGGAGCCAAAACTTGGTCAACCGAAAGGTCTCAATTATCGGGTCAGTGGAACCAGAGGCTCGCCAGCCGAAAAGTCCACCAGGGATTGAGTGTGGTTAGCGTAGCCAATGTCAGGTCTGACGAAAGGTCCCAATTATCGGGTCAGCGGAACCAGAGCCTTGCCAGCCGAAAAGTCCACCAGGAATTAAGTCGTGGTCAGCAGAGCCAAAACCTGGTCAACTGAAAAGTCTCAATTATTGGGTCAGCGGAATCAGAGTCTCGCCAGTTGAAAAGTCCACTAAGAATTGTGTATATCAGTTTTGAATTGGAGGGACGTTCCTAAGGTTTAGAATCTATGAGAACACTTAAGTTAAAAAGAAGATAAAGAAACTAGATGCTTGTTACTTATTTATGCATTCCTTGATATAAACTATTGATGATTTGTAATGTAAGGGTTAGTGGGTAGAAGTTAGCTACTGAGTGTCAAAACTCATGGTGCTATGTGCCCCGGCGTTTTATGCCAGGTATCGAGGAGGGAAGAGGAGGACATTGCAACGAGTATCAAGACCCTGCCGCCAATTAGGGAACTTATGGGGAGTGAGACCTCAACCTAGAACTATAGAAGACTCTATAATCGCTTTACTTCTGTGTTGGACAAATGTAATTTAACCTTCCGACAAGTACTGTCTCTTATTGTATCAAACTAAAGTACTTTTCTATTTATGTTATTACGCTGCTTATTAAGAAAAACTTTTTATTAAATGAATCTTTTTAGATCTCATGTGTTTAGTTAATGTGTCCGAAAATCGAGGCGTTACAGCCCAAACTGACCATTCTAGCGCACCAACAGTTCTGTTTTCTTATGCTCACAAGGGGATGACCAGAAGACAAAAACATACTCCCTCCGTTCTTATTTGTTTGTCCCACACTCTCTCTCTTGCCTTGTTCAAATCAAAAAATTAAGTACTTCCGTGTATCACTTTTCAAATTTTTTCGCACCAAATTAAAGTACACGATGAGTACTTTAATTCGGTGTAAAAAAATTTGAAAAATGATGCACGAAAACACTTTATTTTTTTTATTTGAAAAGTGACACGAATTTTCGTAGTGGACAAACAAATAGGAACGGAAGGAGTAGCAGATAAAAAGGTGGCTTTGTACTGCCTAACCGAATTGATATTTTCCCACACTGAGTCATATCGTTCAGTGGGGGTTTGTCTAATCGAATTTATGTAGTTTTTGGTTCATATGCCGAAAGATGAAGTTGAGCCTAACTGATTAACAATACTTGAGACAAAAAGTTAAAAGTGCATGCGCTTGTATATCCTCAACAAATGCCCCTAAATATCGATAATAATAAAAAAAAGGAGAGATAAAAACGAAGGCCCTGAGAGGAAAGAAACCAATTAATTAGCCCAAAACTGCATTTGGTGGCCTTTCCGTTTGGTTGATGGGCCAGTGCTGCAGTTTTGCTCTTTCTGTTTAGCACCAACTAGATGGTTCACCACACCAGCCCATCATATAAACATTAAACTGACGAAATATGTAAAGTTAAGGCAAAAAACAAAATGGAAGGCAAAAAAAAAAAAAAAAAAAGCCCAGAGTCTTGGGACTTTTTATGGACTTAGTCCTGAATATCAAATGTATTTTGCCTACAAAACTCTCCAGATTCCAAATCCTAATTTCATAGAATTTTGAATTATTTTTGTCCCACAAACAAAAAACAAAACCTATGTCCATTCTCAGTTGTGGTTGCATGATTTATACGTATCCCATGACTTGCAGTTAAACATGTTTTACGCATGTGTCACTCATATTGCTAACTGCCTTCACCACACAACACATGAAACATCCCATATTTCCATGTTAAATCTTAGCTTCCCACATGGAAATATGGAATGCTTCATGTGTTGTGTGCGTGAAGCAGTTAGCCATATTGGTGATACGTGCGTAAAACATGTTCAACTGCAAGTTATGGGATACGTGTAAATCATGCAACCACAATTGAGAATGGAGGTTTTATTTTTTGTTTGTGGGATAAATTAATTCAAAATTCTAAGAAGTTAGGATTTGGGGTTTGGAGAGTTTTGTACACAAAATACATTTGATATTCAGGCCTGAGTCCACAAAAAGTCCCAAGACTAGGTTTTTTTTTTTGCCTTCCATTTTGTTTTTGCCTTAACTGACTGGAAGACGCAAGCAGATGGAATGTGCCGGATTTAGTGTGAGTTTTCGAGGAAGGTGAGTGAAACTCCTCACTTATGCATTTTAGTCTAGCTGGTTAAGAGCATCCTTATTTGGAGAACCAAATTTTACACCAAATTTAACTTCAAAAACACCTTTTACAATTTATCAAGCCACTTTTATAAAAGTTTACAGAATCAGACTCTTTATTCTAACTTTACTGCATTAAACTATTCTTTCTTTCTACTCCTATTCCCCAAAAGTAATATTAAAAAAATAAACAGTGCGTGAATAGTGCATGAACAGTGTGTGAATAGGGCCCTGGTGAGTGAACAGTGCCGCACCAAATTTGGTGCGGTACTGTAGCAAAGTTATAAGCTTAACCAATTTGATCAACCATTTGGTGAATCTGATTTTGGCTTATTTTGGAGGTTTGACTCTCTACTTTAACTCAAAAGTTAAATTAGAGAGCCAAATGAGGATGCTCTAAGTCTGTTAGCAGGCATGTGTGCCATTATCAAAGTAAATGGCACGTGAAGTTCAACCATTGATGTAACATCGGCAGCAGTACTGGAAACAAAAAAAAAAAAACTAAGCGTTTTCCTCAAAAAACAGAATATGGAGGTAGGTTATCAAAATTAAAACTAAGCGTTTTCCTCTAAGCGCTTCGGCCTAATTATTATTTTTTGTTTATCCTAGTTTTTTGTTAAATGAAGTTAATCGTCCCTACAAGGGAATTATAAAACATAACATGATAAAGAGTAAAAACAATTCACTTACGTCGATTTTTTTTTTTTTTTGAAGCATCTGTCTTTGTCTTTACTGTCGTTTTATGTAAATTTATTTCTTCAACTTTTTTTACGCTTTTATAATTTTTTGATTACTCTAGTCTAGACGAATAATTGATTCAAAAAAATTGACGACAAATTAAATAAAAGAGTACTAAAAATAATTAATTCTGTCTTTATGACATTTAATATCAACAAGAAAACTCTAAAAAGTAAAAAAAAAAACTATGACCAATAGCAAAAAAGATATATATATTTTTGAAGCATTACAAGAAATATAACAAAATCTATATGTCAAAACATGGTTTTTGAAATCTCTTCGAGGAGATTGAATTTCTCTCTTTTAATTTGGTTACCTGATCAATTCAAAATCCCAAATCCGTCTCTCTAAAATGCATAAGTGAGTTTTCATGTTTAGAATTTAGACCACCAAAAACCAGAATATGATTTCTCACATTTTGCCTATTATTTTTTTCTTTTTTCAGCAAAAGATTTTTTTGTTAATCGTTGAGAAGTGATTACAAAAATTAAGGGAGAGCAAGCATAACGACATTACAATCACACCAGTGATCCGAACAGGGTTTGACACTAGAAACATGGACAATCATGCACCACCCACTATCCCAAACGGAAGAGGAGTAAGTTGGCAAGAAACATCTTGCCTACCGTTATCTATTTGCCTACCGTTATCTATTTGGAAGTACGAAAAATAATCCAAAAAACCGGCAAGAAACATCTTGCCTACCGTTATCTATTTGGAAGTACGAAAAATAATCCAAAAAACCGGTTTTTTGGATGTCACATTTGTCTTTATTCACAAAATTTTAAGTTTGGCTAATAATTTTATACTTTTTAGATTCCCCTCGTCGAGACAAGCCAAGAAACCACAAAAAATCGACCGAAAACTAACAAATGCAAAAAAAATTTGAATAAGGACAAAACCCAAAAAAACAAAAAATCAATTTTTTCAATTTACCCAAACCAGCTTCTCTGGAGAAAGACGAAGAAAAAAAAGACGATCTTCTGGGTTGGGTTCTTCCTCCTTCGCGAGGGTTCCGTTTGGGAAAGATATTTTTGATAGTTTGGTTGTTTATATTGAGAAAGATATTTTTGATAGCATTATAAATGAGGCTATCATGCATCGTTTCCAAAATATGAAAAATCGTCGGTGTTAATTGTAAATCGAAGCTAAATTTAATTATTAGTATATGTCTATTTTTTGATTAACTTGTTATCTAATTGTTTCTTTTTGGCAAATCGGAAAGTAACTCGCACATAACTTAAATTTTGACCTCACTTCTCTAACATCCTGGCTCCGCCCTGACTGTACCAGACCTTAGAACTACTGTATAAGAGGGAGTAAAGTTCTCTTAGAAAAAGTGCAAACCAAGAAAAAGGACAAGAGGAAAAAGAAAAAGGGGTTATGTCTCACTCGCTTGGTCTCACTTTAAGCTACAATACAAACAAAGCTCTTGTATTCTCTTTGTTAATTTTGGCGTTTTTTACGTAAGCACGGAGGCTCTAATCAAGCAAGGCAACCTTTTCGAGGATACATATTCGAAAGAGGTACTAGGGTTTAACCCGTTCTATGCATAATGCACCGGAGAGATTAACATGCACGCACAATGTATGTACAAGGGGATAATAGGTAGTACATGGATCTTAATCATACATGCATAACATATTTAGCATATGATAATAGAATAGAATAGGACAAATCAGAGATAATATGATATCTTACCCTAAAAAAAAAAAAATTCAGAGAGAGAGAGGCTAGAAAAGCATGACTTTATTGGGTGCTCGTATGGAATGTAGGCCAAAAGCATACTTTTTTTTTGGGTACTCGTAGTATGGACCTTGAATTGAATGCCACTAATTTGTATAATTCTTGGTACTAACTTTGATAAATAATCGAAAATCTGTCCGAACTTGTCGCTGGAAAACTGTAGAGGTAATTTATTAACCTCTACAAAATTGGGAAGAATCTGGACTGAACTATCAATGATGGAGGATAGGGGTAGCAGTGTTGCTTTCAGAGCACCAGAGGCTGGGGCACATGCAATGCGTGTGCAAGTCGTACTTTGACCAAAAAGTATGTGCAAAAATATTCGGCATATCGTTTTGATCGTGTGTGCATTGCACACTCTCCTTTTTAGTAATAACATATATTTTAGTAAGCCATATATTGTGACAAATTACACATAATTAAATAATACATTACCATGCTAACGCCGTCGTCGCCTCCGATTTTTCCACGATCTAAAACCTAAGTACTCTTCTATTAAATTTTTTAAATCAAATGTGTTAGCTATAATTGAGAACGGCCATTTTGTACAGTGAAGGCCTATCACTTGGTTGTTGATTATTCAATTTGATTTGAAATCATGTAAAAGCAAATATAGATAAGAAAGTATCAAAGTATGAAAAAAATGGAAGCACACAGAAACTAATAATTATGAGGGTAATGTTGTGATCTCCTACAACTATCACCCAACAATGGGGCCTTTGAATTTTGTGAAATAAAAGTAATATTCTTTGGGAGTAGTACAAAGTAATGAAAAAAAAAAGTAGTAACATGACCATTTTTTTTTTGCTCAATGAACTTGTAAAGTAGAACTGGAAAGTATGTTGAAAAATTGACGTGAGACAAAAAAAAAAAAAAAACAGCAATGAGATCAACGGTGTAAATTATTGGTTGAATTTTGCACCAAACAAAATTACATTGAATGAAAAAGCAGTCACATGTAATTTTTTTTTTTCTACTTTTTGCTCGATCAGGAAAAACAGGAAAAGAAGAGGTACATTAAAGTAGAACAGAAAGTGCATTACCTTTGGGATTGTTGTCCTATGCCCTATGGAGTCTACAAGAACAGAAAGGAGAGAGGAAGCATTGGCCATTGTACCAAACGAGAGAGAGAGAGAGAGAGAAGCCATTTTTTCATACCTACGTGAGAATGAAACAGGAACTGCAAGGCTAGTGTGGCAGTTCTTTCCTCTATGCAAGGAAATTTGTGGGGGATGTGGGGGGAATTGTAGTTGGAGTGGAGGATTTTACCGTCTCACCATTAGCAGTTACTTCATGGGTAGATCCGAAAAAGATCTTTTATTATTTTGTTTGGGGACAAAAATGGAAAACACTTTTGTGACAGAGCTTCAAAATTGGGTTACATCAAACTGGTGTTCTCCCTTTTTATAGTAGAATAGATAGATAGATGTAAACTTGCAATTGAGAGGTGGAAAAGGGGGTGTGTGGCAAGCTGAGATTTTTATCATGGAATTATGGAATGTTTCATCTGTTTTGTGTGTGAAGGCAATTAGCCATATGGGTGGCACATGCGGAAAACATGTTCAACTACAAGCCATGGGACATGTGTAAATAATGCAACCATAACTGAGAATGGATGGATGTTTTGTTTTTTGTTTGTGGGATAAAAATAATTCAAAATTCTAAGAAATTAGGACTTGCTGTTTGGAGAGTTTTGTAAGCAAAATACATTCGATATTGACGCAGAGGAATTCACGAGAAACTAGTTGCGTACTAGTTCAAACGAAAATAGGTCTCGAATCCACGAGGTTCTTGAATCCACAAGAAGAAAGAGAAATAACTCTGAATTATATTTGATTAAAAGCTGAATAAATAGAGGTTATATGCCCTTTTATAGGGAAAACTAGCAAACCCTAGCAAAAACTTACCAAAAAATAAAGAATCCCGAAAATTGGGGAAACTTCCAAAATTGAAAACTAGAAAGAAAAATAAGAAATTCCCAACTGGAAACAACGAAAACGGAATTACACGCTAAGAGTAATTCGTAATCTAATTATTACCTAAAATAGCAAAATTACTAAATTGAAGGCCTAAACGAATGAATTTGGCCGAAATCCACCATCAGTCACGATTAGGGTGGTGAGTCTTGATTGCAGCGCGATTCTGCTTCAGTCCACCAAGTTTGGGCCTATTCCGGGCTCGTCGATAAATTGCCGAATTAATTTTCAATTAGAAGTTGTTGGGGCCTCTTAGGCTTCGACCGGTCTAATTGATCATAGAATTGGACCGTTACTTGTTCTGCATCAGATATTCATGCCTGAGTCCATAAAAAGTTACAAGACTCGGGTTTTTTTCATTTTGCTTTCCATTTTTTTTTTGCCTTAACTTATACATAATTTGTCAGTTTAATATGTTGGGCTGGTGTGGTGAACCATCTAATTGGTGCTAAACAGAAAGAGCAAAATTGCAGCACCAAATGCACTTTTAGGCTAATTAATTTGTTTCTTTCCTCTTAGGGCCTTCGCTTTTATCTCTTTTTCGATCGATATTTAGGGGTATTTGTTGAGGATATACAAGCACATGTACTTGCAACTTTTTGTCTCAAATATTGTTAATCAGTTAGGCTCAATTTCACCTTCTGGCGCGCATATGAACCAAAAACTACATAAATTCGATTAGACAAACCCCCACTAAATGGTATGACTCAGTGTGCTAATCGGGCAGATTAATGGGGAAATAGCAATTCAGGTTTAGGCAGTACAAGACAACCTTTTTATCTACTCTGGTTTTTTTTGGTCACCCCCTTATGAGAATAAGAAAACATAACCGTTGGTGCTAGAATGGCCAGTTTGGGCTTAATAAGCCCAAACCAGAATGGACTACGTTTTGGTGTTCATAACCTAGTGGTAGGTCTGAGACAGTAATCAACATCAGACTTGGACTTGGGCTTAACAGTTGCCGAAAGCCAGGAAGCTATGCTCATATCTCTCTGTTTCTTTTTTTTTTTCGTCCGGAGCCGGTCCCCGTAATTAACCACAACAATAAACAGAATCGTTTACTTTATAAAACTCGTAAAGTAAATTATATAGGCCAAATATTAACATCAGGGTATTGAGATATTATTAGGCCGCAATAGAGAAATTTCTTAGTCCCGGAATGGATGACCAGTCTTTGACCGGACCAGAGAGAGGATTAGTTGAGATCGTAAGGTCGCCCAGACACCCTGAATTTGAAGCCACATAGAGAACTAAAAAGTTCACCAACACAGCTCAAGTAAACCACAACTCTCTGGAGGGCCAATCATTTTGTATATTACATCAAAATAAAATTGTTTCATCAAAGGGCCTCATTGTATTTTCTTGGCTAACCAATTACCTGTAAATCATACGTAATGTAATATTACATGTGCCTCTCAATTCCTGTAAGGTATTCTTCCTATTGAAATATTGAATCACAAAATGTTCTCACGATCTTCAGTTCCTACAGTTGGGAAGAAGGATTAAACCCATTTGTATGACCATTTTTGCCTCCATCAACACCACCATTTCCCCCTTCCACTCTGTGCGCGGCGTCGTCGTCATCCATGAACCTCTTCCACAACCAATGCTGCTTCCACACCCTCTCCGTCATCTCCTCGATCGGCACATTCTTCGTCTCGGGCACCAAAAACAGCACGAAAACCGACATGACCAGAACCCAGCTCGAGAAGAACAAGAAGATCCCCCACTTGAAATGACACAGCATCGACAGAAACGCCTGAGCGATCACGAACGTGAAGACCAAGTTGACGCAGACGGTCACGCTCTGCCCGGCTGACCTGGTCTCCAGCGGGAAGGTCTCGCTAGAATCAGCCAGCCGAGCAGGCCTCACGACCATGCAAAAGCGGACACGAACGTGCACACCATGATCACAACGAAGATGGCGTAGCCGTTGTGGAGGCTACTTGAGTGGTCCTTCACTTTAAGCCCGAGTATTACTGCGATGATCGTTTGGGAGAGGAACATTTGGACGCCGGCTTCTAGGAGGAGGAAGCGCCGCCCGACTTTGTTGACGGTGTAGATGGAGACGACGGTAGAGATCACGTTGACAGCACCGGTTATGACGGCGGAGTAGAGGGATGCATCATCTTTGAATCCTAGTGTGTTGAAGAGGACCGGCGCGTAGAACATGATCGCGTTGATTCCGGTGAATTGCTGGAATATCTGTAACAAGAAAAGCATGAAAATTAGCCAATATGGGTCAAACAAGTACTTGTACAGGTCATTCATATACACAATAGAATTTTTAAGATGCGCGGAAGCAAGGTTTATCCTTACCCGGGACCAAAACCGCGTGTAATTTTGCAGATATAACAAAATTACATTCCAAATTTATATATTCCTATTTAATACACTTATAGAGAATAACTTATATATTCCAAATAGTTTAAGCTATTTTTATCATCAAAAGAACTTGCAGGGGCCAATCTTGAACTTTTATTAATTAATTTAAAAAACTAGTACAATTATAGAGAATAATTTTAGTAGTGCAAGGGCCTGGGCCCCTCCCGGCATCCCCTTCTGTCCATCCCAACGGACGTGTCCGAATTTGTGCACAGTGGTATGTGTTGGTAGCATTTTCAAAGTATTGAATTCGCAATAAAAATACATGAACATTGAAGTATAGATTTCATTTTTGAAGTATTGATTTCTAATTACCTGTAAGGCCATGGCAATGATCAACTGAGGACGGTTCCTCCTCTTGAGGAGATTCCTAAACGGGTGTTTAACCTCTTTGGCTACACGACTAGCCTCAACCAGCTCCAGGTATTCGGGTTCAATATTATCCGTCCCCCGAATCCTTCTCGATCAGCACCGCCTTGCCTTCTTCCAAGCGGCCGCGCTCAATCAGGCTGTTTGGGGTGTCTACCACCATGAGAGCTCCCACCGTTAGAAGGAGTGCGGGAATACCGGCCAAACCCAGGGATACCCTCCATCCCCATCCTCCTTTTATCCTGTTTTTGTGAGGAAAATTGATAAGAATTTGGATTAACAACAAAGCCAGCATACAAGCTTATACACATACAAGAATAGTCAATTCCATCCGGTGATATATAGAAGTCTGAATTGCCTCTTATTCTCGTTTGATTCGCGGGCTGAGGGGCATGATTGGACTACTGTATAGCCCAAAAGTAGCGTTGGATAACTAATCTGGTTTCGTTAGCAAAAAAGTGTGCATTCCTTTGTCCGGAAGGGGTAGGACAACTTATCCTTGGATAACATTTTCTGGCCTAGTGACTAAAGTGTGCAGTCAAGGGTATCCGAGCCAACTTACGAACAGCTCAATTAAGTCACAACTACTCTTATTTCCCTCGTGGTTATTTCCACCTAGTAACCCGTGATTATATGACAATAATGACATGCATGTCACGAGACTATATGTACCTGAAAATTAGTTGAGATAATTAAACTCGTGACACCCTGGTAAGCCTATGGCCCATGTGTAACCCTCAACTCTGTTTGCTAGTCCACCACAAACATGTTTAATTTTGTTAAGTAAATGTTACAATCTCAGTCCTATAATCTTTCAAAATGTCTCGTACTTCCGCTCTCAATTCTCGCACTGTATTCTCACTCTTGTAAATTTTAGTTAGTTGGGATGTGTTTTAAAGCCGCTTTCACACTCTAACTCTCGTTTACACACGTCAATTATGTGACTTAATTATGTTACAAATTTCATCATGGTGGACCAGGCTACCATGACTTTCGAGGATCAATTGAATCCAAATCCCCATGTCACCACCCAATCCTAGTAGAACAAGATAAGATTCCTAAAGTACAAACCCAACAAAAATTTCCTAAGCTTTTGAACTAATATTACTAGTTTGTTTCCTCCCCAAAACGGCCCGGAAACTTCCTTTTTTTTTTTCCCCAAAACTAGTTAGACATTCAATGGAGCAAGTTAGGTTTGAAGATAGACATCATTTTACTTCAATTTCAGGATACAAAACAAGGTCAAATAAAGAGTGGCCAAAACTGAATCACATTCCACATTGTCAACATGAAAAACTTACTTTGCAGTGCCGTAGGTGACAAGGTTGGCAAATAGAATGCCTATGGTTACATTTAGCTGGAACAATATGTTTAGTCCTCCACGGATTCTCGTCGGTGCTATCTCCGATAGGAACAATGGAACGGCCTGAAAATTCATGCAAATAACAGCCGTTAGAACTTAGTCGATCGTCAATTTTTAATGAAAAAAAACTAATAATTAATCGAAATGATTACAATAAACAGTTCAATGGAAGGACTGGCCCAAAGCCTGCGTAGGTGGTTTGCTCTCCACACAATTTAATTCTTGTATTTAAGTCGTAATAACGTGATTTCTTATAAATTTCAAATTCTTGTGTTTAAGTCGTAATAATGTGATTTCTTATAAATCTCAATGTCCAGATGTGAATTGCATGTCTTCGACCTGAATGGAAAAAAGGGAGTAATCGAAGTGTTCGAAAGTTGGCCTAGACACTGGTAACTGTTGAAACACGAGGAAAAACAAAGTGAAAGGACGACCAATACTTTTTGGTATAGGTGTTCATCTATCTCATCAAATTATCTCTTTTTTCACGCCTATTTTGTGGGACGGGCCGGCTGTAGTTGTCACAATAAAGTCCCCATAATCAATAGTACTATAATTTAGAGCCACCAATCTGGGAATATCAAATTATGTTTAAGGTCGGTGAAGTCGACGCACATCCTCCATTTACCATTGGCCTTCTTTACCATGACTACATTAGCCAACCAGTCCGGGTAATAGACTTCTCGAATTGACTTTGCTCTTATCAACTTTCAACTTCCTCCGCCGCTGCTTTGTTCCTTTCTAGCGCAAAAGTCCTCTTCTTTTGCTTCACAGGTTGGTAGTCTGGATCTACCGTGAGCCTATGGGATATGATCCTTGGATCAATGCCTGGGATGTCGTCGTGTGACCATGCAAAAACATCCTTGTTTTCTCGCAAAACTCTAGGAGCTCTGACCTTGCTTGAGGTTTCAAGGAGGCACCGAGCTTAACTACTCGCTCAGGTCGGCCTAGTTCCAGCTCTGCTTCCACAAGATCTTCAACTGGTTCTCCTTGAACTAGTTCCTCATCACGTACATCAATACCTTCTGCTGAGTAAATTTCAATGGGGTTTTCTTGCGAGCTCTTCGAAGTGATGTTATAGCATTTCCGAGCTGTTTTTTGGCTCCCCCTTACTTCCGCAATGCCTTCTCCAATTGGAAATTTCATCTTTAGGTGGTATGTTGATACTACCGCTCCTTTCTGGTTTAGGAGTGACCTCCCAACTATCAGATTATAAGTTGTCGGGCTGTCCACCACTATTTGATTCTCCTCCAATGCCTGGTCCTCCATGGATAACCATTATCTCCCCAAGGGGAGTATTCTGAATCTTTTCTTTGTTCTGGTTGTTTTGGGGGTGTTCCTCCTTTCTTGGTGGCTTTCAGCTTTTCACAAATCGTCTTAAACGACCTCTATGGATCAGCCCGGCCTTCAATTTGTTGCTTCAAGTCAATGCAGTCATCGGTAGTGTGACCGTGGTCGCGGTGAAACCTACATCATTTGTCTTTTGACCTCCTGCTTGGGTCAGATCGTAGCTTTCCTGGCAATTTAAGGTCAGGATCATCATGTAAGTCGTCCAAGATCTGCTCCGCCGTGGCAATGAGCGGTATAAACTGTTGGTAGTTCTCCAAAGGGTTTCCCTTCTTGGCCGAGCTCCTTTGATCAGTCTTTTTGGCCCTTAGATCCTTGTTTGACCTTGCTTGCTCTCTTTTGCGCTTCTTGTTCCGTCCCGTTTGACGGGGGCTGAAATCGTTGTTGTCATCTCTTGAACGCCTTGCATTCAAAGCATCCTATGCATTCATGTGTTTCTGAGCTCTCAGCATGAGCTCGGCAGCGGTAACAGGAGGATTTTTGGTCAAACTAAACAAGAGCTGACCAGAGTTCAGTCCTGCTATGTAGGCCGCAATGGAAATCTGATCCTCCACAGCCTCCACCTGCATTGATTCTTTGGTGAACCTGCTAGTATGCTCCCTCAGAGATTCACGCTTACCTTGCCTGATTGAGAACAGATAAGTCGAAGGCTTACTGTACTTTTGTACTGCTATGAAATAGCTCACAAAACTTTTGCTGAGCTCTTTGAAATTACTGATACTTTGGGGGTTGCGTTTATTAAACCACATCCGGGCGTTTCCCTTCAAGGTGATAGGGAAAGCTCGGCACATGATCTCATCTGGAACCGCCTGCAGCATCATCAAATTCTTATAGGTTTCCAGATGATCCAGTGGATCCGTGCTACCACTAAATGTATCAAGGTGCGGCATCTTGAATTTCCGTGGGAGGGGCTCCCTTATTACTTCTGGTGTAAATGGAGAATCGGTATTTTGGACTATCTCCTCTACCGTGGTAGGGGCCTTTCCTCTTACTTGCTTTGCAAGGCTTTCTATCTGGGCTTTCATAAGAGAAAGAGGATCATCTTCGTCTTCATGGTGACCCTGAGCCCTTCGATCTTGCCTCCCATTGTCTTGATTTTGGCTCCCCTGATCACCCTCCACTCTCTAGGAACTGCTGTTGTGTACATTGTTTAAGGGTTGAGGGTTAGTACCCTGTGGCCCCTCTGATCGTTGGAGCTGATTCCGCAATTCTTGATTTTGCTGCTGCGTTTCTTGCAGCGTCTTAGTAAATATCTCCATCTGACGTTGAAGCGTGGTGTACATCTCCGGCGTCACTGCCGGGGGATCTTCTGTTCTTCGTTGTGAAGCCATCGATCGAGTAGTTACCATGCACAGAAAAAGTTCACCGTTAGGAAAAGACGTTTCCCACAGACAGCGCCAACTGATGAAGCAATTTCCGTCACTTCTCGATCAACGACCTGCAAAACAGAGTAAAAACTAGACCACCGGTGTGGTGCTGACCAAATAGCCTCCGATGCCTAAGCCAGTCATTGGTAAATCGGATGGTGGAATGGAGAGTATTGAATGGATTCTGTTACATACCTTCGTAAGACTCCGTTAGTCGCTTTTATAGGCAATCGGAGTAGTACAGTCTCACTGGAATATGTGGTCGTGTTTTTCGGAGGATTAGGTTTATCCCTTGGAGATTTATATGGCTCCTAGACTTCTATTTAGGATGGACTCTATCCCTTGACATTCGGATAAGTACTTTGAACCCCTTGAGGTTTTCCTATTTAATTACAAGGTCTCTTCGTATTAGGTCCGAGGAGACTCACGACTTCCCTTTGAATTGCTCAGACTCTCCGTGGTCGAGCTCCTTTATCCTGATGAGCTGACCTTATGGCCTGAGCTGAGGATAGATCTGCTCAGTTCCAACAGCTTCGATTGAACACATTTCTTCATGTTAGATTTCGAACATTTCTTCATAGAATAAAACACATATAGATTCAATTGAGAAATTAACATCTCTTTATTTTGAAAACAAAGAACCCATATTTAATTTTTGTTGAAAAAATATGAATTGAGTTTGATAAAGTTTTTCTGGTTGTAATGTAAATATACAATAGACTATCGATTTTCTGAAATTAGCTAATGTTCATCCACATTTTACGTATGTGAACAAATTGTATTACTCCAAGGCTCAGTTTTGATGGCCGGAATCTTGAGGAGGAATGACCAAATGAGAATGTGATGCCTTATTCCATGATAACGACGTCTGGAAAAGACATGAATGAGAATGTGATGCCATATTTTCATGGTTCCGATGTTTGGAAGAGGCAATGAATAAGAATGTGATTGCAGATGATATATTCAACCATGAATCATATCCCCAAACTAACTGGGAATTATTTGATCCCTCCATTATCCCATGGTAATCTGAGATTCATGGCTCAAACATTATTATTATTTTTTTTTTTGACTTTGATTACTAAACTAATCCAAACACCGAAATGAAATTACTCAAGATATCAAATTCTCAAGAATTTGACTCATAATAATCATATTTCTATTCTTTCTCAAGATTCAGGTCATCCAAATATAGCCAAAGTTCTCTTTTTCATGGCACGTTTAAGAGTGTGAAACCCATCATACTTTTTTATGGACCCCGTATCCATGCTAATCATTGGGGAAAAAGATGAAAAATCTCTTTTGCTTCGATTGAACACATTGCTTCATTTAGATTCGAACCCTTCCTCTTAGAATAAAATACACATTGATTCAGTGGGGGAAGCTACAATGTGCACCAACCCCATATGAGATTTTGTGGCACCAAATATGAGAGAATATGAGATTTTGTGGCACCAAATATGAGATTTTGTGGCTCCAAATATGAGATTTTGTGGCACAAAATATGAGATTTTGTGGCACCAAATATGAGATTTTCTGAGACTCAAAATATGAGATTTTGTGGCACCAAATATGAGATTTTCTGGCTCCAAAATATGAGATTTTGTGGCACCAAATATGAGATTTTGTGGCTCAAAATATGAGTTTTTGTGGCACCAAATATGAGATTTTCTGAAAATATATGAGATTTTGTGGCTCCAAATATGAGAATGTGGCACTGTAGCATTACTGTAGCATTTACTGTAGCAATCCGAATGAGTCCAAATATGAGATTGTGTGGCTCAAAATATGAGATTTTCTAGAAATATATGAGATTTTGTGACTATTCATATGAAGTGGCATACCATATGCACTTCATATCTCCAGCCACAAAATCTCATATTTAGAGATACAAAATCTCATATTTTGAGTCACAAAATCTCATATTGAGAAGAGCACATTGTAGCATGACTCTGATTCAGTTGAGAAATTAACGTCTCTTTATAGGAAAACCAAGAACCCAGATTTAATTTTTATCGAAAAAATAAGAAATGAGTTTGATAATGTTTTTTTAGGTGGTAATGCTAATATACAATAAACTACAGTGATTGTCTGAAATTAGCGTACATACTTCTCTATATTGACTTAATCGTAGAATTCTTATTTGGGTTTTTTTTTTTTCTCTTTCCTTTTATACTTTTAACTTTCCTGTAGTGCATTTTGTAGTACACATCCACACCGTCTATCTCGACAGTTAATGATTAGATATGTTTGTTAACTATTACCACTAATAGTGCTTTTGTGAATCTAAACCAACGATGGTAGATAGGATGGTCCGGATGTGCACTAAAGGAAGTGCCCTATAGGATCCCAGAATCCATGAACAAAATGTATTGCTCTAAGTTTTCTTGTCACTGTAAGGCCCATAGCCCGCGGTCTCTTTTTGTTGGCAATTCCACGACAAAACACATATTTGGGTGTATCCCCATTTATTGAGTTGTAAGTTTTTTTTCCCTTTTTATTTTAAGTACCTTCTTTTTATTTCCCTAGTGCGTGTGATCACTCTTGATCATCAACTCCTTGGTGACTTCTACCCCAATCAATAGTTTCCCGCATGCTTTATTCTTTTCACATACCCGTTCACGGCTTTTTCAATTTTGGATTTTTACAATTTATTTTGGATTTTTACAATTTTGGAACCTGACCCAGACTATAGTTTGTCTATACAGAACAAATTCCATTCACACTTGATTGTTGATCTGGTGATTATCTTGGTTTGGTTGAGCTTTCTATTTGGGTACTTTCGCATAGCTACAGTTTTATAGCTTTCGGGTTTATCGAAGTTTGTCTTGGATTATTGGTAATTTATGTTTCTTAAATTCTCTTCTTAATTTATGGTTATTCACGTTCCATCATCTTAGTTGTTTTTTTTTTTTTTTATTGCTCTTCGTTGGCTCTGGATGCTACATTAATTGTGATTTACATTCTATGGTTTAAGGTATCGGCTCTGGATGTTTCCTATTGCTAACTACTCTATACATTGCTTGTCTTAAATCCTTTCCTTTTATATCTCCTGCTAAACTCTTGTTCATGTGCCATATAGCTTTGTTCACCATTTTGGCTCTTCTACCTTTGTCCTTCCTTGACAAAAAGGGGGAGTAATTTCCTTATAACAGACTGTGCTTTTCTAGTGTTTTGTTTTGCAGCTTTATAGGACGTGGTCACATTTTGTAGGGGATAGATTTTCCTTGTGTAGTGTGTTTTGTCATGGAAGTGCCAAAGGGGGAGATTGTAAGGCCCACAGCCCGCGGTCTCTCTTTGTTGGCAATTCTACGACAAAACACATATTTGGGTGTATCCCCCATTTATTGAGTTGTAAGTTATTTTTTCTTTTATTTTTAGAATGTCTGTGTAGGAAGTGAAAGGAAATCAATGAGTCTTGTAACAAGGGACCGTCAAGTCAAGCAGAGTGTGTGACATTAATTTCGATGGGCACCAATATTTGGAAGGATTTGCTCGGGATTGGTATATATGGCTAATCAAAGGAAATTTTCGGGGCTATTCAATTGGAAGTTAAGGTTTTAATTAGTCAAGGTTCACAAGTTTAAAAGATGATTTTAAAGCCCCAATATCAATAGAAGATCTTCAGCCGTGATTTGCTTGAGTTGATTGGAGAGATTTTATTTCTATATGTTTATTCCTCCTTAGCAAGGAAAGAGGCTTGGCGGTCCATATATATCACGGCAAAGTCAGTGAAAAAATGTAACCAAGTATTAGAAAGACAAGGGCTGCTTGGTTACGGGGGTTATTCAATTGTTTCGGTAACCAATATTTTCCACGTTAGAAACCATAGAGCAGCAACACCTTTTTTGAGTCTTGGAGTACAACTAATGGATTGTCTAGCAACATGATCAAACCCAAGAATTTTTCTACAACCCATATAATTCTTATGGTTCAACTTTCAGTGGATTTCTGAAAGTTTCTCGGAAGGCTTGAGTGATTCAAGGCGTGCGGCAATCAAACACTTGGTGCGATGAACGAGGAGTCGGCAATCGGTTCTTGGGTCAATTGAGATGATTTTCAATTGTAAGTATAGGTCGATTGTAATCGTGCAACGTTATTTTTTAGTGTTTTGATTCCTTCCCGTGGTTTTTACCCTATTCGGGGTTTTCCACGTATATCGCGTGTTCATCGTTTATTTTTTATTCTTATTTATTTGCTTTAATTAATTGGGTAGCAAAATAAGAATTTCAGTCACGGCACATTTCAGGGTGAAACCCCGCTTCTCATGCTGATGTGTGATGGATAGGAATCTACAACAGCTCCACGTAAGAGCACTGAATAATTTTTGGACCCATGAAGTTTGGAAAAGTCAATTGATCAGAAAAATTGAATCGATCGGAAGTTTAGAATGTTGTTTAAAGTGAATCTTGGAGTATTACTGAGATTTATGGATCAGTGATCAGTCATTTGGATCACCAAGAGGGTCTTACTTCATTCAATTAACAGACTTGAGTTTCTTTCGGTGGATGTTTGCAAGAACATTGGAAAGTTTGAGGATTCTGAAGAGGCAGTCAAACACAAGGTATGCGGAGAAAATGATTTTTTTTTTTTTAGAGTTTGATTCCTTCCCGTGATTTTCATGTTTAGCCGTTAGAATGCGACTTCCCGATACTACCTGTCGTATATTCCACTGATCTCACAGGACAGGGTTTTATTTATTACTATTTATTGGTTATGTGATAATTAGTTGCTTATTTAACTTGTGGTGAGAATTCCCGCATCTGTATTGTGTGACTGTGCCATGAAAATCAATTAGGTTAATGGTATATTGTTGAAGAACTTGGAAGGAAAGACTAAAGAATAATGTTGGGGGGGTGTTGGTGGTTGGTGCATACCATGTTACTTGTGTGTCTTGAGGGAATGGAAGTGGGTAGTGCCATAATGACATTATTTCCCTTTCTATTGTTAATTACTTCATTCTGATCCTAGTCTCCAACCATGTTGCTTCATACATGAAAAGAATTAACAAGGAAAGTGGAAGAGTGGTTTCTTTCATCTTATTCGGTAAATAGGTTACCAAATAAGAATTATAGGATGACATATCAAAAGAAGACATGTGATTTATAAAAACAAGGAGAAGGTGGTAGAGTATTTGGATATTTGTTCAAAAAACAAAAAGAGAAGAGAGTATACATTATTGGGGTTAATCCCATTGAATCGGTCATCTTATGAGACATATATCATCTCATTCATAGTCGGCCCATGAAAGATTGTGATATATTTGCTGATACTGCATATTGTTGACATCGCACGGAAAATTTGGGCGTGTAATTAAGTTACTTAACACATGGCATAAGGTCCCTCAAAGAATCATTTGTGCAACTAGTTAGCCGTCGACCCAAGAAATGTCTCATTTTGATATTCAGCCTGAGTCCATAAAAAATCCCAAGACTCGGGTTCTTTTGTTTTTTTGGTTGGTGCTAAACTGGTATGAAGGAGTATCCTCCAAGTGTGATCAAATATAAAAAAATTAACAGCAGCTCTGGCTTCAAAAAGCAAAAAGAAAAGAGAAAAAACTGCAGCCCTGGCCCATCAACCAAATGGAAAGGCTACCAAATGCACTTTTGGGCCAATTGTTTTATTTCCTCTTTGGGCCTTTGTTTTTTTTATCTCTTTTCTGATCGATATTTAGGGGCACTAGTAGTGGTGCACGTGCTTTGCCCCTCAAGTTCTTGCAGCAGGGGGCCTTGCCAACCCTCATTCGCGTCGTACGTTCCGCACATCAATGGCTCGGATTGCATCAAACAATGGACAGTTCAGATACACTTTGAAGATGTGAGATTTGTTCGAAAATATGTTTACTTTTTGTGAATAGCCGAAAATATGAATGCAATGAAATCGGAATGCAAAACTTGAAAATTGATGAAATGAAATGATGATCAAGGCGAGTGTATAACACTCTGTACTTAAGACAAATTCACCCCCGCTACGGTGCTTACGGTTTGCATGGACGTCTATTTCCCAGCATTACTTGATCGAACTCCCCACAGAAGCAACACTACAATCGATGGGTCTGTTGAACCAAACTTGTATCTGTACTCTCTCCAATGAAAGACTCCGACTCAATAAAAGTGTAGAAAAATCAAATTTTGAAATGAATGAAAGATGCCATATATATAGGCAAACTGATGATTTTAGGAATAGTTATCAGGGATAAGAGATACATCTGTTCACGAAAGGACGCGTCCGTCCACAGCGAACAGATGCCAATGTAAAGATGCAACTCTAAATCAAATCAATTTTCATTCACACTTTAAATAAAATATTATATCAAAATATTTTTTCAACAATCCCCCACATGAATGAAATTGACTCAATAACAAATGCAATGGACAGTTCAGATACACTTTGAAGAGGTGAGATTTGTTGGAAAATATGTTTACTTTTTGTGAAAAACCGAAAATATGAATGCATTAAAATCGGAATGCAAAACCTAAAAATTGATGAAATGAAATGATGATCAAGGCGATTGTATAACACTCTGTACTTAAGACAGTTCGCCCCCGCTACGGTGCTTACTGTTTGCATGGACGTCTATTTCCCAGCACTACTTGATCGAACTCCCCACAGAAGGAGCACTACAATCGATGGGTCTGTTGAACCAAACTTGTGTCTGTACTCTCTCCAATAAAAGACTCCAACTCAATAAAAGTGTAGAAAAATCAACTTTTAAAATGAATGAAAGATGCCATATATATAGGCAAACTGGTGACTTTACGAATAGTTATCAGGGAGAAGAGATACATTTGTTCACGAAAGGACGCGTCCGTCCACAGCGAACATGTGTCAATGAAAATATGCAACTCCAAATCAAATCAATTTTCATTCACACTTTAACTAAAATATTATATCAAAATATTTTTCCAACAATCCCCCACATGAATGAAATTGACTCAATAACAAATGCAAAAACAATGCAAACAACAGAGAGAGTGCATGTGAAAATTTCCTGCATGGGGTTAGGTAGCTTTTGACTTTGAACCTCGCCTTGTGAATAACTATCGGACTTACTAGATAACCAGTGAACGCGATGTCTTAAACTCTTCATCCATTTGTGTAAGCCAAAACAATAGTCAACATACAAAATCTTTCCGAACACAGTTGGTTCTTACGGTTGTGCCCATTTTGGCCCTGGAACACGCGACTGGTTTCAGAGAGTGTTTTTTAAAGAATTCAGCCTTAAAATTCTCATAGAAGCGGCCGACTTCACACTCACATAGGTGATCTCTTATTAAGAGTATCCTGCAATTTACCCCACTTGGATTTACCAAGATATAAGAATTATTAAAAGTTAAAACCTAACCTAAATCGCTGCAGGCATCACTGTTTAATCATAGGAATGAGTTAGAGAAATATATCTCCTCAGTGACACTCCAAAATCTCATATAACTCGATTGTCCCGTTGAACCTAGATATTGGGATCTCCAGTCAGCTAAGTTGGGTTGCCATTATAGAGACTTTTAAACGGTATGCTTTAAACCCATTCCCCTCGATGATAATTTGTTCTCTGGTCAAAACCATTTGGTTAACGGATCCGTATTTCATTATTGACCTTCAATGGTGCTAATTTCAATTGAGAACAAAGTGTTGTACGGTATTGTGTCTTCAATTATCACGTCATGACTTTCCATACTATCCCGTGCCTATCTAACTTTGAGTGTCAAACTTATGAATACCAATCAAAGAATAATTTGCATTTTTTTTTTTGCACAGAATTAAATTACTCATATGAGTAATTTTCAAAAGGCTACGTAGAATCGAACTACCGATCGCCAACTACCGATCGCCATCGTATTATAAATCTTGGCATAGAATCAAACCACATTGGAACATCCTCTAAGGAATGGCTTAGCCACTCTACTTACTAGCTTTTGTCTAAAGCAATGAGTTGATCAGACTCCATTGTAGACATTGCTATACACACGTGGATTTCTGAATCACTATTGCGCTCCAATTGTTAAACTAAATCCACCCTTGGATTCTAAAGCTTTAAATTGGATACTCATATCGCAATACTTTATTCTTCAAGTATAGTTGGACATCTCCAAAAGTGTAACAACTAGTCTAACTCTTTGTGGAAATTACACATAAAATCATATATTTTGCTTCCCCCATAATTCTGAAATCAATTTAGAATTTATCAAAATAATTTCCATAGTTTATGACATACACAAACAATGTCAAAACTCTCTCTTCATCTCTTCTGTTTCTAGACACATTTGTTAGAAACGACCCCCACATTGAGTAACTCACCCAAAATTGAGTAACTCTTAACTCAATTTTCACATTTTTTCACTTGGAAAACTACCACGATTTTATGTTAAATGCAATATGCATTCTATGTACTTTTCCATGTTCATTGGATACTCTCCATAACATAAAAATCAATTCCACTTTATTTAAAAATATCTCGTGGGGCATAGTTATTTGATAACTACAAAACATTAAAGAAGATTATAGAAACTATAATATTCTAAATCTTAGATTTAATGCCACATCAAACATATCCAGCCCATCTGCTAAATTTATCGAAACTCAATTTCGAATAACTCAAAACATGAATTTAAATGTTTAAAGTTTCTAACAGATTTGGCCCAAGTGACTCTTTGAAAAAAAAAAAAACCAAAAGAATTGTGACTTAGTCACCAATGATCAAGCCTCCTGGTTGAAATACAACGGTCACAATCCTTAGTTTTGAACCTAACAATCACTTCCCTTGATATAATCTCACGGGTCACACCTCTGGGTTACATCTCTCGATGTAACGTTAAGAGTCACACGTCTTTGCATACAAAATATGGTGACATTATAGAGAGTCACACCCATAAAACAATTAAGCATTGTGTCTATTGCAAAGTGACGTCTTTTTGCCCAACCATTGCAATTTACTAACCAAATTAACCTCTTTGAAATGGTATGGAATATAATGATCTCAAAGGACACAAATCATAGAGACGTGTCTATTAAGGCAACATTTCAAGAACAGTGTTTTCAAAATATTCAAACGGACGGTCACCTTTAGAAAGTCACATGCACTAGTTCATGTTTGCCATTCAAACAAAAAACCCACTGCCAAAAACAATTTCTAATTTTTCCTTTAGTGTTGGAATAAAGGTTTAAAAAGGCTTACTAGAAAATTGATATTGAGGATGTGATCACCTTAGACAATGGGTTTGTTGTGTTCAACTTTAGGGATGAGGACACGTTGGACTCCATTCTTGAGAACGGTAACATATTGTAATTAAAAAATGGCATCCTGCGATGCAACTTACTAAAAGCGTCTTCTCTAGTGTTCCTGTGTGGGTTAAATTCTACAATGTTCCCCTTGCATTATGGACAGATGATGGATTGAGTAGTATTGCTAGTGTTATCGGCAACCCTTTGTACCTTGATGATTTCACGCAAAATCATAGCAGATTGAGTTTGCTAGAGTGTGTGTTGAAGTGGATGCAATGAAGGAGATTCCCAAGTCCTTCGTAGTGAATTTGGGTTACGGAGAGCCATACGAAATCAGAGTAGAGGTTCCTTGGAAACCTCAAACCTGCAATGTTTGCAAGATCTTTGGTCATTCTACTAACTCTTGTACTATTAAGCCGAAAGTTTTACCTCCTTCAGTGTGGAAAGCCAAGGAAAGTGTAGGTCAAACTGTCCCAGTTGTTCAAGAGCAAAGTACCAGGGAGAGAGTAGGACAAGATGTCCCGGTTGGTCATGAGAGGAATGCAAAAGAGGGAGCAGTTAGCGAAAATAAGGATGACTGGGTAGAGGTGGTGAAGAGGAAAATTCAAACTCCGGGCTTGCCTTTGGTCAATTCCTCGTCTAGCCGTGTTTCTTCTACTTCTAATGCGTTTGGTGCTCTTGAGAATTGTGAGGATTCAGGAACCTCCTCCGATGTGGTGGTGTCACAGGTAGATGTGACAGGGGATGTATCTTGTGATACTACCCCAATTGGTTAGGCTAGTACTCAACAGGAGCCACCCCTCGTGGCTCTCCGTCGGTCTATACGGTTTCGAGAGCCTCCAAGAATTCCTTTGGATGGCGATTTCATTGGACCTAGGCACCAGTTGAACCCGGTGGTGGGTGATTCTTCAACTCCTTCATCCACTAGAGATCAAAACAAGAAGAAGCTCAAGGAAAAAATCAAGATGTTAAAGGGTTCAAGAGTTTAGCTCTTGAGGCTCGCATGACATTCATTTGTTTCGGTGTTTTTGTGTTTCCTTGTTGTGTGCTTTGAGCTTTGTTGGATATCTTTTGTTGTGGTTAGGTTTTTTTAGATTCTCTCTTTCCCTTCTTTTTTTCCTTGTCCTCCTGGGGTATACCCCTTGTAGGCTGTATATTCGGTTTTCCTTTTTTCTATTTCAAGCTAATTTATCCAAAAAAAAAAAAAAAGGGCTTACTGTGATATCCATTTATTTGATTCTAATAGTCACGTCTTTTGATATAAACTCAACAATCACACCTTTTAACTGAAATGCTCACGCCACTATGCATACATGTACTGATGCAATACCTTCACAGTTAAAAAATATATATACAATTGAAACGTGAAGTCCCATGGCCAATGAGCCCCATAAATGGCGCATAATTGCAAACGGTGCAGAGACAAAAACAATTATAAAAAAAATAAAAATGAAGGGACACCTTCATAAAAGAGCAAGGTGCAAATTAGAAACAATACGAAGGGATGTCGACGGTTTATCGTCTAACGCAATTTAACTAGGTATGAATAAAACAGTGAGAAGACTCTTATCAGAACACCAACAATTACAAACCATTCACAACCGTCAAAGAAGAAATGTAACAAAATGGGGACTGCCAATCGTTATCTCTCCTAATCGGAGCATACCCGCACGACTGCATTTTTTTTTCCCCGTAAAATTTCTTTTTATAGGGACTTCAATCCCTTCGTACCCTTGTGGCGCATCCCAAAGAACGACAGTAATAAAAAAAAAAAAAAAATGGTCGGCTCTGGTACAAACCGTTTCAAGCCAATCATAGCCAAACGTTGTATCTTTTCCAAAAGGGTTAATTTCACTAACCTCCCCTGAGGTTTGCATAAATGCCACTGCCCTCCCCTCTGGTTTCTGAAATTCCACTGCGCTCCCTTGCTTTAAAACTAAATGTCAGATACCCCCCCTTTCCGTCAATTCCGTTACAAAACCGTTAAGTCCATCTTTTTATCCCCATTTTACCCCTCCCTCTTACCCTCACAACTATAAATATAATACCCCACTCAAAAAACGTTAATTTTTTTTCTTTTAATTGTACACCATTTTTTTTATTTCCAGATTTTTCATGAATGACTTAATTTTCACTTTGGAAAAAAAAAAAATGTCCTTATAAAGTTTTAAAAAAAAAACTGTGAAAAAAATTTGCAAATTATCTAAGTTAAAGCCAAAAAAAATGGTGTACAATTAAAAGAAAAAAAAAATTAACGTTTTTTGAGTGGGGTATTATATTTTTAGTTGTGAGGGTAAGAGAGAGGGGTAAAATGGGGATAAAAAGATGGACTTAACGGTTTTGTAACGGAATTGACGGAAAATGGGGTATCTGACATTTAGTTTTAAAGCAAGGGAGCGCAGTGGAATTTCAGAAACCAGAGGGGAGGGCAGTGGCATTTATGCAAACCTCAGGGGAGGTTAGTGAAATTAACCCTTTCCAAAAAGATACCTGATATGTCCAAATATCAAATTAATGTGACCAACAGTCACAACTCTTGGAATCAACCTACCCAAATACTAAAAGTTTCAACATGCATCCGTCAAAAGTTTCACTCTTTATTTCCCATCATTTTTCCCCCCCTCATGTAGTACCCAAATGAGCACCCTAACAAAATAACGAAGACTTCTATAGGAAAGGAAAGGTCAATGCTCATGAAACCCATAAACCATACTCTTTCAAAGGTAGCTTTTAGACATAAATTGTCAAAATCAATGGAAATTTTCTTCCAAGATTCACGTCCGAAATGAGTACGTCAAAAACATATTCAAATTACCTTTACTGGCGGAATGGAGATTTAGCAATGCCTTGTGGAATCATCACTACTCATTATCCATTTTCTAACCGGTGCTACGTAGACGGAAACACACATTCAATGGCACATGAAAATTTTAAAACATTTGACAAATCACATAAAGATGTGATGTTTCGTCTATTCAAAAGCAAGTGGGGACATTTCTCAATTAATGTGTTGGTTCCCAAAAGACACTTCCAAAGTACTAACCAACCATTGTGTCCATTCTCTAGTAACACTTATTGCCTACATAGTAGTGCCGATTCATTTCGAGAAACTTAAAGGTGAAATGTATCAAATTTATCAAGACAATTTTTATTTTTATTTTTCCAGCATCATTTACCAAACGTCGCAACCAACCGATTGGAGTACAAAACACAAAGCACTAATATGAAGGAAGAATCACAGGTAAAATTTCATTATCAGGGCCATAAACATGAAATTTATCACTAATAAGGCAATTAATGCATGAGCACGCGGTACGTATTTTCAGAAGTACATGTAATTTCAAGTTTCTTATTCTACAGAAACATTTAGAGAGAAATTACGCAATCACAAAAAAGCAAACGAGAATGGTAATTAAACAGAAGTGAAAAACCATTACATTCTCTGAAATTTTATTAACCAGAAACATGCATAGTGATGTGACGGTTCAAAATAGGGAGACAACTTTTCAAATTTCACTAGCACTAGTTAGAACTGAGAAGAACCGGTTTAAGTTTCGACAAGGGACACTGCCAATTATGAGACTCATGCACATCATGAAAATTATCATCTTATTCATACTAAAGAATAACAACAGTTTTGATCAATATATCCGTGACAATGATATCACCTTCATGAATCCTTAAAAACATGGAAGAAACTTTTCAAGGCTTCATATTTTGGAAAGCAGACAATTAATATTAAACATAGTAAGCACAGATGCCGTAACATGAATCAAAAACAAATATGCCAATTCATGTATGAACAGTATTTCCGAATATGTGCATCCTGTTTTCCAGTTTCTTCTTCGTACACGAATAAATCAGTAATCTCAAAATGTAAACATGTGATTCTGTCTTAAGATTGTTGGAAAATATGTTTACTTTTTGTGAAAAACCGAAAATATGAATGCAATAAAATCGGAATGCAAAACCTGAAAATTGATGAAATAAACTGATGATCAAGGTGAGTGTATAATATTCTGTACTTAAGATAGATTCGCCCCCGCTACGGTACTTACGGTTTGCATGGACGTCTATCGCCCAGCACTACTTGATCGAACTCCCCACAGAAGCAGCACTACAATCGATGGGTCTGTTGAACCAAACTTGTGTCTGTACTCTCTCCAATGAAAGACTTCGACTCAATAAAAATGTAGAAAAATAAACTTTTGAAATGAATGAAAGATGCCATATATATAGGCAAATTGGTGACTTTACGAATAGTTATCAAAGAGAAGAGACACATCTGTTCACGAAAGGATGCGTCCGTCCACAGCGAACATGTGCCAATGAAAAGATGCAACTCCAACTCAAATCAATTTTCATTCACACTTTAAATAAAATATTATATCAAAATATTTTTCCAATAAGATCTGAGCCATTGATGCGCGAAACGGCCGGTGAACATGCATTCGAGAAAGAAACCCGAATGTCGGTTTTCAAGAATCAAGATGCCAAAAGTTGTTGTTGCCTTGTAACTAATAATTGGTGCAATGTATGTGTAGCATAGTAATAGAGATGTTTTGGCCATTTGTAAGTAGTAAGAGTCTCACACCTATCCCTGGTTTTTGGTCATGGTACAATTTTGGTGATATCAGTCTACTATGTCATTCCAGAGGTGTGAGCCACCAGCATGGTTGGACCATGCTATTGTTGTGATCATCCTTGTTAGTGTCCTCGCGAGGATGTTGAATCATGCTATTGTTACCTTCAGATTTGCAATAAATAAATTGTTGCTTGGTATAAATAACAAGAAACATTTTTTCTACACTGACACAAAGCTTGAAACTGCACTTTTGATGCTGTTAAGGCTCACCTAAAAACATGGTACTATATGGGAAAGTGACTAGGGAATGGAGAACGAACCAGACAATGGTCGAAGTTTGTTGATGCAAATGAAGCATCTTTGGGGTGTCAAACTTTTGTTTTGCTATCCTTGAACGTTGCGGGTATTAATTCGATCTACTCTTTTTGCAATCTTGGTCAGGTGACAACCCAAAATCGTTGTTTTCCTCTAGACTTGATTGCTTTTTGTTACGTTTCTTCCTACTCTTTGAACTCCACTTCCCTTGGCTCTCATCTACTAATAGTTCCACAATTTTGACCACAATATGACAATTTTTTTCATATCGGACATAAATAGCTTATTTGGAGAATGTTTCCAAATTAACTGAACTTTTTCTTTTACCTGTTACTGCGGTAGTGCTTCCATTACCATGGGACGATTCTGCAAACTTGGATTCTGGCTTTGTAACATCTTTTTGGATTACAGAACTTCTAACCATCTTCTTTTTTCACATCTCCAGTAAAATTTCTGGAATAAATGAAGGTTTCTTTTGTCAAAGATTGTGTAATGGCCCGAATTTTCGGCCATTTTATTTTATTTTTTCGAAGTAAGTTATATTTTTAAAATAAATAATAGGATTTATTTTGTTTCTTAAATATGATTATTTATTCCTAGTTACGTTTTGAACCCTTGATTTATCTAAAGTATGCTTAGGACCCTAATTATCAATGTTCCTACTTTCTAACCCTAACTCCATTACACTACTAATATATGAGTATTATATAAATATATACATAGAGAGGGATCCTTCACGGCCATTTCGTGCGGACCTCATGGATCAGGATCGAATCTCAACTATTCGAACTGTTCAATGTGTTTAAAATGTGTTTTTAAGGGTTTACGCAAGGAATCACGAAAAAAAAATGAGAAGGGTTTGATCCGAGTAGTTCTCGATAAAAACTATATATGTACAATTTTTTCGAAAACTGCTCGGATCAAGTCCTTCCGGGTCATTTTTTTGGTGATTCCTCGTATAGACCCTTAAAAACACGTTTTAAACACATTGAACGGTTCGGATTGTCGAAATATGTTCGTGAAAGTTGAGAAATGGGTGAGGTCCGCACGAAATCGTCTGTGAGGGATCCCCTGATTGGGACTTTGTATATATATACACACACGTCTTATACATGGATATATCTACCTACTACATTCTCTCTTCTCCCCACACAATTCAGACTTCAACCTACTTCCAACAAACCTCCACTCATCCAAATCACACCCCCTCACCTTCTCCTCTGCCCTCAACCACCCCCCATCACTCCTTCATGTCGTCCCCTCATCACTCCATTCTTCCTCTAACCCACCACTTCCTCCAATAAATACTCCCCTAAGCCGGTTCTATACACACACACTTCCACACTTCACATTTTCACTGAAAATAGAAAGGACAATGTAACAATGGAGTTTGAGAGAGAGATAGTAGAAAACCGACATTCAGGTTCCACCAAACCACTTGATCTCCTTCAAAACCGAGCTACAGAACATCCCACTCCCTTAGATCATAAAACAACCAACCGTTTGGGCCAAATCAAACTGAGGAGCTACACCCAATGCCGACGTCTGTTTTTTCACCAAATTCGCGTTGAAGCTAGTTCTTCGGAGGAGAGGTAGCATAGAATATTATTCCACTCTCCTTAAGTATATTAGACCCCACTTTTAGTGTAATGGTGGCCTGAGATGAGCCCATGCGAAGAAACCCGAAACTATAATTTTCTGCTCGAAACTATGCGCAACCCCATATTTTTGCGTCCGTAGGTATTTAGTTCACGGCCACAATTTACGTTAACAACCAAAAATTTCCATTTGAAGAAGTGATGTACATATGATAAGAAAGCTTAGCTGTGAACACGTAGCACTAAAATTGGTAGATTTTGAACACATGCATGCCTAATCTGTTAGCTGCTGTAATGTTAGATTAATTGCTAATATGTTTAGAAATTAGGATATCATTATTATAATGGGTAGGCCTATGGAGATGCTTATAATATGTCATATTAATTGCTAAAATGTTTAGAAATTAGGATATTATTATTATAATGGGTAGGCCTATGGAGATGCTTATAATATGTCAGATTAATTGCTAATATGTTAAGAAATTAGGATATCATTATTATAATAGGTAATTTATTTAAGGAATAAATTACCATAATAAGACCTATGGAGGATGCTTATGAAGAAAGTTTTACTAAATCAGTAAGGATAATAGAGTAAAAATAGGAGTTCTCTTAAGAGCTATAGAAAATTTAATTAGTTTAAACAAGTTTGTGATTAAAAGACTTATGTAAACTTGCACGAGTGAGTAAAGAAATTACTACATAGTATGTAGAAACAAGAATTTTATAAAAGAAAGTATTATTTCCTAAGAAATTAACTCTACTGTGTTAGCTATTGAATTTCTAACAAAATGAATTACACTTTAACTTTTTTTATTTTATTTTAAATCTCATAGTTTTATATCAAGCTTCAGTATGTTCATATATGGTAAAAATTTAACGTTAAGCCCTAGGGAACTCTAAGTTAACATTTGAAAACCCCAGACTTTTCATAAAATATAGGAGTAGTATTTAATTCTCATAGTCCTTAAGTCTTGATAAATTACTCTCCGACCCTAGTTTTATAATTAGCACTTGAAATTCCTAAGCCTAGATATTACGAAAATTACTCGAGGCTCACGAAACATTAATTCAATCTATAAAGAGCTGTAGTCATAAAATCTATTCATGTACTACTAAATTACCATGAACCCAAAATGCCACACGGACAAATCCTAACAAATTTATGTGCTATCCTTCAACGTTTATATTGTGGTTACTATTTGTTTTCCAATTACATGTTCAAGATGAGGCATGATATTGAGAATGTTAGATTGGACTTAGGATCACTAGGATTGTAGTACATACGTTGGAGAGTACATAGACGTTACTAGGTTAGAGGGAATTGGAAGGTAAAAGGAGTGCCTGGTCAGCGGAATCAAAGCTTGGTCAGCCGAAAGGTCCCACATTTTAGGTCACAAACTTGTTTACTCACTCATGCAAATTTACATAAGTCTTTTAATCACAAACTTGTTTAAACTAATTAAATTTTCTATAGCTCTTAACAAAACTCCTATTTTTAGTCTATTATCCTTACTGATTTAGTAAAACTTTCTTCTTAAGCATCTCCATAGGTCTTATTAAGATAATTTATTCCTTAACAAATTACCTATAATAATAATGATATCCTAATTTCTAAACATATTAGCAATTAATCTAACATATTATAAGCATCTCCATAGGCCTACCCATTATAATAATGATATCTTAATTTCTAAACATATTAGCAATTAATCTAACATTACAGTAGCTAACAGATTAGGCATTCATGTGTTCACAGCTAAGCTTTCTTATCATATGCACATCACAACTTCAAAAGGAAATTTTTGGTTAACGTAAATTGTGGCCGTGAACTAAATACCTACGGACGCAAAATTAAAGGGTTGCGTCCGCAGCCTACAACATAGTTTCGAGCAGAAAATTATAGTTTCGGGTTTCTTCGCATGGGCTCATTTCAGGCCACCATTACCCTAAAAATGGGGTCTAATATACTTAAGGAGAGTGGAATAATATTCTATGCTACCTCTCCTCCGAAGAACTAGCTCGAACGTGAATTTGGTGAAAAAACGGACGTCGGCATTGGGTGTAGCTCCTCAGTTCAGTTGGTTGTTTTATGATCTAAGGGAGTGGGATGTTCCGTAGCTCGGCTTTGAAGGAATTCAAGTGGTTTGCTGGAACCTGAATGTCGGTTTTCTACTATCTCTCTCTCGAACACCATTGTTACATTGCCCTTGCTATTTTCAGTGAAAATGTGAAGTGTGGGAGTGTGTGTGTATAGAACCGGATTAGGGGCGTATTTATTGGAAGAAGTGGTGTGTTGGAGGAAGGATGGAGTGTATAGGTGTGTAAGTGATGAGGGGACGACATGAGGGAGTGATGGGGGGTGGTTGAGGGCATGGGACAACGTGAGGTGGTGTGATTTGGATGAGTGGAGGTTTGTTGGAAGTAGGCTGAAGTCTGAATTGTGTGGGGAGGAGAGATAATGTAGTAGGTAGATATATGCATGTATAAGACGTGTGTGTATATATATATATATATATGTGGTTCCACTTCCTATCCGGACTTCCGGACCTCTGTGATCTGAGCATTTTTTTGACGATCCGAACCATCCAATGTGTTCAAAAGGTGTTTTCAAAGGTCCATGGGGGAAAATCTTCAAAAACAAATACCGGGAAGGGCTTGATCCAAGCAGTTTTTCGCAAAAACTATAATAGTTTTTGCGAAAAACTGATTGGATCAAACCCTTCCGGGTATTTTTTTTTTTGAAATTTCTCGCGTGGACCCTTGAAAACACCTTTTGAACACGTTGGACGGTTCGGATTTCCCAAAAACAATTTTTAACGTGAAAAAATTACATTTTTTCTTATTCGGGAGGTCCTTACTAGAAAATTTGCCTATATATATATATAAATTCCCAATCGAGGGATCCCTCATAGACGATTCCGTGCGGACCTCACCCATTTCTCAACTTTCATGATCAAATTTCGACGATCCGAACCGTTCAATGGGTTTAAAACGTGTTTTTAAGGGTCTACGCGAGGAATCTCCAAAAAAATGACCCGGAAGGACTTGATCCGAGCAGTTTTTGATAAAATTGTACATATATAGTTTTTTATCAAGAACTGCTCGGATCAAACTCTTCTCATTTTTTTTGGTTATTCCTCGCTTAGACCCTTAAAAACATATTTTAAATACATCGAACAGTTCGGATCGTCAAGATTCGATCCTGATCCATGAGATCCGCACGAAATGCCCGTGAAGGATCCCTCTCTATGTATATATTTATATAATACTCATATATTAGTAGTGTAATGGAGTTAGGGTTAGAAAGTAGGAATATAGATAATTAGGGTCCTAAACATAGTTTAGATAAATCAAGGGTTCAAAACGTAACTAGGAATAAATAATCATATTTAAGAAACAAAATAGATCCTATTATTTCTTTTAAAAATATAACATACTTCGAAAAAATAAAATAAAATGGTCAAAAATTCGGGCCATTACTCAATCTGTGACAAAAGAAATCTTCATTTATTCCAGAAATTTTACTGAAGATGTGAAAAAAGAAGATGGTTGGAAGTTCTGTAATTCAAAAAGATGTTACAAAACCAGAATCCAAGTTTGCAGAATCGTCTCATGGTAATGGAAACACTACCGCAGTAACAGGTAAAAGAAAAGTTCAGTTAATTTAGAAACATTCTGCAAATAAGCTATTTATGTCCGATATGAAAAAAATTGTCATATTGTGCGCAAAATTGTGGAACTATTAGTAGATGAGAGCCAAGGGAAGTGGAGTTCAAACAGTAGGAACAAACGTACCAAAAAGCAAGCAAGTCTAGAGGAAAACAACGATTTTGGGTTGTCACCTGACCAAGATTGCAAAAAGAGGAGATCGAAATAATACCTGCAACGTTAAGGATAGCAAAACAAAAGTTTGACACCCCAAAAATGCTTCATTTGCATCAATAAACTTCAACCATTGTCTGGTTCGTTCTCCATTTCCTAGTCACTTGCCCATATAGTACCATGTTTTTAGGTGAGCGTTAACAGCATACAAACTGCAGTTTCAAGCTTTGTGTTAGTGTAGAAAAAATGTTTCCTGTTATTTATACCAAGCAACAATTTATTTATTGCAAATCTGAAGGTAACAATAGCATGATTCAACGTCCTCGCGAGGACACTAACAAGGATGATCACAACAATAGCATGGTCCAACCATGCTGGTGGCTCACACCTCTGGAATGATATAGTAGACTGATATCACCAAAAATTTACCATGACCAAAAACCAGGGATAGGTGTGAGACTCTTACTACTTACAAATGGCCAAAACAACTCTATTACTATGCTGCACATACATTGCACCAATTATTAGTTACAAGGCAACAACAACTTACTTTGGCATCTTGACCAGGGATGGAGCCGGGGAGGGGCCAGTAGGAGCGGTTGCCCCTGCGAGGGGAAAGAAAATGTCTAGTATCATATAGAAAAAACAAAATTTCCAATGAATTATATAGGTTCGCCCCGTCTCGAATACATATTCTCCCCTGTGTAGTGAAGTTTCTAGCTCCATCCCTGATCTTGAAAACCGACATTCGGGTTCCTGTCTCGAATACATGTTTGCCGGCCGTTTCGCGCATCAATGGCTCAGATCTCACCTCTTTAAAGTGTATCTGAATTGTCTATTGTTTGATGCAATCTGAGCCGTTGATGCGCACGCGAGTGGGGTTTGGCAGGGCCTGTCGACGCCTCGGATAGCAGGCCCCCCTGGGTCCAAGAACTTGAGGTGCAAAGCACGTGCACCACTACTAGTGCCCCTAAATATCGATCGGAAAAGAGATAAAAACAAAGGCCCAAAGAGGAAATAAAACAATTAGCCCAAAAGTGTATTTGTTAGCCTTTCCATTTGGTTGATGGGCCAGGGCTGCAGTTTTTTCTCTTTTCTTTTTGCTTTTTGAAGCCAGGGCTGCTGTTAATTTTTTATATTTGATCACACTTGGAGGATACTCCTGCATACTAGTTTAGCACCAACTAGATGGTTCACCACACCAGCTCAACATATTGACATTAAACTGACAAATTACGTAAAGTTTTTTTTTTTTGATAACTAGGTGTCCGGGCACAAAAAAACAAAAGAACCCGAGTCTTGGGATTTTTTATGGACTCCGGTAGAATATCAAAATGAGACATTTTTTTGGGTCAACGGCCAACTGTTTGCACAAATGAATCTTTGAGGGACCTTATGCCATGTGTTAAGTAACTTAATTACAAGCCCAAATTTTCCGAGCGATGTCAACAATATGTAGTATCAACGAATATATCACAATCTTTCATGGGCCGACTAGGCGATTATGAATGAGATGATATATATCTCATAAGATGACCGATTCAATGGGATTAACCCCAATAATGCATACTCTCTTCTCTTTTTGTTTTTTGAACAAATATCCAAATACTCTACCACCTTCTCCTTGTTTTTATAAATCACATGTCTTCTTTTTGATATGTCATCCTATAATTCTTATTTGGTAACCTATTAACCAAATACGATGAAAGAAACCACTCTTCTACTTTCCTTGTTATTTCTTTCATGTATGAAGCAACATGGTTGGAGACTTGGATCAGAATGAAGTAATTAACAAAAGAAAGGAAATAATGTCATTATGGCATTACCCACTTCCATTCCCTCAAGACACACAAGTAACATGGTATGTACCAACCACCAACACCCCCCAACATTATTCTTTAGTCTTTCCTTCCAAGTTCTTCGACAATATACCCATAAACCTAATTGATTTTCATGGCACAGTCACACAATACAGATGCGGGAATTCTCACCACAAGTTAAATAAGCAACTAATTATCACATAACCAATAAATAGTAATAAATAAAACCCGGTCCAGTGAGCAGGGACGGAGCCAGAAATTTCACTACGCAGGAGCAAATTTTTTTCCCAAAAAACTTTGTAGGGGTGAACCTATATAATTCATGTGAATTTTTTTTTCTTTCTATATAATACTAGAAGTTTTTTTTTCCCCCTTACAGGGGCGACCGCCCCTACTGGCCCCCCTCTAGCTCCATCCCTGCTAGTGAGATCAGTGGAATATACGACAGGTAGTATCGGGAAGTCGCATTCTAACGGCTAAACATGAAAATCACAGGAAGGAATCAAACACTAAAAAAAAAAAAAAAATCATTTTCTCGCCAAACCTTGTGTTTGACCGCCTCTTCAGAATGCTCCAACTTTCCAATATTCTTGCAGAAATCCACTGAAAGAAACTCAAGTCTGTTACTTTAATAAAGTAAGAACCTCTTGGTGATCCAGATGACTGATCAAAGATCCATAAATCTCAGTAATACTCCAAGATTCACTTTAAACAACATTCTAAACTTCCGATCGATTCAATTTTTCTGATCAATTGACTTTTCCAAACTTCATGGGTCCAAAAATTATTCAGCGCTCTTACGTGGAGCTATTGTAGATTCCTATCCATCACACATCAGCTTGAGAAGTGGGGTTTCACCCTGAAATGTGCCATGACAAGAAAACATAGAGCAATACATTTTGTTCATGGATCCTGGGATCCTATAGGGCACTTCCTGTAGTGCACATCCGGACCATCCTATCCACTATCGTTGGTTTAGATTCACAGATCGCACTATTAGTGGTAATAGTTAACAAACATATCTAATCATTAACTGTCGAGATAGACGGTGCGGATATGTACTACAAAATGCACTACAGGAAAGTTAAAAGTATAAAAGAAAAGGGGGAAAAAAAAAAAAACCCCCAAATAAGAATTCTACGATTAAGTCAATATAGAGAAGTATATGCACTAGTAATTTCAGACAATCACTGTAGTCTATTGTATATTAGCATTACCACCTAAAAAAACATTATCAAACTCATTTCTTATTTTTTCGGTAAAAATTAAATCTGGGTTCTTGGTTTTCCTATAAAGAGATGTTAATTTCTCGACAGAATCAATATGTAGTTTATTCTAAGAGGAAGGGTTCGAATCTAAATGAAGCAATGTGTTCAATCGAAGCAAAAGAGATTTTTCATCTTTTTCCCCAATGATTGGTGGTTTGCTGTTACAATTTTCCCTTTATTAGCATGAGAAGCGGGGTCCATAAGAAAGTATGATGGGTTTCACACCCTTAAACCTGCCATGAAAAAAAGAACTTCGGCTATATTTGGATAATCGGCCGGAATCTTGAGAAAGAATAGAAATATGATTACTATGAGTCAAATTTCTGAGAATTTGATACCTTGAGTAGTTTCATTTCGGTATTTGGATTAGTTTAGTAGTCTTATGCAAAAAACATTTATTTTGAAAATTTATCAAAGTAAAAAAAAAATTAATGTTTGAGCCATGAATCTCAGATTACCATGGGATAATGGAGGGATCAAATTCCCAATTAGTTTGGGGATATGATTCATGGTTGAATATATCATCTGCAATCACATTCTTATTCATTGCCTCTTCTAAACATCGGAATCATGAAAATATGGCATCACATTCTCATTCATGTCTTTTTCAGACGTGGTTATCATGGAATAAGGCATCACATTCTCATTCGGTCATTCCTCCTCAAGATTCTGGCCATCAAACTGAGCTAGAGTAATACAATTTGTTCACATACGTAAAAGGTGGCTGAACATTAGCTAATTTCAGAAAATCTGTAATCTATTGTATATTTACATTACAACCTGAAAAACATTATCAAACTCAATTCATATTTTTTCAACAAAAATTAAATACGGGTTCTTTGTTTTCAAAATAAAGAGATGTTAATTTTTAATTGAATCTATATGTGTTTTATTCTATGAAGAAATGTTCGAAATCAAACATGAAGCAATGTGTTACAATCGAAGCTGTTTGGGACTGAGCTGATCTATCCTCAGCTCAGGCCATAAGGTCAGCTCATCAGGATAAAGGAGCTCGGCCACGGAGAGTCTGAGCAATTCAACAGGAAGTCGTGAGTCTCCTCGGACCTAATACGACGAGACCTTGTAATTAAACAGGAAAACCCCAAGGGGTTCAAAGGACTTATCCAAATGTAAAGGGATAGAGTCCATCCTAAATAGAAGACATGGAGCCATATAAATCTCCAAGGGATAAACCTAATCCTCCGAAAAACACGACTCCATATTCCAATGGGACTCTACTACTCCAATTGCTGATAAAAGCGACTAACAGGGTCTTACGAAGGTATGTAACACAATCCATTCAATACTCTCCATTCCACCATCTGATTTACCAACGACTGACTTAGGCATCGGAGGCTATTCGGTCGGCACCACGCCGGTGGTCTAGTTTTTACTCTGTTTTGCAGGTCGTTGATCGAAAAGTGACGGAAATTGCTTCATCAATTGGCACCGTCTGTGGGAAACGTCTTTTCCTAACGGTGAACTTTTTCTGTGCATGGTAACTACTCGATCGATGGCTTCACAACGAAAAACGGAAGATCCCCTGGCAGTGACACCGGAGATGTACACCACGCTTCAACATCAGATGGAGATATTAACTACGACGCTGCAAGAAACGCAGCAGCAAAATCAAGAATTGCGGAATCAGCTCCAACGTTCAGAGGGGCCACAGGGTACTAACCCTCAACCCTCAAACAATGTACACAACAGCCGTTCCCAGAGAGCGAAGGGTGATTAGGGGAGCCAAAATCAGGACAATGGGAGGCAAGATCGAAGGGCTCAGGATCACCCAGAAGACAAAGATGATCCTCTTTCTCTTATCAAAGCCCAGATAGAAAGCCTTGCAAAGCAAGTAAGAGGAAAGGCCCCTACCACGGTAGATGAGCTAGTCCAAAATACAGATTCTCCATTTACACCAGAAGTAATGAGGGAGCCCCTCCCGCGGAAATTCAAGATGCTGCACCTTGATACATGCACCTTGACCAAAGATCCTCCTGTTACCGTTGCCGAGCTCATGCTAAGAGCTCAGAAACACATGAATGCAGAGGATGCTCTGAACGCACGGCGTTCAAGAGATGACAACAACGATTTCAGCCCCCATCAAACGGGACGAAACAAGAAGCGCAAAAGAGAGCAAGCAGGGTCAAACAAGGATCTAAGGGCCAGAAAGACTGATCAAAGGAGCTCGGCCAAGAAGGGAAACCCTTTGGAGAACTACCAACAGTTTACACCACTCATTGCCACGGCGGAGCAGATCTTGGACGACTAACATGATGATCCTGACCTTAAATGGCTAGGAAAGCTACGATCTGACCCAAGCAGGAGGTCAAAAGACAAATGGTGTAGGTTTCACAACGATCACGGTCACACAACCGACGACTGCATCGACTTGAAGCAACAGATTGAAAGGCTGATCCAAAGAGGTCGTTTAAGACGATTTGTGAAAAACCAAAAGCCACCAAGAAAGGAGGAACGCCCCAAAAACAACTAGAACAAAGAGAAGATTCAGAATACTCCCCTTGGGGAGATAGTGGTTATCCATGGAGGACCAGGCATTGGAGGAGAATCAAATAGATAAAGAAAAGCTCACTTGCGGAAACTCCGTCAAGAAGAGTCGTACGAGGTCAACATGGTCAAAAGGCCGAGCAAAATAACCAAACTAGGGCGACCACCCATTATCTTTTCGGAAGAGGACGAGGAAGGAATAAGCTATCGGCATGATGACCCGCTTGTGATTAGCATGGTCGTAGCTATTTATAGGATAAAAAGGATACTAGTGGATACGGGGGCCTCAACAGATATATTATACTACTCCTCGTTCCTACAGCTCGGAATAGAAAGGGGACGGCTAAGGCAGGTAAAGTCCTCTCTTATTAGATTTTCGGGAAAGACCATCATACCCAAGGGCAAAATCGCACTCCCAGTTACAATTGGGCTAGAAGTGAATTCGATAACCTGTATGGTCGATTTCCTAGTGGTGGACAGCCTGACAGCTTATAATCTGATAGTTGGGAGGTCACTCCTAAACCAGATAGGAGCGGTAGTATCAACATACCACTTGAAGATGAAAATTCCAATTGGAGAATGCATTGCAGAAGTAAGGGGGAGCCAGAAAATAGCTCGGGAATGCTATAACTGCATTTTGAAGAGCTCGCAAGAAAACCCCATTGAAATTTACTCAGCAGAAGGTATTAATGTACATGATGAGGATAAACTAGTTCAAGGAGAACCAGTTGAAGATCTTGTGGAAGCAGAGCTGGAACCAGGCCGACCTGAGCGAGTAGTTAAGCTCGGTGGCGCCTTGAAACCTCAAGCAAGGTCAGAGCTCCTGGAGTTTTTGCGAGAAAACAAGGTGTTTTTGCATGGTCACACGACGACATCCCAGGCATTGATCCAAGGATCATATCCCATAGGCTCGAGGTAGATCTAGACTACCGACCTATGAAGCAAAAGAAGAGGACTTTCGCACCAGAAAGGAACAAAGCAGCAGCAGAGGAAGTTGAAAAGTTGATAAGAGCAAAGTCAATTCGAGAAGTCTATTACCCAGACTGGTTGGCTAATGTAGTAAATAGAGGATGTGCATCGACTTCACCGACCTTAATAAAGCATGTCCAAAGGACAGCTTCCCTCTCCCCAGAATAGATCAGTTGGTGGACTCCACAGCTGGACATGAGCTCTTAAGCTTTATGGATGTCTTTTCAGGCTATAACCAAATCCAGATGTATGAGGACGACGAAGAAAAAGCCGCATTCATCACCGATAGAGAACTTTATTGTTATAAGGTTATGCCATTCATACTTAAAAACGCAGGAGCGACCTACCAAAGACTGGTCAACCAGATGTTTAAAGCTCAAATTGGCAGGAACGTGGAGGTATATGTGGACGATATGTTGGTAAAGAGCACAGCTCGGAGTCAGCACAGGGATGACCTGCAGGAAACATTTGATGTGCTCAGAAAGTACAAGATGAAGTTGAATCCTTCAAAATGTGCATTCGGAGTGGCCTTAGGAAAGTTTTTGGGCATCATGGTTTCACAAAGAGAAATAAAGGCCAACCCGGAAAAGATCAGGGCTATACTAGAGATGCGCCCACCAAAATCAACAAAAGAAGTTAAAAAACTTATAGGGTGTGTGGCCGCCCTAAGCCGTTTCGTATCTAAATCAGCTGGTAAATGTCAACCATTTTTCAAGATTTTGAAGAAGGCTTTCCAATGGATACCAGAGGGAGAAAAAGCTTTTAAGGAACTCAAGGAGTAACTACAATCACCACCTCTGCTCAGCAGGACTAAGCAGGAAGAAGATCTATTCCTCTAAACCGCGGTGTCACCTCATGCAGTCAGCTCGGTCTTAATCATGGAAGAAAATGGAGTTCAGCACCTCGTGTACTATACGAGTCGAGCTCTCAGAGGACCTGAAACCAGGTACCCAAGAATTGAGAAGATGGTGTTTGCAATTGAAACATCAGCAAAAAGATTAAGTCCCTACTTCTAAGCTCATTCGATCAAGGTATTGACTGACCAACCATTTAGGAGAGCATTGCACAACCCAGAGACCTCAGGTCGACTGATTCAATGGTTGATAGAACTGGGGGAGTTTGATATCACCTATCAACCGAGAACTGCTATCAAAGGCCAAGTTTTGGCAGATTTTGTGGTAGAATATACCTACCCGGAACCAGGTCAGCCCAGCCAAGAAGAGACCAAACCATGGTTCTTGCTTGTTGATGGGTCAAGGACGAAGATAGAAAGCGGAGCAGGGCTGGTGTTACAAAGCCCAGAAGGGAAAAAGTTCAAGTATGCACTCAGATTCAGATTCCAAGCGATCAGTAACAAAGCAGAGTATGAAGCCCTGATAACGGGATTGCAACTTGCGAGACCTATTGGTAGCAAGTCCTTAGCTGTCATAAGTGACTCTCAACTGGTTGTTCGTCAGGTTAATGGGGAGTACGAAGCCAAAGAGGAAAATGTGGAAAAATATTTGAAGTGTGTGAAAGAGTTGGTCAAGAGTTTCCAAGCATTCAACATCTCGCAAGTCCCAAGGGAAGAGAACATGGAAGCAGATCAGCTCGCAAGGCTGGCACGGCCATCGAAGATCTGATACCCATTGGTGTGCTAATGCAATACTTGGACGCTCCAAGTATCGCAAGGCCTGTCGATGAAGTGCAAGTTGTGGAATATGGTGGGACTTGGGCTGATCCCATAGTCCGATATATCCAAGGTGGTGAGCTCCCAGGTGACAAAATCCAAGCTAGAAGGCTAAAAATCAAGGCTGCAAGGTATGCCCTGATGGGAGATGTGCTTTATAGAATGAGCTTTACCCTCCCCTATTTTAAATGTTTGGTTTCAGCCAAGGCCGAGTAGGCTATGACTGAGGTCCATGAAAGAATCTGCAGAGGTCATCACAGGGGAATAACATTGGCTTATAAGCTGGTCAGACTAGGTTACTATTGGCCCACTATGCAGCACGACTGCATGGAGATGGTGAAGAAGTGTGACAAATGCCAAAATTTGCCAACATATCACATAAGTAGCCAACTTTCCTAGTCCCAATGAGAGGTCTGTGGCCCTTCGCTCAATGGGGATTAGACCTGATAGACTCACTTCCCAAGGGTAAGAGCCAAATTCAACACGTTGTGGTGGCTGTGGACTACTTCACAAAGTGGGTGGAAGAAAAGGCATTAGCCAAGATTACGACAAAAGCCATCACTAACTTCATTTGGAAGAACATTATTTGCAGGTTTGGTTTGCCCAGGGTGTTCGTAGCTGACCAGGGAAAACAGTTCGACAGTGCAGAATTTAGAGATTACTGTGTTCCCAAGGGAATACATGTGCATTATACCTCTAAGGCTCACCCAAGAGCAAATGGGCAGGCCGAGGTGACAAATAGGGAGATAAAGAAGGGGATCAAAAAGAGGTTGAAGGCAGCAAAGGGAGCCTGGCCAAAAGAACTACATTCAGTCCTATGGGCGTACCGAACAACGCCAAGAAGAGCAATAGGAGAAACACCGTATTTATTGGCTTCTGGAGCAGAGGCTGTGGTCCCCATAGAAGTGGAATTGCTCAACTATCGCACGGCCTCGTTTAATTACCCAGAGAATGAAGAAGACCTCAGAACTGAGCTAGATCTGGTCGAAGAAAAGCGAGAAGCAGGCGCCGCAAGAGTGGCAGTGTACCAACAAAGGGTGGCTAAGTACTATGATGCTCAAGTGAAGCCCAAGAGTTTCCAGCCATATGACCTAGTTCTACGCAAAGTTGATCCCACAGGGAAAAAGGTCGGAAAACTAGGACCAAATTGGGAAGGGCCTTACAAGATATTGAGACACACAAAGGATGGAGCTTACATGCTTGCTACAATGAAAGGAAAAGAGGTGTCAAACTCCTGGAATGCCGAGCACCTTAAGAAGTATCATGTTTAATTCATTAATCGCATTTAAGTTAGATGAACTATTGAAATCTTAGCAGTTGCAAATTGTTTTTAAACCTTTATCTTTATTCTTACATTTATAAGAAGTATGGAATAAGAGTTATGGTCATTTACCCATATTTTGTGCAATTTTTTAAAATGAGCTCAGCTCATAACTGAGCACAGGTCACAAAAGTCAGCTCAGCAATAGTAATTCCAGTAAGTGAATTGACCATCCCAACTGGTTCAGCCCTTAAAACAAAAGGTCTGAAAAGCCAAAGGCTATAAGTCCGAGATAGTGGCCAGAAGCCCAACTCTGCCCAGTTCTACGAATCTGGAGTCCAATACGAGCTCGAGACTAAAACTAAAAGACCGACCTTATAAATGAAATAAGTTCGGCACTCTTCAAAAGAAACCTTGGGGAGTTCTCACTAAAAGTGCTAAAAGGTAAAAGTACCTAAAAAGGCCATACCCCAAAACAGCTCAGCAACGAGCTTGGCACGTGCATACAAAAAACGCAAAGAAAATTGGACCCTTAGCTCCACCAAAAATAAGTATGATGTTGTCAAGAACAACCTTACATTGGGGAGAAAGGAACAGGGCAAATACGAAGAAACTTAGCTCAGGTCATTAAGCAAAGAGCCTGCAGGAAAGTGCTCATGCAAATAGCAAACATCGAATGTGCCAAAGGCATACAGCACACGAGCACCAATTGTTCATGCGGTTTGTGTAAGTGTTAAGCGTGCACAACAGGTTTTAACCCTACTCGTGGTAAATGTTAAGCTGTCACCAACACCCTAACACTTAGGGGAGTAAGCCGGGTGAACAAAGTGAGCTCTTACAAGCAACAAAGGTAGCAATTAATCTGTGGTGTTATGCAAATAGCTCGGAAGCGCATATCCTATCACAAGTACATTATTGTCATAGAACAAACGCTTGGGGTAAAAAGGGAAACTCATAGAAAGCGGCTCATTCAACAAAATTAAAACACAAATTCAAGCAGAGCTACAACAGTCGGTAAATCCCACGAGGGCTAAATTTTTACATCCCGAAATCAACATACTTACAGCATTGTAGCAAAACTTAAACAAACTACAGCAAAACGATTCAACAAGACAAAACTCCCAGAGCAATCTAAGGCTGTGGAGGATTGGTTTCTGATGGAGTAACCTTTGATGCGTTTGGCTTAGAAGATGGAACCTTGGGCTGACCACCAGCAAGGTCGGTCTGAGGGGTACCTCCAAGGTCCCAACCAAGAGCAGTCTCTTCCGTAGGTTTGGAGGTGACATCATCTTCAACATCGTCCCCGACTTCCATCATTGAGGCTGTATCATCCTCTGGCTCTATCGCTGCAAAATCCATGGAGGGAAAGTTTTTGCTGCAGATGCGCTTGCACTCTGTAAATCCATCATAAAACCATGTTGTTGACATTTTGCTGTACTCTTCTGACTCCAGAAATTCTTTGATGACCAGCCGGCGAGCATCTGTCATCTTGTCAGATAGCTCAGCGTTCTTCAGCTCGAGCTCCTCTTTCTCTCTCTGAACAATGGCAAGTTGAGTCTTCCTAGCATCCACCGCCTTCTGCAGACCCTCCACCTTTCTTAAAGCTTCATTACGAGCACCCTCGGCTATGAGCCTGTCAGTCTTGGCAGCGCCAAGCTCACTGGAGAGCCTCCTGTTCTCAGCAACAAGTTTTTCCTGAGCTGTTCTCTCTGGGAAGCAACGACGGCATAACTCCTAGTAAGGTGGAGAGCTCGAATCGCGGCCTACAAAAAGAAAGATGTCAAAATAAATTGGGTCAATATGAAAGCTAGCAATAAGACGTCAGGTAAAAAGGAGCTTCAACGGAATAAGGTACATGTCCAAGATCGACAACAAGCTCGGTACCCAGGATCTAGCCATCCGTATCCCCCAAGACTTGATCGTCAGCAGGACAAGCAAGATATTTGACCCTCTCTAAGCAGAACTTTCTATCGAGCAGTATGGAAGGGCCATCATTTTGTTGCTGTAATGTGGCATCTGACGGACCAGAGCCTTCGATGTTTTTTTGCTTCTTAGCAGCTTGGTCGTCCCATGGTGTCGTGCGGTGGTGTAAAAAAATTTCAGTTCGTTTTCTATGAAAAATAGTGGCCAGCTAGGTCCAAAAACAATATAGGTGATTATTTTTAGGTGCTAGCTAGGAGGGGCCTCCCCTCAAGTTGGTAGAGACAACGCTTTTGGATGAGAGAGTTTTACCTTTGCAAGAAAATTTCTCCCGAGAGTTTTTGAACGCACCAGCTTCTTTCTTTGAACTCTTGAACAACCTGGGAAACAGCACTCCGAAACCGAGTGGAGAGCTTTTAACAAGACCGTAGGGTACGGGCTAAGAACAAATGATGGTTTTTCTGGGCTTGGGGAGTCTTGGCAGCGGCGGCTTCAAGAGTTTTTAACAGAGTGTTCAGAAATTACCTTTAATTCTACTAGCTTAACCAATCAGTCGTATCTTCACAAAATTTCATATACTAGTGTGTATAATGCGACCTCAAAAATACAAAACACGTAAAACGTTGTAATTGTTTCCAATTTTTTTTATATTTTTACCAAAGCAAAATCAAACAGGAGCATAAATATGCTTATTTTTTTTTAGGAAATTATGTAGCGAATACGTTTGCACGGATCTTTTTAAACATATGTTTTTATTTTTGGATTGTCTGCTCTAAGAAAAACTACACCATAACGATACCAATAGATATTTTTTCCTCTCCATTTTTTTGTTATTAAGATGTCTATCTTGTTTTGAGATGGTATATTAAGTATTCAATTGTAAATCACTTGAATTGCAGTGTGTTTTGTTTATAGTATAGGACTAAGTGTTCAAACAAAATATTAGATAAAATTACTAGATGCAATATAACAACAAAATAAAAAAGCGTGTTCAATTAACTACATTTTCTTATATGTGGTATTACCTATGATTGGGCTATAACGGGATGTAATTTAGGTTGTTCAAAATAGACTGATTTGTTGGTGGGTGTTCATTTAATTTTGCACTGGGTATTCATTTATATTTTAGTTGGGTGTTCAAAACATGAACTAACCTAAAATTTGTTCAAATTTTTACATGTATTATTAGTACAAATTTTTTTTTCGGGTAGTCATGTGACCATCCACCCCGTAGGGTGGAGCCGCCAGTGAGTCTTGGATAGCTTTTCTTTTTCTTGTTTCAGTAGGGTATTTTTATGGTGTCAAACCCAGGAGGAGAGGGATGAGGTTGGGAGCATTTTTTGGGTAGACTTTTCAGAGGTTTTTCTCATGGTTTTCTGATGATTCGTCAATCCCAAACATCATGGGTATTTATAGAGAACTCCGGCTGAGCCTTTTCTTGGCGATTACGCAAGGTGATGTCGAGCTACGAGCTATGGTGGGTAGCTATGGTGGGCTACGAGCTATGGTGAGCTACGAGCTATGATGATCTCAGGAACCAAAAAATTGCAGAGATTCCATCAAAAATTGCGGCTAGAAATCGCACCGCATTTGGGGCACCGCCATAGGGCGGGGCAGTTGGCACACTGCCGTGTGTGGATTATACACTGCTGCACGGCAGTTCTTAGCCATGGCACGACAGTTTTGCTCTTGGTTTCAATGCCGTGCAGTGGTCTACCATTGCCATGCTCCGAATCCTCTTGCCAACATTGATTTTCCTGGGCTCCGAAAGCTCGTGTGTCCAAAATTCTCTCGTTTTGATCTCGTTTTGATCATCGGGGAATTTTAATACCATCGTGGATAAAAATTAGGGTGTCTACACACCCATATCGCTAACTACCTTCACACACACAACACATGAAACATTCCACATTTCCATGATAAATCTCAGCATCCCACACACCAGTATTCCACCTCTCAATTGCAGGTTTACATTTATTCTAATTCTAATATAGAAAGGGAGAGCACCAGTTTGGTGTCTCCCTTTTCTGAAGTCCTGTCACAAAAGTGTTTTCCAAATTTGTCCCCATCAACAAATGTTTTTCCCTTTTTCCCATAGCACCCGATAAAATAACTGCTTGGACGAAATTGCAAAACACATCAAACCAACTGCCATCAACCCCACGTTCCCCACAAATTCCTTCTTTACATAAAAAACTGGCGCTTTCAAGCCTGCCTGCCTGCCAAGCGTGTCCTCTCCTCTGTTCACACGTACGTGCAAAAATGGCTCCTCCTTCCAAATTTTTTTGAAACCGTAAAATGCTACTCCAATATAGCAAATGTATGCATACATACTGGTTGTGTGGAACTCGATCGAAGCAACAGAGAAACAAGAAAAAAAGAATTACACCATGCGTACGTCATCCAATTAAGGTCTTCCACTCTTTCTCCCCGTTAACTTCATTCACATGCTCCCAATTTCACTCCAGAAAACAAATTCTATTTTCAAATTGGATTTTGTATAACTCCCTCTTTCCCTCTGTCACTACTTTTGCATGTTTGATTTATTAACTGGAACTAAAGGATATTACGCGAGCCAAAATTAGTGAAGCAATTGAGAGTTCTTTTCCCTTTTTAGTCAAAAGTCCATGGATTCAAATAATCTATTAAAAGAAACGGCAAATGTAATGGAATCAGAAAATAAATTGCTATCTGCAGTTTGTGTATTTCCCCCTTTTAATTTGTATCCTATGTGTGATTACATATTTTTCCTGCTTTCTTATCCATAGAGGCCGGGACACAAGTGATATGTGTGCAAATCGAACTTTGACTAAAAGTATGCACAAATGCATTTGGTTTATCGTTTGATCGCGTGTGCATTGTATTATCTTTATTTGATAAATAAACAACAGTAGACTCGGCACTAGTATTCTCAAATTTTTTTTCAAAAAAGTATGTAACCGAATAAGATTTCGTCGTCTTTTTATACGATGGTCCGATATTCTGAATTTTTAGATTGGCAGACTTGGCACCGATATTCTCACTTTTTTGTTTTAGAAGTTGGTAATAAAATTAAATTCCGTGGTTTTTGTTTTTACAACCTATGTTTAGATACTTAAACAAATTGAAGGAAGGGAACCACACTCATTTTGGGCAAATTTTTTTTATAAAATTCGAGTTACATACACGGTAAAAAATAAGTTAGTAGCAACAACACTCCAAGCAAAAATTGAAGGCAAACACAAATCTACCGGCTACTTTTGTGTGTGTGTTTTTTTTTTGTCAAAATTCGACTTGGACACGCATTGCATGTCCCCCGGCCTCCAGTGTTCCATATGAGCACCCAAAAAAGTCATGCTTTTCTGGTCAATCTCTTTGATTTTTTTTTTTAGGGTAAGATATTATCTCTGATATGTTCTATTCTATTATCATATGCAAAAAATATTATGTATGTATGATTAAGGTCCACGTATTATCTATTATGCCCAATTGCCCATGTACATATATTGTGCATGCATGTTAATCTCTCCCGTGCATAAAACGGGTTCAACACTAATACCTATGTATCCTCGAAAAGGTTGCCTTGCTTGATTAGAGCCTGTTGGAAAAAACTTGATTTTTGTCAATTTTAATTAATTATTTTAGTGGGTCCCACATGTCCACATGGATGGACCCACATACCGTTGTGTAGGTCTTGGTTAGGAGATTAAGACCGAAGATTCGATTGGCTAAAATCAAGTCAAGGTGAATGAGAAATTGACCTTTAAAAGTGCCTACATGAAATTGGTAGAAGGGGGAAAAATTCATGTCCCACATTGGGTGTGGAGAACAAGTTGATAGGGTATATTTACCCTTAGTTTGACTTAAAGGGTTGGGCCCTTAGGGTCATGGAAGTTTTATAGCGGGAGAAGGCATGGACAAATTGGGTTTTAAACCGCCTGCCCGTCCGACCGGACCGGGTAGGTTCATTAGATAAGATTGGGCTTACCTAGCCCAAGAGGTTCTTATCTTTTTGCTGAAAATTTATTTACAGACTGGGCCGGGTTATCCATGACATTTTAATTTAGTCTCTTCCTTATCCTTCCGAAACAGTACGATTTTCCCTTTCCTGTCGTCACTGTTCGTGAACCGTGAAACAGTACCAATCATGACTGTTGAGTTCCGAACGGTCACACCTTTCCATTTTCGTGCCTCTCCGATCGGGTGTCTATTTACTTATAAATAGAACCCTCCTCTTCTCATTTCATTTACGTTCTCTTGCATACAATCTGCATCATTTTGCATAAATATCTGAGAGTTCCTGCGTAGTTTTCTTGTTCGCCTACCGTTCAGATTGGAGTGCTACTTCCGTTCGGTGAAAACCGGGTAGTCCTGGGAAGCAGACGTCTGCGTAGTCCATCAGCACCGTAGTGGAGGACGAATCTGCTTTAGGAGGACGAATCTGCTTTAAGGACAGAGTATCTTAATACTTGCCCCGGTTCGAGTCGTCTTTTACCAAATTCCGGTGTACTGAGTTTGGTCCAGTAAGTTTTCTGTTAATTTATTTGTCTCTGTTTTTTGTTGTTTTTCCAGATTTTCGTTAACCGAGTTGCTAACAGAGCCTCCGTGATTACGCAAAAAATGCCAAAATTAACAGAGAGAATACAAGAGCTTTATTTGTATTGTACTAGCTTAAAGTGAGACCAAGCTAGTGTTGGGTTTTTGAGCCCCAAATACCCGCACGACAGGCATGTAAAACAGCCACAATAAGAAAAACGAGACACATAAATTACCGAGAGAAAAATTCACTATATTCAATCAGTAGTTACAAAAAAACTCTCACCCTTGTGTATCTCACTCGAACTTGCTCTCTTCCTCACTCAGCCAATGCACACTCTCACACTACAAGTGAAACCTAGAGCAACTTACAGAGAAAATACAAACTGGGCCCTACCGGCCCAATGGGAAAATCGGCCCACTAAGGGGTGGACCCAAACCCAACAGCTAGTGAGACATAACCCCATTTTCTTTTTCTTCTCGTCCTTTTTCTTGGTTTGCACTTTTTCTATGAGAACTTTACTCCCTCTAACCCATGTTAGACTTTGTGCATTCACTTCCAAATATTTTATAACTCGATCCTCACATCGGTGGGTTTAAACATGAAAACTCACTTATGCATTTTAGAGAGACGGACTTGGGATTTTGAATTGAGGTTATAACCTAATTAAAAGAGAGAAATTCGATCTCGTCGAAGAGATTTCAAAAACCATGTTTTGACATATAAATTTTGTTATATTTCTTGTAATGCTTCAAAAAAGTTCATCTTTTTTGTTGCCTTTGGTCATAGCTTTTTTACTTTTTAGAGTTTTCTCGTCGATACTAAATGTTCTAAAGACCGAATGAATTATTTTTTTTGTAGTCTTTTATTTAATTTGTTGTCAATTTATTTGAATCAATCATTCGTCTAGACTAGAGTAATCAAAAAATTATAGAAACATATAACGAAGTTGAAAAAAAATCATATAAAACAACAATAAAGACAAAGACAAATGCTTCAAAAAAAAAAATCGTCGTAAATGAATTTTTTTTTTTTTACTCTTTATCATGTCATTTTTCCTAATCTCTTGTAGGGACAGATGATTAAAAACTTAACTTCATTTAAGAAAAAAATAGGATAGATAAAAAAAAAATTAGGTCGAAGCGTTTAATTAGACCAAAACGCTTTAGTTTTAAATTTTCGTTTTTTTTTTTTTTTTGTTCCATTACTGCTGCAAATGTTACATCGATCACTAGTTGAACTCTGCCTAGCTACTAACCGATTTAACCAACTAGACTAAAATGCATAAGAGAGGAGTTTCACTCTCCTTCCTCGACGATTCACACTAAACACGACTTTGGTTTGGTCTGCCGACACATTCGATCTGCTTGTGTCTTGCAGTATGTGTTAGATAGCTAGAGGCTCATGTCTAGATGATTGGGAGAGTTTTCTTACTTTGTGCTTTATTGTTTTATGTCTTGTTTTGCTAGGTTGTTTTCTTACTAGATCTTTTTCGGTGTTTTTTTGACGGAGTTGTTGTAAGTGCCATTAGGCTTTTCAATGAATTTTCGGATTCTGATAAAAAAAATAAAAATAAAAAAAAAGCTAGACTAAAAACAACTAACTAGTGCCAGAGCATCACCTCCTCAATGGGACTTCTGAAATTCTGTTGAGTTGGAGCTGAGTGTTTAACCAAGTAGGAATCCTGGCCTGCATCCATATCCACGGAACCCTTCTCCATCGAACTTTGTGCATTGACTTCTAAATTTCTGAATTAGTTTGCAAAACTATCTTTGTACTCTATTTTTTTTAAAAATACACTCCAAAATTTATACGTTCTCTTTGCTACGTAAGTAGAAATTCAAATAAGAGACTTTATATATTCATCAGGGAGTACTGTGTTTGTTCTCTTCAAATAAACATTTACAAGACTCCAATTAACCAAATGATAAGAATGCCCGTGAGATTCAATCACAAACCACTTTGCCTTGGTTTTATGCAGAGGTAGCAAATAGGCGGGTTGGGTTGGGTTGGGTTGGGTTGGGTTTGAGTGGGTTGATATAGGTTATGGGTTGAATATGGGTGAGTTGAATATAGATTAATAATATATGGGTTGAATATGGGTCTTGTTAAACCCAACCCAACCCAACCCAACCCAACCTATTTCCTCAACTGCTGAAGTGACTCATATAGGAGTAGCCGTGTTTTTTCAACCCAACCCAATCTCTCTCTCTCTGATGCAGGGCAGTCTCCTTTTACGAAATTACTTGCAAGTAGAAATCACGAATAATGTTTGAGTCAGAGGTACTCTCTCTATGAACAAATGATATTGAGTAAAAACTCAATTTTTTTAATTCATAAACAACCGAATTCTGTTATTAGGCTTACAATGATACTTATATGAAATCCTCTTTTTCTTTTCAAAAAAAAAATAGTGCTAAGAAACACTAATCCAACTAGGAACACAAATAAAAAAGATTTGACTTGCTAATCAAGCCAAAATCAAAGAAATTACAAAAATTACCAAAAATAGAAATTCGGATATAATTGACAGAATTAAAAACTAGAAAGAAATATAAGGTTGCCAAAATAGACGGCAACAAAAACGGAATTTCCTACTAAAAGTTATTAGCAAATCTATTATTTCCTAAAATGGTAAAATTGCCCGTTTGAAGGCCTAGACGACATCGAATGGCCAAAATCCATCGCCGAAACGTTTTGCTTCCAAACGCGGACTCTGGCCCATTTCGCCAACGTTGAACCCGCGTGACTTAATTGTGCCTCTTGGGCCGTGTACGGTCCAATCGCTCAAGAAACGTGGCCGCGACCCACTCTACATCACTCTCTCTCTCTCTCTCTCTATATATATATATATATATATATGAATATGAATTCATACATACGAAGGAAAATGCCAATGGTCATCAAGCTTAACAAAGGAAATGACAATGGTCACACTTAACGAAACAAAACATCATTTCTTTTTCGTTTTTCTTTTTTTTTTTTTTTTTTGACATTATCTTGGAAATCTGACGTGCCCACCGTTACAACGAACTCTTGTTTTCAAACTCTCTAGCTGCTTTCAAAACTCGAAATGCAAAAATTAGGGACTTCGAATGGTTTAGGATCAGAAGTTGTGAAGAAGAAGTAACTCAGAGCTCACATCAGCCTTTTTAATTTGTAGGTCTAACCCATTTTAAAACCATTTTTAACCCAATCCAGCCCATGTAAAATTAAAAAGGTCTAACCCATTTTGAACTCATTTTCAAGTTTCAACCCAATCGAGGTAGAATAATGGCTCCCCTACTTTCTCCTAAGTATATTAAGCATGTGCGTATTAATTTTTGTGTTACGGAGTAAAAAAAAAAAAGAAAATATAGAAATCTAGTGTTGGACGGCCAAAAACCGTGGCCTTCCGTTCGGCCAAACAGTGGCCTTCCGTTTGATCGGCCAAACAGTGGCTTCCTTTTCTTTTGATCGACCAAAGTGACTTTTTCTTATTTGTTATATATATATATATTTCAGTACCTCTCTCTCTCTCTCTCTCTCTCTCTCTCTTGTAATCCCTCTCCTCCCTTCCACTTGTAAATCACTTCCATCTACCACCATCATAAATAAATCAGTATTTTCCAGTAAGTTTCTCTGCCTTCTTCTATCATACGATCCTTTCATTATTTTGGTATCAGAGCCATTTATGGCTTGCTAAATCAGTAGTTAATTCATATATGAGGGGGAAAGATAGGTGTAGATAGTTCTTTACTAAATCATGTATCTCTTTGCTTACTGTGTTTAATAAGGTTCTATAATGGATATGAGATATATGTTCCTCACCCAAGTCGCGTAGAGGTTTTGTGTGCCTTTAGGTCCCAAAACGGGAATTGATGGCCTTGACTCGTAAGCCGTTGACAGATGGGTATATCTGAGATCCATTAGACGAATCCGATGTAAACATAATAATCAACGATGATATATGGTTTATTCTATGAAACTATCCGTTCTATCCTCATTCATATATGAATTAACACCATTAAAATGTCTACACTATCCTTAGATAGATCTTCTATATCAGTAAAAAATGAAGAAATTGTTGAGTACTCTCAGGCTCAACAACTTAATCAGTGGACAATACCCGAAGTAGAACCCAAAAGGATTTACAAATTGGGTCTTTTTTATTACATCAGTAAGAATGCTGTTAAGACTTCAGAACAAACGATTTGTTCTTGACACAAATGATAAAACAATTAAATTATTGTGCTTGAAAGATATTCAGCGGTACTTGCATAAATATAAGTATTTGCATATTGGTTTAATTCAAATTGCTTTTAAACCATTGACTTTACCAGGATTAAATTCTAGTATTCAAGCAGATTTATGTGATGCTTGATGCAATGATTGGAAATCCTCTCTTATGGGGATTGTTCAAACTAGTTTATGTCATGGACCAGTATATTTTAATGTTTATCCTAACCTTGCTCTATCTCTAACTGATAGAAATTTATTTGAAGCTGTAAGTTTGCATATCCAAACACAGGGATATAATTTCTTACCAGGATCTGAAACTGTTGCAGTTATTTATCGTATTCATTACAAAGTTATTAATACTATGTGTCCTAACGCTATTTTGCGTAGTGATCCAGGAAAAACAGTAGTTGTTGAGAGCAATCTCTTAACCACTAACGTAGCAGTACCAAGGTTAATTGATTGGGATGAGGTAAATTTCCCTACCAACTGGACCATACCCAACGCGGTAGCACCACAACCAATAATCAGTAGTCAAGTGGATCAAATTATCCAAACAGCCGAAGGAGATGTAGAGATAAGATTTACCCCTGATATTGTTAGCCGTATCTCTCTACCAAGAAGCGTTTCTTCTAGAAATAGCTTTCCTCCATACAAAGTTTCATACCCGACCACATCTAGACATTCTGTGTCTGAAACACCAGAACAAAACCCTTCAGAAATTCTAAATGAACCTCTTGAATCACATATAGAAGGAATCCATATCTCAGAACAACAAATTCCTCATGGAATTTACAGCAGTAGTGAGAGCAAGAAGCGTGACTCTCCAACAGTATCTGAGATGGCTTTTCATATTTAGTTTTATGAATTATTCTCCCAACTCTCCTATTCGTTCTCTTATCAGTAATGAATTTATGTCTTCTGAGCATCAGGAGTTTAGAACCTGGTATTTTTCCAAGTTCTATGAATCAGAACGTGATTTTATAAAGACTCATTTTTATCAAGATTTGGAACATCGCCAAAATTGTACCCTTCAAAAAATGGTTTTTGAATTGGTATCAACATCAGTATCATATCGCTGTTATTCATGATTTTCAAAAGGTTTGGAGTAAATCAGATGGTACTATTACTAAATCTGTTCATCCTCCTCCAGAACCCATTAAAATGGAAAACAGTAAAAACACCTTAGAAGCTATTCCTTATGTGGATGTTAATAAGGCCTCTACTGCTTCTTACCTACCTGAAAGTGTTTGTGTTATTAAGAAAAATAACTTTACCAATATGAGTTTGCAGACTATTGGTCAGCAGTTAATCCGTATTGAGCATGATGTTCAAGCTGTAATAGAAAATCAAAAGGTTATAGTAACAACCCCTTCTTCTTCTTTGACCCAATCCTTTGAGGGAAAGGATACTAAACCTGACATTAAGCCTCCTATTCCCACAGAAAATTTTAGATTCTCTAACTAGAAAAAGAATTCTGAATTTATCGACCAACTCATAGGTCGTATGGATAGTAAACTCCATATCAGTACTCTTAGTTGCCATAGTGAGACCGATAATTCTGATGCAGAGTTAACACCTCATCAGATTCAAACCATTCAAAACTCTTTTCAGGATATGCAGGATATATCTCTCAATAAAATTGATTATGGTGATAATGAAAATGTCCGTAGAACCTATTATAAGAGACCTACCCCTCAAGATCTTCTTTGGGAAGAAATTTTTTTCCAAAGTCAAGTTGCTTACAGTGCCAAAACTATTTATGATTGGAACATAGATGGTTTATAAGAATATCAAATTTATGAAACCATTCAAAAAATGCTCATGTTTTCGAGTGTCTGTAAAGCCGCCAAAAATGATGATAGGGATATTGCTATCTTTATCGTTAATGGCTTTACTGGGAGTCTGAAAGGTTTGTGGGATAATTATCTGTCCCTAGCTCAGCAAACCGAAATTCTCAGTGCCGTCAAGCAGGAAATAGTTACTGACATGGCCATAGATCAAGCTTCTGGTCAATCTATATCTCAGCAGCGAACCACCAATAATCCAGATGCCGTATACTCTTTGGTTCAAGCTATTATCTTACATTTCATAGGAGCAGTAGAACAGCGCCAAGAGCGTGGAAGATAGTTATTACAGAATTTAAGATGTCCTTCGTTAACCCATTTTAGATGGTATAAGGATGTTTTTATTACTAAAGTTATGCAGCGTAAAGACGCTAATTCAGAACATTGGAAGGCCAAATTTATAGATGGTTTACCCCCCTTATTTGCTCAAAAGGTCCGTCAAAAACTCATGGAACTTAGTGTTGGAAACATTATCCAATGGGCTAGTTGTACCTATGGACACCTTATTAGTGTTTGTGTCCAAGTAGGATTATCCATCTGTAATGACATGAAGCTGCAATATCAGCTAAAGAAGCAGAATCTCACCGGTAAAAGGGAAATTGGCGAATTTTGCCAACAGTTTGCCTATGACATCCCTACCAATTATCCTAAAAAACATCGTAGGAAAACTATCTCTAAGTCTTCCAAACCGTATAAGAGAAGGTATAAGAAAAGGTCTTATGATAAGGATTATTCTAAGAATAAGCCTAGCAGAACTAAGGGCAAAGGTAAAGAGAAAGTTGTCCCTAAAAAGAAATTAAAATCCGAAGCCCGTTGTTACAAATGTGGGAAAATTGGTCATTATGCCAACAAATGTCTGACTAAGAAAAAGCTGAATGAGCTTCAAATAGATGAAGGTCTTCGCCTGCAACTCAGTAAGTTACTCCTTGACTCAAGCGATGAGTCTAACCAGGAATCTGACAGTAGTGATGAGATTAACGATTTGGAATATTCATCTTCCTCGGAATCCGAATATTCTCCACCAGAAACTTGCACAGGTAAGTGTTGTTCTTCCTCCTTTAAGCAAGAACATCTTAAAGTTTTCGCCAATCTCAATGGATTAAGTCTTAATGTCTTAACCAAGTCACAACAAGACATTCTTAATCTCGTAGATAAAATACAAGATCCAGAAATCCGGAGGAAATTTATAGAAATGTCTCTTAGTTCTTCTATTATAGAACCTGAACCAGAAAAACCCAACGATACCGCAAGGTATTACAGTATCAATGAAGTTTTTAATCGTTTAGAAGGAACCAGTGGATCTAAACCAGCCACCCTTCAGGACCTCCAGAAAGAAGTCAATGAACTCAAATTCGAGTTAAAACAGCTCAAGACTTCTCAATTAGAGCAGCAAGGAGGTTTGGTTTCGGTAAAACATAGACTTTCTAGTCTTGAACGATTAAGTTTGAAACCTGCCGAAGTTAATATTAAGCCTCAAGAACCTGAAGTCCCAACGTACCTGGATAGCATCAGTAAAATTACTCATCAAAAGTGGTACATCCAGATTAATCTTGTTATTAATCAGGAGTACACTATTCAGGATATTGTTGCACTAGTAGATAGTGGTGCAGACATGAACTGTATTCAGGAGGGATTAGTTCCCACCAAATATTTTGAAAAAACAGTTCAATCCTTAACCGCCGCCGGTGGAAACAGGATGCATATTCAGTATAAGTTATCGGATGTTTTGATCTGTAATGATGATACTTGTTTACCAACAATGTTTTTACTTGTTAAAAATCTGCAGCAACAAGTGATTCTAGGAACACCTTTTTTGAATATGATTATGCCAATCAATAAGATTGATCCAACTGGAATTTATAGTCGTGAGCAGGATCATGAAATTGTTTATCCTTTTGTTACTGATCCTGAAACCAGAATTATTCAGGAATTACAAGGTTTTCTTCAAAATAAAGAAAAGCAGTTGAATTTTCTTCAAAAGGAAATCCAAATTATGGATATTAATCAGAAACTTCAATCTCCTGGTTTGCAAGAGAAAATTAAAGAGATTGAAAATCAATTTTTAAAAGAAGTTTGCAGTGATCTGCCAAATGCTTTTTGGGATAGGAAACGTCATATTGTTTCACTTCCCTACAATCAAGATTTTACTGAAAAACATATTCCAACCAAAGCTCGACCTAGCCAGATGAAATCTGATTATTTAGAGCTTTGCAAAAAGGAGATCCAAACTCTTCTTGACAAAAAATTAATCAGAAAAAGTTATTCTCCTTGGAGCTGTACTGCATTTTATGTTTTCAACAATGCTGAGAAAGAGCGAGGAGTTCCTCGTCTTGTTATCAATTATAAACCTTTGAATGATGTTTTGAATGGATAAGATATCCAATTCCAAACAAAAAGGATTTGCTTGAAAGATTACAATCCGCAGTTATCTTTTCTAAATTTGATTTAAAATCTGGATATTGGCAAAGAAAAGGATCGGTATAAAACTGCATTTGTTGTTCCTTTTGGCCATTATGAATGGAACGTCATGCCTTTTGGTTTAAAAAATGCCCCATCAGAATTTCAGAATATTATGAATGAAATATTTTCACCCTATTCTGATTATTGCATTGTTTATATAGATGATATTTTAATTTTCTCGTCATCTATTGATTAGCATTTTAAGCATCTTAGAGCTTTGAAAGAAGTAGTGAAACGCAATGGTTTAGTTATCTCTGCTCCTAAAATGAAATTATTTCAGACTACAGTAAGGTTCTTAGGTCATAACATTCACCAAGGAACCATTATTCCCATCAACCGTAGTATTGAGTTTGCTTCTAAGTTTCCAGATGAAATAAAAGAGAAAACTCAACTCCAGAGATTCTTGGGAAGTCTAAACTATATTGCAGACTATTATCAAAATTTAGCCCAGGATACTGCTATATTATATCAACGTTTACAGAAAACTCCTCCTCCTTGGACTGAGGAGCATACCAAAGTAGTAAAAAGAATTAAGCTTAGGGCAAAACAGTTGCCTTGCTTATGTCTAGCTAATCCAGCTTGGCGTAAAATAGTTGAGACAGACGCCTCTAATTTAGGTTATGGAGGTATTCTTAAGTAGCAGAATCCTCAATCTCAGAAAGAGGAATTAGTTAGATTTACCTCAGGATCGTGGAAAAAAGCCCAGCTTAACTATTCCACTATTAAAAAGGAAATGCTTTCTATAGTGAAATGTATTTCTAAATTTCAGGATGATTTGCTCAATCAAACCTTTTTAATCCGTATCGATTGTAGCTCAGCTAAATTCATTTTAGCTAAAGATGTAAAGAATTTAGTTTCTAAGTAGATATTTGCTAGATGGCAATCAGAACTTTCTGCTTTTGATTTTGATATTGAATACATCAAAGGTGAACAGAATTCTTTGCCCGATTTTTTAACCAGAGAATTTTTGCAGCATGGATGATGCAGAACGGGAACGTATTAAATCAGAAATGAGCCGTATTTGGATTCAATCCGTAGTCCAGCCTTACACCAAGATTAATCTTCGTTATTGGATCTTTAAGCTTAAATCGCTTATTAAAAAGCTGCAAGACAATGGTCACCCAGATGACAAAGCTGATTGTGCATATATGAGTTGTACCCTTAAAAGGCTACATAGGGCTTTAAAGGTTTTATCTGGAGCCTAATCACATTATAATTTCTTGCAGTATGGAACCACCTGACCGTGGTCGAGGACGTGGCGGAAGAAAATCAGGATCTCAGCAGTATGGAAGAGGAAGAATTTCTCTCTCCCTATCCGAATATCCTACTCTGGGAGAATCTTCCAGTCAGTCAAAGCAGAAAACAGCCAAAGAGGCATTTGAGCAAGGGCCTCAATATATCAAAAAGAATATAACAGAACCATTGATCACATTATCCGAAGGTGATCTAAATTTACATCCGAAGGATCCATGGTGCCTTAAAGAAAGGTATCTTCAAAACCAGCAATATACTGTTCAGGAAGGAAAGTCTCGTTATATTTATGAGGCCATCCTTACTGAGACATCATCAGTACAAATTACTCATCATTATCTGGAAGAAGGGAATAGCAGAACTCCCATCACCTATTCAAAATGTTATATTATCAGGGTGATGCATCCTCAAGAGTGGGGTCTTTCAACTTTTGCAACCAGAACATTGAAAATTAATGAGCAAAAGTATAACTATTGGGACTATGCTAGGGCATGGACCTACGCATTCTATTATCAGAATCCAGCAAGAACCCATTCATGGTTCTTTATCTTAAATCCGGAGATTTTGCAGAAAGAAACTAGATTTCCATCTTGGTTTCTCCATTGGTGGGAATACCATGCACCAGAAATTGAAATTTTTCCAGAATCAGTTCAGAAACAATTCCCTGTTTGGTATAAATATCATCCGAAGCTTAAGGGAATAACAGCGGTAAATCCACCAGAAGGACAAGACCTCTTATGGTTTTGTACCGAATTCAGAATTAACTGGATTTGGCAATGGGGATATGAAATAGCCGAAGATCATCTTCATATCCCAGAAATTCAAAGAAATTTTTTCGTTAAATGGTGGTCTCGCTTCGAGACTGATAAATGTTTAACGTTTATCAAAGAAACTGTAGAACAGTATCAGGCTGATTACATGTCACAAGCCTCAAGCAGTAACCCATCACAGGGTCCCGTAAATTTTATTCAGCAGATAAAAATGATGATTCATAATCAGAATCCAAATCTATCTGAACATGAGCAAGATATTAAGCTTATGGAAATTATCAAGGATCAGTACTTGGCTATTCAAGGAACCAACTCATCACAAACAGACTCCAAGAGCGACATCTCCATGTCCTCACAAGACCAGGATCAAGGTCAATTCACTTGCCTTGCCGGAGAATCTCAAGACCCCAATGACGACACCGAAGTTTATCCAACTGAAGCGGATCTTTGGGACTCAATGATTGAGTTAAAAATGCTGAAAGGCAAGGAAAAGAAGAAAAATCGGTAGATCGTTATCCATGACGATAGCAACAGTAATCGTCGGCACAAAACGACAACAGCAGCAAAAACGTCATCAGTGACGTCATCTACAGTACTAGATATTTTGTAAAACGTTATCAATGACGTCATCTACAGTAACTACTACAGTAGGTCGTAGCGCTTATAAAAAGCTGTAATCTGCCATTCGTAGGCAGGCTTTCAGTACCTCTCTCTCTCTCTCTCTCTCTCTCTCTCTCTATTGTAATCCCTCTCATCCCTTCCACTTGTAAATCACTTCCATCTACCACCATCATAAATAAATCAGTATTTTCCAGTAAGTTTCTCTGCCTTCTTCTATCAGATGTAGAGATAAGATTTACCCCTGATATTGTTAGCCGTATCTCTCTACCAAGAAGCGTTTCTTCTAGAAATAGCTTTCCTCCATACAAAGTTTCATACCCGACCACATCTAGACATTCTGTGTCTGAAACACCAGAACAAAACCCTTCAGAAATTCTAAATGAACCTCTTGAATCACATATAGAAGGAATCCATATCTCAGAACAACAAATTCCTCATGGAATTTACAGCAGTAGTGAGAGCAAGAAGCGTGACTCTCCAACAGTATCTGAGATGGCTTTTCATATTTAGTTTTATGAATTATTCTCCCAACTCTCCTATTCGTTCTCTTATCAGTAATGAATTTATGTCTTCTGAGCATCAGGAGTTTAATAAGGTTCTATTATGGATCTGAGATATATGTTCCTCACCCAAGTCGCGTAGAGGTTTTGTGTGCCTTTAGGTCCCAAAACGGGAATTGATGGCCTTGACTCGTAAGCCGTTGACAGATGGGTATATCTGAGATCCATTAGACGAATCCGATGTAAACATAATAATCAACGATGATATATGGTTTATTCTATGATATATGGTTTAACCCTTTTAGTTAGTATGTGTTATAATTTGACCTAAGTAATTATATTTAACCAGCCCGCTAGTTTATTAAAGATTACGTTTCGGCCCTAAATAATTAAAACAAGTTATGTTGGGATTACAATTAAAGCCCTATCTTAATAAAGTCTATTATTCAATCCATTGTCTTATTACAAGTTTAAAATCTACAAATTTATTTATTTAGTTAGTTATATATTTTTTTTATATAAGCACACTGTGTAGTTTCTAAATCAATAAATGTGAGTGACTAATAAATAATTCGATTTTTAATGGTAACTACTATCGGTTGAAATTTCCAAAATTATTATTATTATTATTGTTTTGTTTATATATATATAAGCTAGTAAAATAGTATTCTAAATGAATAAATTGCTATTAGTAAAATAGAAGTTAGTATTTCAGAATTTCTTAATTTCGTTAGAACTTACTAAGCATGATTGTATTACGTGTTACTTTATCGCATATGTCAATTATTGTGTTCTCATGTTGTCAATTTGTGTTACAATGTTGAAATTATGAAATTTGTGTTACGATTGTACATGCTAGTTCGGACCTAGGTTCATGGGATGATTTTTGAGGTGAGGATCACATAGACGTTATTAAGTAATGGAAATTCATAAAATATAATTGAGGTGTTGTTAAGCTAGCAAAGGTCTGGTGTGTGGGGGACGGTAAAGGACTCCGGATACAGTATTTGGGGAACGGTAAAGGGCCACAAATACGGTATAGTATCCAGCGTGTGTGGAGGACAGTAAAGGACTCCGGGTACAGTTTTCGAGAGACGGTAAAGGATCTCGGATATGGTACAGTACCCAGTGCGTGTGGAGGACGGTGAAGGACTCCGGCTACAGTATTTGAGGAACGGTAAATGGCCTCGAATATGGTACAGTACTCAGCGTGCGTGTGTTTAGTATTGGCAAAATGTGACAGTCATTATGAGAGGAAAGAACATTGGGAAGAGGATGTGAGAATATCACGTCGGTTAAAGGCTAGGAAAGGAATGAATGACATGTTACTGTTCAGAACTTTTGCGTGTTATAAACTGTTAAGTTGCTAGTTGTAAAGTAAGGGGTTAGTAGGGTTGGGATTATCTATTGAGTATCGACTCATGGTGCTATGGCCCACCACTTCCAGGTACTAATGAAGATGGACAACAGCAGTACCCTCTGTTAGAGGGACACTTACAAGCGCAAGAACAATCTAATTCATGGCGAAGAGTTTGTTGAGCCATGGGTGTTTTATCAGTAGAAGCTCTATTACTTTTTAAGTACTGTTATTTGAATTCCCAGAAGTGTAATCACATTTGGTGAAACTCCAGTTATTTTGAATTAATGTAAGACTTTTATTGTTGTTTTTATTGTCTATTGTAATAAATTCGTTTTAAGGTTATATATTAGTTCGGAAAAGAATTTATTAACGTGTCCGAAAATCGGGGCATTACATTAAGCCACTAAATTTCTATAAATGGTAATTTATCCCCATGATTTTAATACAATTAGTCAATTGATTTCCTAATCTTTTTGCTCAGTAACTAACTAATTTCCGAATCTAGTACTTTATTACATGGCCCTATTTCTTCACTGATTATTGTTATTCTACTGTACTATTTATTTATTAGTACGTTGATGTAAAACAAGTTATGTTAAAATAAAAAACTCACTAACATCAAGTAATTAAATCAGTGAAGAAATAAGGCCATGTAATAGAGTACTAGATTCGAAAATTAGCTAGTTACCAAGCAAAAAGATGAGGAAATCAATTGAGTAAGTTCAAGTTGTGCATGTTTATTGTATTAGAATCATAGGAATAAATTATTGTATATAGAAATTTAGGAGTTTAATCTTGGAAGTGAATGAATAATTGAAAATTGGCTTGAAAGTGGTCAAGATTTCATGTGTAACAGAAAAAAACAAACCCTTGTTTGATGGAGAATTGAAGTTTTCATGATTCATATGAGAGTCCTGTTCTTTGGTAGACCCAAGCCCTGCTATTTGGCCAAAGTTTGGATGAACACATTACACATTGGCGTGGGGTTTCAACAGAGGAAAAACGGTGGATCGGACAGTAGGTGTGACGTGACAGCCACTTGGTTTGTATCAGACAGTTTCTGTATGAAAGTTTCGTCAACGGTGGATCTACCGGGACATCTTGATATCGACAAATTGCGTGAGTGCCTACAGACAACGAACGACAACTGAATTAACCAGTGCGATTGATGTATCCTTCAGTTAATTTGGTTTAATTTTTTGTCTTTCCTTTTATGATTTGTCAATTCATTTGTATATTTGTACTCGGTAGGTTGGATCAATGAAATTCTCTCACTTTCCTCCAAAAAAAAAAAAAAAACAGAGGAAAAACATATCCTTGTTCCATGGGAAAATGAAGTTTTCATGATTCATATGAGACGGTTCGTTAGTAAACCCAAGCCCTACTATTTGGTCAAAGTTCGGATAAACACATTGGCGTGGGATCCCTCGTTAGAAGGGGCTACTTTAACAAAGTGTGAGATCCCTTGTTAGAAAGGGCCTATATATATATAGTTCTTGGATTTTGCTTCTATCCGGGATGTTTGATGAAATATATCAAATATTTGTTTTCTTCTACGCTTGTAATAAAGTAAAGACTTAACGATGCATGCACAACATACGACAGTACTGATTAATTATAAATGCACATGGAGCATTATTATGTGGTGCTCTAGGGCTCTTATGGATTCCACCACTTTATTGTCACACATGGTGCTCCAATAACACTATTTTTAAAATTTTGGAGAATTGTACTACATCGGTCATTCAAGTCTCTATTGTAGCTTTGTAGCACGTGGTGGGATGTTAACTTCAACACCGACATTTTAAGGAAAGTAGAGTATCTTATTTGATGAGAACTAACACAATACTCCTTGATGAATATAAAAAGTATCTTATTTGAATTTGTACTTATGTAGCAAAGAGAACGCATAAATTTTGGAGGGTATTTATAGGAAAGTAGAGTGCAAAAATCGTTTTCCAAACTAAATTCAGTAATTTAAAAGTCAATGCACAAAGTCAGGAGGAGAACGGGAGAAAGGTTCAGTGGATATGGATGCAGGCCAGGATTCCTACTTGGTTACAGCTCAGCTCCAACTCAACAGAATTTCAGAAGTCCCATTGAGGAGGTGATGCTCTGGCATTAGTTAGGTGGTGGTATGGCATTAGTTAGTTGTTTTTAGTCTAGTTTATTTATTTATTTTTTTGTATCATAATCTGAAAATTCATTGAAAAGCCTAACGACACTTACAACAACTCCGTCCAAAAAATACCAATAAAGATCCAGTAAGAAAACAACCCAGCAAAATAGGATATAAAACAATAAAGTACAAAGTAAGAGAGCTCTCTCAATCATATAGACATGAGCCTCTAGCTCTCTAACACATACTGCAAGACGCAAACAGATTGAATGTGCTAGCAGATTAAACCATAGTCCGGTTTAGTGTGAGTCGTCATGGAAGGAGAGTGAAACTTGTCACTTGTGCATTTTAGTCTAGTTGGTTTAAGTCGGTTAGTAGGTAGGTGTGCCATTAGCAAAAAAATGGCACCTGAAGTTCAACCATCGATGTAACATCTGCAGCAGTAATGGAACCAAAAAAAAAAAAAAAAGAGTTCAATCATTGTGTTAGTTAGTGATGGAACCCCAACAAACAGAATGTGGAGGTAGGTTATCAAAATTAAAAACTAAGCGTTTTGCTATTATTAAGCGCTTCGGCCATTTTTTTTTTTTTCTTGTTTATCCTATTTTTTTGTTAAATGAAGTTAATTTTTTTAATCATTCGTCCCTATAAGAGGATTAGAAAAAATGACATGATAAAGAGAAAAAAAATTCACTTACGACAAATTTTTTTTGGAAGCATTTGTTTTTGTCTTTACTATCGTTTTGTATAAGTTTTTTTCAACTTCTGATGTAGGACAAGATATACACCCCTATTATTTATCGAATCATTATTTAGGTAATAATTTTTATTTACAATTAGTATTAGGAAATTTTATGTGCTGCCTGTTTTGCACGTTTTTTAATTTAATTTTGGTAAGATTTGATTTTATTTCCTTTTTCTTATGGTCATGGTTTCCAAGTAATAATTTGCTTGGTCTCCACTCTAGGTAATTTCCTTATTGATAGGACTCATATTAGTTAGTATAAATAAGGGTGTAAGCCTATGACATTAGTCAACTTTTATTCAACTATCAATAAAATTAATAGAGTTTTTCTCTTTTTCTTGTCGATTCAAGAACATCTCGTGGATTCGAAAACCTATCTCGTTTGGAATAGTACGCTAACTATTCTCTCGTGAATTCCGTTGCGTCAAGTGGTATCAAAGCAAGAACGCTTCTGGCTTGATGGCACCAAACAAAGTTGGAGACACACCCCTTGACGTTGTTCAAGGGCTTGCTGATCTACGGGCGACGGTAGAAGAACAACAAACGCAGTTTCGCGATTTTCGGGCAGAAATTCGTGAGTCCCTGCGGCAGCTGACTCTTCTCCTCGACCAAGGGCCAGTAAGGGTTGAAGAGAATTGCGCGGTGGGAGTTTCCCAACGCTGTCCTCTAAACTAGGATCAGGAACGCACGATGGAAGTTGCCCAACGCTAGCCCGATAACCAGATTGTAGTTGGGAGACGCCCAGCTAATCATGTGGATAGCGATGAAGAGACAAAGCTCGAAGTTGAGGAAGAAACAGAAGAAGAAGAAGGGGAGCGAGTAAACTGTGTTGTGCAAAGGGTTCTGTTTGCACCAAAGTCAGAGGATAACAACCAGCGACACAACATCTTTCGATCAAGCTGTTCGATCAACAAGAAACTGTTTGATCTGATTCTGGACAATGGAAGTTGTGAGAATTCTGCGGCGAGGAGGGACCATCTGGAGTTGCCAACAGAACCCCATCCTTCACCTTACAACAATGGATGGATAAAGAAAGACCATATGGCAAAGGTAACTGAAGTCTGTAAAATTCCTCTTTCAATTGGAAAATTTTAAAAGGCTGAAGTTACTTGTGATGTTATTGAGATGGATGCTAGCCATGTATTTTTAGGCAGACCTTGGCAGTTTGATGTTGATGTGGTAAATAGAGGTCGTGACAACACCTACTCTTTCTGTTGAGAGGGCCATAAGGTTGTCATGATTTCTTCCATCCAAAGGGTGTCTGTTAAACCTAAAATAGAGCAGCCAACGTCTCCAACAGTTGCTAGTTCAGAAGCTAAGTTTGTGACGGATTTTAAGAAGTCTGAACAGATCTATACCATGGTGGTGAAGGCGTTGGTTAGTGGAAGATAGCAATGAGGCTATGATTACAGTGCCTAAGAACATACATCTGTTGTTGGAGGAAGTCTAACGAGTTGGTTACTGATGATGTGCCTAACGAGCTCCCTCCAAAGAGGAATATTCAACATCAGATTGATTTGGTGTCTAAGGTAAGTCTGCCCAATTTACCACAGTATCGTATGAGTTCGAAGGAGAAACGGAAAATTGTTATTGTTGTTGGTGATCAAGTTGTTGAGGACCAAGTTAATTTTTCACAAGAGGTTATTGATGCTACCACCTTATGTGATGGCTATATGAGCAAGTCGGCCTTTCTAAATGTATCGATCATTGACGTGTCAACCAATACCAAACTGGTACAAAAGGAAGAGAACCCACAAAGTCAAGTTGATGTTGATTTTCTTGGGGTACAACGATATGATTGGACTCCCAATATTCATCTATTGGATCTTATGAATCAATTGAAGCATGTAGAGAAGATATCATTGCAAGTAGTTTTTGGTATGAAACTACTTTGGAAGGAAATTAAGCGATTGAAGTATTCCAAGTATCTATTTATTTGGCATGAAAGATGGTAGATTCCTAATGAGAACTCGAGGTCGAGTTCTTTTGAAGTAAATGAGAATGATGTAGGACAAGATATACACCCCTATTATTTATGGAATCATTATATAGGTAATAATTTTTATTTACAATTAATATTAGAAGATTTTATTTGTGCTGCTTGTTTTGCATGTTTTTTAATTTAGTGTTGGTAAGATTTTATTTTATTTCCTTTTTCTTATAGTCATGGTTTCCAAGTAATAATGTGCTTGGTCTCCACTCTAGGTAATTTTCTTATTGATAGGACGTATACTAGTATAAATAAGGGTGTAAGCCTATGGCATTATTCAACTATCAATAAAATTAATACTCCTAGAGTTTTTCTCTTTTTCTTGTGGATTCGAGAATCTATCTCGTTTGGAATAGTATGCTAACTATTCTCTCATGAATTCCGTTGCGTCAACTTTGTTATATGTTTATATAATTTTTTGATTACTCTAGTCTAGATGATGATCCCAATAGGGTTTTACACCAGAGATATGGACAATCATGCACCACCCAGGCACCCACTGTCCCAAAAGGAAGAGGAGTAAGTTGGAAAGAAACATCTTGCCTACCGTTATCTATTTGGAAGTACACAAAAAATATGAATGTGAGGATCTTGTTATAAAAGTAGTATTTGGAAGAATATTTGGAAGTGAACGCACAAAGTCTAACATGGTTAGCATTCAAGTACTATATAAGGGGGAGTAAAGTTATCTTAGAAAAAGGAGGTCTGGTACAATACCAAAAAACTTTTCCATAAAATCACTCAGAAAATACATTTTATGAGAAAGTTTTCTGGGTGTACCGGGTGGATTTCACCCATTGGATTCATTCTTTGGGTGATTTTGTGGGAAAGTGTGGAAAAATTTTCTGGTACCAAACACTTTCCCTAAAAAAAGTGCAAACAAAAAAAAGGACAGAAAAAGGACAAGAAGAAAAAGAAAACAACGGGTTTATGTCTCACTAGCTTGGTCTCACTTTAAGCTACAATACAAAGAAAGCTCAAAAGAGGTACAAGTGTTGAAGCCGTTCTATACACGGAGAGATTAACATGCACGCCTAATGTATGTCCATGGGTATAATAGGTAGTACATGAACCTTAATCATACACGTATAATACATTTAGCATATGATAATAGAATAGAACAAATCAGAGATAATATCTTACCCTAAAAAAAATGGAGGATAGGGGTAGCAGTGTTGCTTTCAGAGCATGTAAACCTGCAATTGAGAGGTGGAATACGGGTGTGTGGGAAGCTGAGATTTATCATGGAATTATGGAATGTTTCATTTGTTTTGTGTGTGAAGGCAGATAGCCATACGGGTGGCACTGTGGGGAGACTCCACATAGGAGTTAGGGGGTCAGCCGACCCCACGGCAAAAAAAAAAAAAAATACTACTACTATGTTAATTTTTTTTTAAGAATTTCATAAATGAACCCCTATAAATTTAGGGTTGACACCACTGGATAATTAACAAACTTTCATCCTCCCTATTTGTGAGGTTTGTTTGAATCCTAGTTATTCGTTTTGTTCTTTTGATATGGATAGGTTGATCTGTCTTGGTAAGGAAATACTCCTACCGTCTTAAATTATCGTCTTAAATTATTGCTCCTAGTTACTAAAAAAATTGTTTATATCGTCATATTTTTAATGATTTATATATCTAATATGGAACTTGTTTGATGGATCTCAATTAATTTTATCAAACACATATTTTAAAATCATAGAAAAATTATAGATTATAAAATATAGATAATTGTTTGAATTATTCAAAAAGTGAAGCAGAAGCAACAATTTGGGATGGAGGGATTATTTGATAGTATGTCGAGACCACATCGAATGCAATTGTAGAAGCTTGTGTATTTTTTATTTTTTTTTGTATGTGGCGAAAACTGTAAACAGAGAAAACTGTTTTATGTTTTTTAATGATATCTTTTGTTCATTATGTTGAGCTTTAAATGTGATTTTTGTTAGAAAAAAAATTTTAGTTGCTATTACTGAGATATTTTCTTTGATTTATGGTTGGTAAAGGTATTTGATGTTTATAATGACCCCCCACTTCCGAAATCCTGGAGTTGCCACTGGTGGCACATGCGTAAAACATGTTTAACTGCAAGTCATGGGACACGTATAAATCATGCAACCACAACTGAGAATGGACGGAGGTTTTGTTTTTTGTTTGTGGGATAAAAATAATTCAAAATTTTAAGAAATTAGGATTTGGTGTATGGAGAATTTTGTGGGGAAAATACAGTTGATATTCAGGCCTAAGTCCATAAAAAGTCCCAAGACTCGGGTTTGTTTTTTTGCCTGAACTTTACATGATTTTGTCAGTTTAATGTCTATATGTTGGGCTGGTGTGGTGAACCATCTAGTTGTGCTAAACAGAAAGGAGCAAAACTGCAGCACTGGCCCATCAACCAAATGGAAAGGCCACCAAATGCAGTTTTAGGCTAATTAATTGGTTTCTTTCCTCTTAGGGCCTTCGTTTTTTATCTCTTTTTGACCAATATTTTGGGGCATATGTTGCTGATATACAAGCACATGTACTTGTAACTTTTTGTCTCAAATATTATTAATCAGTTTAGTCTCAATTAGAGGGGCGCTGCTGTCCCCAGCGATTCCGGGGAGTTCCGGTCTCGTTTCGATGATCGGAAACGTTCACGTCGAAGAGCTCGCTGAGTAGAACAAGTGTACCAAAAATTAGCTCAATCAGATATCATTTAGTACCTGATCGGTACACATATAACTCGGCAATAATGGATTTGAGCGGGTTTGATCTAGTGTTTTGGATGCATTCTCTTCAAGATAAAAATGTTCTGATCAGGTACTAAATGATATCCAATTGAGCTAATTTTTGGTATAGTTGTTCTACTCGGCAAGCTTTTCGACGTCAACGTTTCCGATCATCGAAACGAGACCAGAACTCCCCGGAATCGCCGGGGGCAGCAGCGCCCCCTTTGTCCGGCAATTTCACCTTCCGGCATATGAACCAAAAACTACATAAATTTGATTACACAAACCCCCACTAAATAGTATGACTCAGTGTGCTAATCGGGCAGATTAATGGGGAAATAGCAATTCAGGCTTAGGCAGTACAAGGCCACCTCTTTATCTACTCTGTTTGTTTTTTTGGTTACCCCTACGCCCTGTTTGTTAGCAGGATATATGTATATAAGGCCCTGTTTGGATGGGGGGAAAGGCACCCCTTATAAGTTTTCACCCCTCATTTTGGAGGGGCCCACGCCTTTCCCCTTGTTTGGCAAACCCTTTTCGTCCCTGATAATTCTTCCCCTCCCCCCCCCCCCCTCTCTTCGTTTTCACGATCGCGAGGTCTTCTCCCACATAACTTTTGGGCACCCCTGGGGCTACCCAAAAATTATCCGGCTGTGGAGGGGTATGATTTTGACGGATTTAGCCCTTCTTATCCCCTTTACCAACTCTCACACCGCCATCTCTGTTGCAGTGGGTGAGATCGAACAGAGAAGGGTTTTCTGTGCGATTTTGGGGCGATTTTCTTGCGATCTGATGTGAACATCAGGTATGGAAGTTTTCGACCAAGATTAATGATTTTTGTACTTATATTTTCGATCTACGTGGTCTGATTTGGAAGGTTTTCGATCTAGGATTTGTATACTGCATTTGTATCAATTTTTCTAGGGTTTTTACTGATTTTTCTAGGATTTTTGATCTTGGGTTTGTTACTGAATTTTCTAGGGTTTGTTACTGATTTTTCTTACAGATTAGGGTCTGTTAAACAATGTTAACAGATTTCAATTGGTACAGGTCGGTTTTTGTACTGCATTTTGTCGATTTTGTAGGGCTTTGTTACTGAGTTTGTTGATCTTTTTAATGTTGTTTGATTTGTTAGGGTTTGTTACTGAATTATTATTTATTTATTTTGGTTTGTAAATTTACAAAAACCAACTGTTAACATAGGTTTATTTTGTGTAATTGTTTGTGGCCAAAAAAGGCCTTCATCAAACCCTTAAAAAAAACCAGAGGAAGACAGAACCCTAGTAATTATTTCTTGAGTTATTTGGTTTGAAAAAAAATGCTTCATGGGTCCAAGTAGGTGTTAGACGAACAAGATTAAAGCCGTACAACCTACTAAGTTGTTATACTTTGACATGGAGAAAACTGTAAAAAGAAAATTTCATTGTGTTTGTTTTATGTCGTACTCATCAAACCCTTTGTAGCCTTTTAGGATGGCAAGATTAAACAGAAAACAATTAAGGAGAAGAGAAGAGCAAGCGACATTCATTGCATTATCCACCTTCATTCATGCTGCAATGGGTGTGTTTCGACTGTACTTATTCATCCGATCCTTGGCACAATATCCCCGTCCAGACTCTGCCCAGAATCCTGACTTCTACCAGACCCAACAGTCAATAGGTTAGTAAACGGTAATGAGGTTGAATGCCACGAGCAGTTGAGGGTAAATCGGCGTACATTTTTTAGATTGTGTTGTTTAGTCCGAAGTGTTGGGTTAGGGGACTCGCGCTTTGTATGTCTTGAGGAGAGAGTAGCTATTTTCTTGTGGATCCTTGCACACCATACAAAGCAAAGGCGTACCAAACATCAGTTTTGGAGATCGACTGAAACGATAAGCAGGCATTTCAATGCTGTACTCCAAGCTGTTTTGCGCCTTCATAGAATGCTCCTAGTAAGTCCCGATCCTGTACCTGCAGACTACCATGACAATAGATGGAGTTGGTTTCAAGTAAACTTGATTTAAAATTGTTTCTAGTGATTCCATTTTGTTTCCTCAACTCCATCCTCTGTATTTACCTGCAATAACCTACTCTCAAATTGGCGTAGAATTGTCTTGGTGCTTTGGACGGGACCTTTGTGCCAGTTAACCCCCCCCCCCCCTGACAGACCACGATATAGGTCGAGGAAGGGAGAGCTTGCCACAAATGTTTTAGGTGTTTGCACTCGAGACCTAAAATTTGTGTTTGTCTTATCTGGTTGGGAAGGGTCGGCCACTGACTCTAGAATCCTCAGAGACGCTATCGCAAGACCTAATGGTTTGAAAGTCCCTCGTGGTATGTTCCAATTCCTAAGTTCATCTATCATTTGAATCCAACACATTTATGAACCCTCCCATTTTATTGTTTGAATGTCGTAACTCCCCTTGGTTACAGGACATTATTACCTTGTGGATGCCGGATACACAAATGGGGAGGGATTTCTAGCACCGTACCGTGGCCAACGATATCACCTTAACATTTGGAGGCAAGGTCACATGCCGGCTAGCAAAGAGGAGTACTTCAACATGAAGCACTCATCTGCTAGGAATGTCATTGAGAGAAGCTTTGGTGTTTTGAAAATGCGATTTGCAATATTGAGGTCTCCCTCGTATTACCCCATCCGGACTCAAACCCGTATTGTTACAGCATGTTGCCTTCTCCATAACCTCATTAAAAGAGAGATGCCCAATGATCCCGTTGAGTTGGAGTACACGCGATGGGAACAAGACAACCTCCAAAATGTTGAGGTAGATGATGATCGCGTTACTACCATAGACACTTCCAATGAATGGACCGCCGAGAGGGATGCGTTGGCAACTACGATGTACAACCATTGGCTAGCAAATGGTGGGGGACAAGAGGTTTACCCACCATGCGAATTTACTGATAATGGGCAATAAAATTTCTTTCTTGTATGAGAGAACACTTGTTACATTTGTCAATTTGCTCATTTATTATTCATTGTGTTGGGGTAATAATAAAAAAAACAATAGATAGGCCAACAAGTAAAAAGAAATAAACACAATTTCAAAAAAAAATGGGGATGACAACCAACCATTAAAATTGGCATATTAAAAAAAAAAACGTTTTTTCAAATAAATTTATTACAAAAAAAGTATTTTCAATGAAATGAATTAATATAGCTTGAAATTGTCCCAAATTAATTAATTAGATTAGGTTTTGCAATTATATAGTTAATTTAATACATACTCAAGTTTAACACTGCACAAGGGTAAAATAGTAATTTGACAGCTTTTTCTATCTTTCACCCCCTCTTATTTATAAAACATCCAAACCAAGTCAAAAGTTATCCCCATGTTTAATCCCTCATCCAAACCATCTACTTTTTTACCCCCCTCCATAAACATCACATCAATGTGGGTCAACCCTCTAAAACTTATACCCCCTATTATCTTATCCCCCCTCCATAACTTATCCCCCTGAAAATAATCCCTCATCCAATCGAGGCCTAAGGGGTGAAGGGGATATAATAAGAGGGGGATATAGAGGTGGATATGATTTGAAGGAGTATTATTTTAGAAGGGGAGATAAAAAATTACTTTGTTTATTTTGTTGTTGTAGAAGGGGGATATGGGAGATTGGCTAATGTAAAATATCCCTTTTTTCCAATTATAAAAGTCAAAAAGTAAGGAAATGGTGGGCCACACCCCTTTGCACGTCTCTCTCTTCTGCGCCCTCCACCCCTCTCTCTCTCTCTCTCTCCTCTGTTGTCATTGTGGTGGGCCAAAGCAAAAGGTCAGAAGTTTGAAGGTAGGCTGGATATAACTGAGACGGGGGGAGGGTGCCTAATTTTAAGCCGGCTGCAGAGGTATATGCAAATACCATCTAAAATATATCCGGGACAGTCTTAACCAAACAAACACTGGATATGGGTCTCCCGGATATGTATATCCGGAACAAATTTATATCCCTTTTCCATATGCTACTGCCAAACAGGGCGTATAAGAATAAGAAAACATAACCGTTGGTGCGCTACAATGGCCAGTTTGGGCTTAATAAGCCCAAACTAGAATGGACTACGTTTTGGTGTTCATAACCTGGTGGTAGGTCTGAGACAGTAATCAACATCAGACTTGGGCTTGGGCTTAACAGGTGACGAAAGCCAAGAAAGTTGTGCTCATGTCTCTCCGTTTCTTTTTTTAAGTCCGTAGCCGATCCCGTAACCACAACAATAAACATAATCGTATCATATATGTCAAATATTAACATCAAGGCATTGAGATATATTATCAAGCCACAATAGAGAAATTTCTTGTGAATTTCTTAGTTCCGGCATGGATGACCTGTCTTTGACCAGACCAGAGAGGGAATTAGTCAAGATCGTAAGTTAGTCCGGGCACCCAAATTTGAAGGCACGTAGAGAACTAAAGTTTGTCAATACATAGCTCAAGTAAACCACAACTCTCTGGAGGGCCAATCATTCTGTATATTACATCAAAATAAAATTGTTTCATCAAAGGGCCTCATTGTATTTTCTTGGCTAACCAATTACCTGTAAATCATACGTAATGTAATATTACATGTGCCTCTTCAATTCCTATAAGGTATTCTTCCTATTGAATCACAAAATGTTCTCACGATCGATCTTCAGTTCCTACAGTTGGGAAGAAGGATCAAACCCATTGCTATGACCATTTTTGGCTCCATCAACACCACCCTTTCCCCCCTCCACTCTGTGCGCGGCGTCGTCGTCATCCATAAACCTCCTCCACAACCAATGCTGCTTCCACACCCTCTCCGTCATCTCCTCGATCGGCACATTCTTCGTCTCGGGCACCAAAAACAGCACGAAAACCGACATGACCAGAACCCAGCTCGAGAAGAACAAGAAGATCCCCCACTTGAAATGACACAACATTGACAGAAACGCCTGAGCGATCACGAACGTGAAGACCAAGTTGACGCAGACGGTCACGCTCTGCCCGGCTGACCTGGTCTCTAGCGGGAAGGTCTCGCTGGGAATCAGCCAGCCGAGCGGACCCCACGACCATGCAAAAGCGGACACGAACGTGCACACCAAGATCACAACGAAGATGGCGTAGCCGTTGTGGAGGCTACTTGAGTGGTCCTTCACTTTAAGCCCGAGTATTACTGCGATGATCGTTTGGGAGAGGAACATTTGGACGCCGGCTTCTAGGAGGAGGAAGCGCCGCCCGACTTTGTCGACGGCGTAGATGGAGACGACGGTGGAGACCACGTTAACAGCACCAGTTATGACGGCGGAGTAGAGGGATGCATCATCTTTGAATCCTAGTGTGTTGAAGAGGACCGGCGCGTAGAACATGATCGCGTTGATTCCGGTGAATTGCTGGAATATCTGTAACAAGAAAAGCATGAAAATTAGCCAATATGGGTCAAACAAGTACTCAATATTGTACAGGTCATTCATATACACAATAGAATTTGTGAGATGCAGTGGCAGACGCAAGGTTTTATCCTTACCCAGGACCAAAACCGCGTGTAATTTTGCAGATATAACAAAATTACATTCCAAATTTATACATTCCTATTTAATACACGCGAACAAAAAATTATTGAGAACTTCTAGAGAGTGTTTTTCCAAATAGTTTAAGATATTTTTATCATCAAAAAAACTTGCAGGGGCCAAGCTTGAACTTATATTAATTAATTTAAAAAACTAGTACAATTATAGAGAATATTTTTAGTAGTGCAAGGGCCCGGGTCCCTCCCGGCATCCCCTTCCGTCCGTCCCAGCGGACGTGTCCGAATTTGTGCACATTGGTATGTGTCGGTAGCATTTTCAAAGTATTGAATTCACAATAAAAATACATGAACATTGAAGTACAGATTTCATTTTTGAAGTATTGATTTCTAATTACCT
>OY978218.1:5977288-6012625 GCA_963854785.1 Vaccinium vitis-idaea | reverse complement strand
CCCAAATATTTTCTGAGAAATACATTATTGATTTTGATGATAACAAACGTATTTTTATTAAAGGAGAAATATAATTATGATATTTGATACTCACTTGAATAATTGTGTATTTTGTAGGATTTGGTTGAGGTACACATGTAGAAGAGATTCTACACCAAATCACTACTCCAATAGTCAAGATTTAATTTTAAAGGGAGAAGATTAAGGACAAATCTTATTCCTATATTTACTTTGGAAAACTCTTCTCTCAATTTGAAATTGGTTAGGAAGCTTTACAAGAGAAGTCGGCAAATCAAGAAATCAAGTCATTCACTGCCTTATGAATTCAAACGGCTAGTGCAACAAAAGAATGGAATATTGCTATTGTTCCAATCACGGCATTTTGAGAATTATGGGATTCGGTCCAAACGGCTAGTACAGGAAAGGAATTGATTGTTGCTCTCAAGTTTAAATGCAATTGAAGAATCATGGTATGCCTACCTAAAATAAGGTTCAAACGGCTAAATGGATTATTGATGTTTTGCATTGTTTAAGTCAAGGCAATACAGGATTTGGCAAATTCCATACTTGAAGTGAGGCTCCCAACGGTCATTTGTCCATGCAAATAAAGAAGGCAAATTGATGGTGAGATACAATGAGCTCCAACGAGAAAAAATTACGTGTGCCATCTTTATCTTTCAACTTGAAGCTTTATTTTGCATATTCTACACTAGTTTGAGTGTTCTATATTTGAGCTATCATTGTAAAAGGGATTGTACACCCTTGTGACAATTTATCTTTTGTGAGTAATTTTTGTGTGAGAAAAAACAAAAATTACTCGGTTAGGTGTTACTAGCACCGGAGTCAAAACTAGTTGGAGCGATTGGGGACATTGCTCGTTGTAAAGGTTTCTCTAGCACCCGCGAAGCTAGAAAGTGTTACTATTGGAGATAGTGCAGCAATTCCCAAGTAGGACACTTGGGGAGTGGACTAGGCCGTGAAGTTGCGGACCGAACCACTATAAATCTCTGCGTTTGATTTCTCTCTTCCCTTACTCCTTATTTACTGTCATATAATTATTGTTTGCGTGCTTGAAAATATTTAAATTTATTGCGTGTTGCATCTAGTTATTTAATTCCGCATTATTTTTTGAGATACACAATTCACCTCTCTTGTGTTGCTATCTGGGCCAACAACTTCTATTGTAACATCTCTTTTTGATCGATTGCAACATCTATCTCCCTTTTTTTTTCCCTTGAACAAGACATCTCTCTTTCAGTATAGCATAAAACCAAAATAGCCATGTACGCATGCTCGTGGACCCGCGGCAGCCAAGTCGATATTAGTCAAATACACAACTAAAGTGATACTGTAGAATTGAAGTAGGGACAAATTCAATGAATTAAAATCCTTGATGTTTCCAATCTTTTGGGTCTCGAGAGGCTTTATTACTCTTCTCTTACCCCGTTTACTCTTGTATCTTTTTGCCGTGCAAAAAAATATTTGATTAATAAAATTCTTTTTGCCGTGAAAAAAAAAAAAACCACAACTAGCCCGCCCACAACACACGCACCACCAAGAACAAATTGAAGCAAACGCAATTAGCCACCACCACCTTTCATTCCCACCACCCTAACCATGGTTTGAAACTTTAGCCACGGTTGACAAGGGGACCTTAAATCGTAAGATTTCTGCCATACGAGTTGGATTTCCATTATTGGGTTAGAAATTGTAAAATATCCCAATTCCGAACGGTTAATGGTGGCATAGTCTAAAGACTACTAATTGAACACATTTTATAAATTTTGACGTACCAAAGTTTCACAATTTTGATTTAGAAGACTGATAATGAAACTCAAGCAATGAGATCGGGAACAAAAATGTAAATAAGACTTAGAGATACATTACAATTTTTTGAAGGAAGATGCTGAATAAATTTAACAAGTTCAATAAACTTTTTTAGCTGAGTTTCCACTATGGTAGTCTCGGTATTTTTTGATATTTTCTGTATTTTCACTAGTTTCAAGCATTTCACATAATACAATTTAACGGAAACTATATCCACTTTTGACAATAAAATTCCGAAAAATAGCACAGTGGAAACTCACCCTCAAGTAGAAGGCGATTATCGTACTCAATTGATCATTGCGTTCTTTGTAAAAACTTTATTATATCCAATTCCAAAGCTTACGTTTTTAGATGAAGATGTTCCAACATTTTATTAAGACCTGCCATTTATACCCAAAGAATGTGATTGTATTTCCTTGCGTCCCCCTCACTGCAGCCTAATTCGAGGTCTGTCACGCGTAGTCTCTTTTTGGGTCTATTATCATGGAGCCTTTTTATTGGGGTTATAAATATGTAAAATGTGAGATGGAAAGAGTCTCACTATGATATAATACAAAAAATAAATTTACATGGTATGAGAGTAATGTGGGAATGTATTTCTGTTAGAGAAAATCAATCACACACATAATACGGATTTTAAAAAAATAGTAAAAGAATCGACAAAGTTTTTACATTTTTGGGTCTATTTTTGTTGTTATCTAACTTCTAGAGAAAATTTGGTTGTTAAACCCAAATTTATTCTGACTTATTTTTCTTTCCACGTGGCTAGAGAGGAAATAAAATGATTTCTTTAAAATTCGATGCGTGAATATCCAGATTGTAAAGGTGGCCATCTAGATAATCATATTGCACTTGAACAAAGTTAATTCAAATCAAAACAATGTTCAACAGAACAATATAAAAACGGTCTTGCTAATGGAAGTCCATAAGGCTTTCATTAAGCACAGAAAAAGACAAAAAATACACACACCATTCAATACACTTTTTACACTTTTCAATACACTTTCATCAACTTTTATATATTTTTTACAAATTTCAATACATTTTTTAAATCTTAACAACTGGGCTTTGTTTAGCGTTTTTCATATAATTACTCCATTTCACATAGGGATGGCCATCCCGATCCAACCCGTCCCTTCCCCGAATGGATAGGGGATTCGGGAATTTTTTTGGGAATCGAGTAGGGGATGGAGATTATTTTTAAAAAAATTCAGGGATCAGGTCAGGGATGGTATTGTCAGTCTCCTCCCCGATCCCCGCCCCTCCCCGTTCTCCTCCCCTCCCCTCCCCGCATCCCCATTCACGCATATATATATATATATATATACAACGCTTCTTAAACGGGATCGCGAGTTTGAACAGTATCCGGACCAAACTTCTCAGCCGTTGGATTAAATCCAACGGCCCACATGCCCAGGGTCACTTAATCTGCCTAATAACAGTTCAAAGGTTCAAAGGGTCAAGGGGTCACACGGTTAAAATCCCAACTTTTTCCATCCCCCTCATTTTCACGACTGCTTCTGGAGAGAAGAGAGAGAAGCGATCTGAGAGAAGAGAGAGAAATACGACGAAGAAAGAAGAGGAAAGAAGAAGAAATCGACGACCACACCGCGACCCGCGACCGTTGCACCATCTCTGTCCATTCTTTCTCGCCACCAGCACACTCAAGGTATCAAACGCCATCTCTTTCTGTTCTCTCGGTATAAAGTTAGGGTTTCTATAAAGTTTGGGTTTCTATAAAGTTAGGGTTTCTATAATGTTAGGGTTTGTATAAAGTCAGGGTTTCTACAAACGATTAGGGTTTCTATAAAGTTAGGGTTTTGATTTTGAAATAATCAAATCGATTTTGAAAAAATATTGATTTCTATTTCGATTTCGATTTTGAAATTACGGTTTGTATAAAGTTAGGGAATAGAAATTACCATTCATATGAACTTTCTCTGTATGATGATGATGATGAAGAGAGTAAGCAAACCTTCCATTCACTCGTGAAAAATATAATTTAGCGACTTTTTTCGTCGGTTTTTAATTTTAAAGGTATTATGTTCCATCACGTATGAATTGTATATAGTCTGATTTCGTGAAATTTAAGTATGTTATTGGGTTTATCATTCATTTATCCATTGAAAACTTCCTGTAAATCGATATTATTTTGAATTTGCATACATTGTTGAATCTCTGTTCCCAATCAAATGCATATATATATATGGGGATTTGGATTTGAGTCTGGTAAATGAATAGCAAACTACTCAAATGTTGTGTAGGCTGAGTGTGACTTGTTGATGTGTAGGCTGAGTGTGACTCAATTTGAATGGGACTAAAAAAAACAGAAGGAGAGAGGTTGATAAAGTTAGGGAATAGAAAGACAGCTTACACACCTAGGATGTTTTTGGGGAATTTGATTCAAACTAATGAAGTGATTAATGCTGGTTGTTGGGGCTTATTGCGCAGGGAACGATTATGGCACCACTGATAACTACCGTGGTGATTGCTCTCAAGGAATTGTATGAGAAATTTGTTCTGGATGAAGATGAACCAAAAGAAAGTGACGAGTAGACCGCCATGCGTGATTCAAGTGCTTGCATCTGAAGGAAATGCCGATTTTGCCCGAACTTATGTTATGAACTTCTGTAATTTGGTTCTGTGACTATTAGCTCTAGGAAGTTCTGTTGTAGCGCGTACAATAGCTCTTCATATCCCCATGTAAACAAGGACGCATGGATGTACCCAGTTTAGTTGATTTTACTAAGCACTGCATTCTGATGGTGTATTTCTCCCAAATATCTGTAATGAACTTTATTCTCAATTGGTTGCTAATTAAGAAAGTACAGGAAAGAATGTCTGTCCATACAAAAGGTTAATACTCCCAGAGAACTTGTTTTTCTAAGCTTGCTCAAATGCAAATCGTTTTTTTGATTTAGTTACTTCATTGTTGTTAGTTACTTCATTGTTGTTAAAAAGGACAGCAAGGAGGCCTGAACCCCACTTGTGCATCAGTCGAGTTACAGATTTTTTGTATTCAAAAGTTCCAAAATGAACTGGTTGTGCTTATTAACAACTTGAGGACAGCAAATTTAGTCTCCAAAATGTGCTAAGCCAAAACTGGACGTGGGATTTGGCTTTGGCATGTCCAAGCTTTTTAGCCAAACAGAAAATGGTTTTGTCGAACCTCAAGCTAAAAATGGAATAGCTGCATTTCTTGGACAATGCAAAACCAATACAAGCTACATGCATTTGCAAAACCAATTAAAAAAATGCAATAGCTGCATCACTGGATTTTCATATCCATCGGTACCTTCCATCTACATGCTAAGACAAGTGTTGATAGTTGCATCACTTGAACTAGAACAAAATCATCATCCCTAGACTCCCTACCAAGTAAAAACGATCCACAGGTAGCAAAATCTGGAAATACCTATATAGACCATACAAGTGTTTAAAAGGCAAAGCAAGGATCTGCCCAGAGTACCCAGATTATCAAATGCAAATTTCTTGGACAGTAGCTAAAGTAAAATGAAAAAAATCCAATTACAACGCCTAGCCTTCTTTCCCACTTGCAGAATCAAATTCCATGTCGTCCTTGTCCTCGTCATTCAACTTGGCATCTTGCGACAACGATTGCATCCTAAATTAACATTGGGGCAGAGAGAGAATTCCACGCAGAGAGAGAATTGCATCCCAAATTCCACGCCGTCCTCGTCCACGCAGAGAGAGAATTGCATCCCAAATTCCACGCCGTCCTCGTCCTCGTGTACTATTGGGGCAGAGCAACAGATGATACTTGTGTCTCTTCCAACGATTGCATCCTAAATTAACAGAATAGGTGATTATCACGTTAGTTATTGAGAATACCCAGGTTAGTTATTATGAAAAGATCTGAAAAACTCAAGTGACAAGAGGAAAGAGTAGTACCAAGGTTAGTTATTTATGAAATGCATATAATGTTCTGAAAATACCCAGGTTAGTTATTTATTTGGTTAAGACCTGTATAACTCAAGTGTTTTTAGAGGCTGCAAAAGCCCTTCCAAGATGAACCGATCATAGTACCAAATGAGGTCTACGTCTGATAGCAGAAAATGGGAAAAAAGTAATCGAACAGCTTTTGTTAAACCAATATAACCCTAGTTTTTTGTACAAATTTCCTAGTTCATCAATCATCTCCCTAAGAAAGAATTTGCTGACACCCTCAAGCCAGAGACAAACTCAAAACAGAAAAACAGAGATCACAGTTTCACACTCCGATTTGGGACATAATCCTTTTGAGTCTTTCTATCAAAGTTAAATCATTGCACTAATGGAACAAGCACAACCCAAAAACCCTAAAACGAGATGAAAAGGCTCTAGGCTCCAAAATGAAAATGGAAGCAAGCCCTGAATGGTTTTAAAGTTAAGGCCGAGAAGCTACAAAATTGAAGAATAGAGTATCACTGAATTTTAGATAGTAGCAGACTTAAATTATTGCCTTACCTAAACAACAAAATGCCCACCATTAGCTGAACCTTCACCAAATCTTAGGATGCAACAGATACAACAGTTGACTAGCATTCTCGTCCAAAACTTTTCATATTAATTCTGTCCAAACTTTTCATATGCATGAATCAAACTTTGGTTGTTCAATAAATCTTCATTTCATGACTATTCTGTAATTAATTAATTCAGTCCAGAGTTGAATATTTATATTTTCACAATGACTTTCATCATAAAAAGTCTAAAATTCAGGAGCACCACGAATGAGCAATAGTTGCAAAGAGGAAACTGTTGTATCAAAATAACGTCAAATCGGAAACAAGTTTGAGCTCTGTATGTCTGACCCAACTAATAACCCCATTAAGAGAGAAGTTATTTCAACAAATAAAGGGGAAATAACAGACACAACACAAGCAAGGGGCGAGATTTGAACTCGATCCGGAATAAGATGCAAAAGTCCTGCAATTATTTAAGTAGGAGATGGTGTTTCATACCTTGGGGTGAGGAGAGAGAGTGGACAGAGGGTCGCGGTGGGTCGTGGTGGTCGCGGTATGGATCTTGATCTCGTGGGTCGCGGTTTAGGGCTCCATTGTTGGGGTCGTGGTTTAGGGCTCCATTGTTGGGGTCGTCTTCTTCTCGGTGTCGATTCTTCTTCTTCTTGGTGTCGATTTACGCCTCCATTGTTGTTGTTCTTCTTCTTCGTTCGTGTTTCTCCCAGGCTGTCTCAGATCGCCTCTCTCTCCTCTCTCCAGGGGAAGACGTGAAAAATGAGGAAATGTTAAAGTTAGGGATTTTGTTGAGTGACCCTTGACCCTTAAAGGGTCCAGTTTAATGAAAGGGGTCAACTTAATCCGTGAGTCAGCCTGGGCCGTTGGATTTGCTCCAACGGCTAAGATTGTTTGGTCCGGATACTGTTCAAACTCGCGATCCCGTTTAAGAAGCGTTGTGTATATATATATTTATATATTTATAGGTATAATATAATAAAACCCCGTATTAAAAAACTCCAAAGGAATCGATGTAAATATAAAGATTAATTTGTTTGCTTTACTTACCTTTAATCTTACTACTGATTTGTACAGGCCATTCAAACCACTTCAAACTTTGAAAGGTAATTTAAACCAATTTGAATTGCACGTTACTCGAATTGCTTTTATATGCATTTGGGTTTGTTGCATTTGGAATTTGGATTTACCTTTTGAAAGCTTCAGCTTTTGATCATGTCGTATGCTGCGTGAAAATTACAACAGGGAAAATTTGAAAAGTGTAATTAAGGTTAGGATCCCCGATTTCCCGTGCGGATCCCCGTTCCCCGCATTGGGGCGGGGATGGAGGTTAAAAAAAAATTCCCGGTGGGGATGGGGATTGATATATGTTTGGGGATCGGGGATGGAGGTAGTGGTATCCACCCCTACCCTCCCCATGCCCATCCCTAATTTCACACGTGGATGGAAGCCTACGACCTTTTTTTTTCATTCAGAAAGTCAAATACTAGGCCCTAACGGCCCATGTTTTAGGCCCACGGGTAATCCAGCTCTAGTTGGATACTAAACCATAGACAAATAAGGCCCACTAAAAGAATTTCTTTGCATGCTCATTTTTGTTGCCAAGCATTTGGTAATAGGCCCATCTATTCTAATCTAATACTCCCTCCGTCCGGATTTGTTAGTCTACAAACATACGTTTTTAAATCCTAAAATGCTTGTCCATTTTCAAAAGTCAAAGCATAAAGTATGACAAATTTACTTTTTTGCCCCTTTTCTAAAACTTAAAATAACAACAAAAAAACTAATTTTTTTAAAATAATGTGTTTACATTTTTGAATTTTTTTTGCACCGTATTAATGTTCTCAATGAGATCTATCAAACAAGACCATATTGATAAAAAAATAATTTTTGCAACTACATTATTTTTTAGTTTGAAAATTGCATGTAGTTTTGTAGTGAACTATCAAATTGGAATGGAGGAAATATTAAATGGAGGGATTGAGGATAAAATAGGAAATTAACAAACTCAAAATGTAATGGAAAAAAAGTTGGAATCCCCAAAACGGACCAACAAATCCGGACGGAGGGAGTACATAAAGGGGGAGAATCACTTTGGTGTGGACAAATTTTGAAGCTGGCTCACTTTTTCGAATCTAAAAAGTACCCCTAAATTGCAATGGTTCTCTCCCTACAATTTTCGTGAAATAAGTAAATTGTTGAGGACAAATCCAACACTTAAATCCTAATCTCAACCCACGTTTTTCCGCTACAGTTTTGTTTTTGTTTTTAATTGCTTTCTCCCGAGCAGTTACCACTTCCATTTTTACATTGCAAAACCATCCACCATCTGCATTTGTTCTCAATCTGAAGCTCTTCTCCTCATTGTAAGTTTTGGAACTCTCAACTTAATTAAATATTCCGTTGTTTTTTTTTTTGGAAAAATTTATATCTCTATGACTACAATTGGGTTTTCTATTCTTTCGTTCGCTGTTCGTTTCCTTCAATACGCCTTTGAAAATCTATTTGCTAAAATTGCACACGCTATATAGATATATGTCATGTGTTATTACACCATATAAAGATTTCGATAAGTGTGATTCTTATTTAGTTGTTGTTTATCTGTCACGGTATGTTAATACTAGAGGCCGGACACACGAGATGCGTGTGCAAATTGAATTTTGCCAAAAATTGCTCAAATGATTCACGCTTATCATTTGATCGATTTTTCAGAATTTTCGTCAAAACCCAATTTGCACACGCATCGCATGTGCCTCAACCTCTATTTCCTTAATGGTACTTTTTTGTGGGGGAAAAGGAGAAAATATACTTTTCTGCTCTGCTCTGTATACTTCAGAGTTGAGACCATAATTACAAAAGCGAAGAAAACAAATTCACCGATCTAGTTCTTCTCTCAATGCCACCCCACATTGGGAAAATTAGTACATTTTCCCCTCTCTCAATCCCTCCCACTGAAGTTTAAATCTTAGATTGTGTTAAAAAAAATTCGTACTAATCCCGTGTGATAAAAAAAACCGCCCCATCTGATGTTATTGTTGTTCTAATTTAATATTTTACATTTATATTTTATTGATTAATTCCCAAGTAAAATTATTGGAGAAATAATTGGAGTTAGTTTTCTCCTTTGACTTGGTCTCCTATTTATTCTCCAACAAAATCTCCACTATCCTACTTCAACTATAGCAGTTCCTATATAATAGGATTAGTTGGTTTTTTAAAACAGATTTCATATTATATTTCCGTTACTTATAACATCGTTTGTTCCTATTTTTACTCCACATAATCAGGAGTTCTCTTAACAAACCAAGTATTTTTCGTTGCTTATAAATTTGGACGTTGGCTGCTTCCTAAAGGAGAAAAACAATGCTTCTTTCTTTCACTACTACGTACTGCTGCAATTACATATATTCAGCCCAACTTCTCTTATATATTTGATATAGTATTTTATTTGGATTTCGAGTGTCGGGAAACTATTGGTTCGTGAGTTTAATTCGCTGCACAGAAGAAAACTCGAAGGTCGTTGTATCTTGGGGAAGGAGCGCCATTCAACCCCGTGCAGAAGGGGGTGTATCTTTCCTAAGGAGAGCGCGATTTCGCGTGCCTCGACCACCCCACAGGCTTTTCTAATCCTTTCTCTACTTATCTAATTTCCTTAATGTGTTTGATGCATATTATTTAGAATTATTATTCTATCAGAAATTCCTATTCCACATATTTTCCCCAACAATCTTAGGAAAGAGATTTTTGGAATTTTCTGTAAGAATAATTCTTGAAGGGTGGTTGTTATGATTACTAGTTTTGTTAAAAGAAAAAGAAAAGAGCATATAAGCTGTCACGATTGATAGGAAACTTCAATCACCGTAGAGATGAAAATTTATATGTTCATGTGAATTCCAATTTTCTAGGAGTCTACGAGAGATTACTTTTGCAGGAGGATAATAGTGATTAATTTTGTGCTTTGCATGTTAACACAAGAGTTGGATTTGTAGGATGATAAGTACTCATCATATACTTTTCTTGACCAATGGATATGTTGTTTGACTCTAATTGATTAAATTAGAGTATGTTTGTTTTAGATCCTCACATTCTTAAAGAGTACAATTCTTATCCTTGTATTTGTGTGTAGACTATCAAGTTATTTTGGTAGCATACCAGAAACTCCATCCATATTCTTTGATTTTCATAATATTATTGAATATATATATTATTGTGCTTTTCAAGATAAAGGTGATAGTTTTGTCGTACATTATCGGAGTTTAGAGATATACTGGTAGTGTGGTGGCTTTATATCAAGATTATTAACTTATGTATAAATGATGGTCTTCGGAAAAAAAAAAAAAAAAAAAAAAAAAAAAAAAAACCTCACTAGTAAGTTAGAGTATAAATGAGGAACAGATTCTGTTGTGTTCATTATTTCTGGAAAATTTCAATAACTATAGAGGTGTTACCTTTTGTAGAAATAAATTTTGTACCGGATACATCGAGTATTTCTACCAATTCTCGATATATACATTTACGTACTTTTTATATTGTTATAGTTACTATAAACCTAAAAAAAAATGGAACTCAAGCATTTTGCATGTGCATTATATGTTATATGGTTATACCTATAACTCTGTAGCACAAGGTCTGGTGTTGACTTACAGGGAATAATTTTAAGCACTCTATATTGCTTTGAGAATGTTCACATGACTATTAGCCTTTACGACTTGCAATAGTAAATGTTATTACTTAATGATGTAGACGAGGCAATGTAATTAGGCAAGATAGGTAGATATATGTGTGCAAATCATGGATTTTGTCTAATTGAATGATGGACACTAACATTATAGTCATTTGTTAGAAAACAAAATGGAAAGAAGAAGAAAGATAATTACCATGTTGTATATGGAATTCTGGGAACATGACCACTTGGTTTGCCAAGCAGAGGCATACCATTATAATTGCAAAACTTATTAAGGTCGTAAAGTTGGCACCTACCCTTCTAATAGTAATCTGTTGAAGTCTAAGCTTACTACACACTTCTGTGGTTGCAGAGATATGTATCTTGGAAAGGTATGTCCGAGCACTTGGTTGCTCTACGTGAATGTTTTTTATTTCATTAATATATATTGATTTGCTTCTAGCGAATTTGGTGTATGGGCACTTAGAGAAAATTATACACAAATGTGGGGGTTTATTAACATGATCATTGATGGATGGTAATTTCAAGATCTTTTAAGGATTTTGTTCTAATGAGACACTAACTTTGTGTCATAGAATTTGTTTGGAAAATTCAGGTGGATGTTGGCCAACTAGCATTGACTTCAATAAATCCTTTTAAAGGAGTGAAGTATGTTATCTTAATTTTATACCAATTGCCACGTGATTTAAACTTCACTAATTTTGTGTTGGAGAATGTTGGATAAATATTTTCAGGTAGTAAATGTTGGCAAGCTTGAAATGAAGCAACACTGGAGCTCTGATAAATATCTAGAAAATGTGGGGGCCTGATCAGCCCAAAGAGAATTCTCATAAGAAAAGATTAGCGCGCAGGCTAATCTTCGACGTCTTAAAAAATTGCTGAGAAATGTTTGTATCTTAAAAAGAACAAAACATATTCTCGAATTAGCACGAAGGCTAATTCTTTAATCATCGAGGGGAGTAGGACTGATGCCCATAAGTTAGTCACCTCGGTGGACACCTAACCTTTGTGATTGGAGATCCCATGAATAAGGTTCAATAGGTAACAACGAAGCTGAATGGTGACAAGGAGGAGCACTAAAATATAAGAGGGGAATCCCTGGTCCTATTCCTATGGTGATAGTGCTCATGCTATGTGCATGTTATGTGACGATAGGAAGAGCATAGCTCTGAATGTGTCCAAGGTAGGATTCTACGGGGTGTTGGTCACAAACTACCCTTGGAGGACACACCTATATGAGTGTGGCAGTGGGGTCGCTGCTGTGAGAAATTGGGCTATTCTCTAAAGACACTCATAGAAACGAGATACGTGCGCATGACCGTCTAACGCGCAAACCCGTTCCAGAACCATAATGTTTCCCGTACTGTGTGTGTGGTAGGCGTAAGTTTGAAATCAAGGGCCTAGTTCAAGACTTAGTTCACTATGGTTCTTCAAACTGAAACTTGCTAACACTAAGTGTAGGTTCAAGTCCGGAAGACACCTATACCTATTGCACAGTAAAAGCACTCTTGTAAAATTTTAAATTATGTGGGGGATTGTTGTTCTAATTTAATATTTTACATTTATATTTTATTGATTAATTCCCAAGTAAAATTATTGGAGAAATAATTGGAGTTAGTTTTCTCCTTTGACTTGGTCTCCTATTTATTCTCCAACAAAATCTCCACTATCCTACTTCAACTATAGCAGTTCCTATATAATAGGATTAGTTGGTTTTTTAAAACAGATTTCATATTATATTTCCGTTACTTATAACATCGTTTGTTCCTATTTTTACTCCACATAATCAGGAGTTCTCTTAACAAACCAAGTATTTTTCGTTGCTTATAAATTTGGACGTTGGCTGCTTCCTAAAGGAGAAAAACAATGCTTCTTTCTTTCACTACTACGTACTGCTGCAATTACATATATTCAGCCCAACTTCTCTTATATATTTGATATAGTATTTTATTTGGATTTCGAGTGTCGGGAAACTATTGGTTCGTGAGTTTAATTCGCTGCACAGAAGAAAACTCGAAGGTCGTTGTATCTTGGGGAAGGAGCGCCATTCAACCCCGTGCAGAAGGGGGTGTATCTTTCCTAAGGAGAGCGCGATTTCGCGTGCCTCGACCACCCCACAGGCTTTTCTAATCCTTTCTCTACTTATCTAATTTCCTTAATGTGTTTGATGCATATTATTTAGAATTATTATTCTATCAGAAATTCCTATTCCACATATTTTCCCCAACAATGTTGTGTTTCGAAAAAATTAAATTGTATCTTCGTAGATGACTTCCACCTTTTGTTCTGTTGGTCTCCAGCTATATTTCTCTATCCATATAGACATGCATCATCATTGTTTTGTTGTCTCTACATTGCTTAAATATCTACTAAAAGATAGCTTATTTATCCAAAAATATATATATATGCAATGCACACATGATCAAACGATATGCCGGATATTTTTGTGCGCATTTTTTTTTTTGTCAAAGTTCGACTTGCACACGCATTGCGTGTGCCCGGCCTCTAGTTCACAGCAGGACTTGGGATATCTCAAAACTGAATGAAACTTTCTTCCTTTGGATGTTGAAAAATGCTAAGTATTTCCTTTGGTTATCGAGCAAAATCTGTGGACAAACTAATTTTAAACTTTAATGAACCCGGTGATTATCCTATATTGATTATTACTTAGTTTTTTTTTTTTCTTTTGGAATTGTAGAAAATTCTCATTAACTCTTTTTTTTTTTTTTGAACTGTAGAAAATTCTCATTAACTCAAAGCTTCAACAGAGGCATCCAACAAACAGGTGAAGAAAACATACGAGGGGGACAGCCCACCCAATTGACAGGGATTTCTTCATTGAACTGTGAGAGTACTGCCATGCACCCAAATAAAGTCATCAAAGAGAAAGAAAAATTATAAGAGGAAGCTAAATCATTAGAGTATCGAATTACTGTTGCGCTTTCCACATTCTCTTACTTTATCAACAAAACCAACTACTAAACCATATAATTATACCCTAAACTATATCTAATTATGATTCCCAACAGAACTCTATCTGTCTTTCCACGTTCTCTTAAACAATACACTAGTTGATGTATCTATAAATAACTCAACAAAACCAACGCAGGTTGGTTCAAGTAGTTCGGCACTTGTTCCCCTTAAGCAAGATCTCGAGTTCGAGTCTTGTGAATGGAGGAAACTTGCGCTGGGAGAGCTTTACCCCTTCATGGGCCGACCCGGCTCGAACCGGACTTAGTCGGGGTCCAGTGGACTTCCGGATACCGGTGGTTAGACCAAATAAATAAATAACTCAACAAAACTAACCACGTTCTCTTAAACAATACCCCAGTAGGAAAAATATTCTAACCTTTTACAAATTTATAAAATTAAACTAGTACCACTAATTTAACAAAATCGATCCCACACTCTAATATAATTAAAATCATGCCATTAAAGCCTATAATATGCACACCCCAACTATAAAAGCTAAATTTGTGAACGGAAGAATAATTATTAGGAAAGGAAATTAAAGTTAGGGGTAACAGTAAGTCGGTTGCAATTTTTATTATCAATGTAGTTCTTCCTCTTCCACTAAAAAAGGGGTAATGGTAAATTACAAATACTTAAATGATATCAAAGTGTCATTGAAAATAAATAACTTAATGATATCGGACCGAATATCGTACACCACGAGTAGACTAGTGGAACTTTTTCCTAAAAACGATCCCGCGATCCCGTGAAGGCCACATTGGCACACTTGGAATTTTTCCTTCAACCGTCGAGCATTAGAATTATTGTGGTCTCACTCGGGTCCTTTGCCTAATGGCCGGAGTTACCCGCACATCACAATTTTTTAGACTTTTAATAATGTCCCCAACAATATCCACGACTCCACTTGCTTTCTCACCTAAAGGAACTTGCTTTATAATAACCCAAGGGGTAGCTCAAGTGGCAACAATGATATAAGTTGTAAACCTAAACATCCTGAGTTCAAAGTTCGACAACCTCTCGGGGTCAGACGGCAAAAAAGAAATCTCTTATAGATTTCTTAATTTCGGAATGGATGACCTGCCTTTTATCAGACTGGAGAGGGAACAATCGAGGTGTGCCTATACTGATACCCCCCCCCCCCAAAAAAAAAAAAAAGAGTAAACTTTACGAAAGTAATAGAGGCTGACCATATAGTTGCGGCCTGCCAACGAAATCTCCCCTTCAACTAACAATTTATATTACATTTTCTAAAAGGATAATTTGGGAAAATTTTTAAAAAAAACCTGAACTTTCTGACAATTCGCAAAAAAAAAAATTTGCGAATGCGTGTGCAAGTGAAATTTTGTAATATGCGTTTAAATCGAATTTTGATTAAAAAAAATGTTGAAAAAAGCTTCTAAGTGATCGTTTCATCGAGTGTGCCCGGCCAAAGAGATTCCACAGTAGAATAGATTGAATTGAGTGTAATTATTTTTTTTTCCAGTAAAACATTTAATTGAGTTTAGCATAAGGACAAAATATTGCACAGTAGAAAGAAGTATAACGATGTGTTTCAAAACAGTAAAACAAGGGGTACAGACCCCATGTGTACAGACTGTGTACAGATGGGGTTGGGGACCCCGTTGTGGGTCTCAAACGATCAATCTGAACCGTTCATCCTTCTCAAAATCGAATTCCAAGTGGGCACACGTGAGAATCGAGGCAATCGGACAGCTGTATGAGCTCGATCCAAAATTACCCCATTTCATTTTGGGACCCACAACGGGGTCCTCGACGCCAGTCAGTATGTGGTCGGTACCTATAGAAGCGTTGGTTTCAAAATTAAGGAAAATGAGAGAGAAGAAAATGGGACGAAAACGAAAGAAAAATGAGAGAAAAATTTTACTGCATACAAAACTTGACTCGAAAGTGAAACAATTTTTTTGTCTCCTTTTTCCCTCAAAACCAAACAATCAAGAAGAATTTTTTTAACTTTCCTTTCCTTTATCTTCTTTTCTACAATTTCCAAACAAACCCAGTTTGATTACTATGATGCATTTGTTCTTTTGACTTATGACATGAATTCCTTTTTTTTTTTTTTTAAGTGGGAATTCTTGCTTTTGTTCATACATAAGTGGGTTCAAAATTTGTATTCCGGAATTCATGCCTTGAGATCCCGCCGTTCCAAATTTGCGGACAATAATGCTATGGATACACCACATGTGCCCCCCAAATACACACCACCCTCAGGTTGCAAATGAGGATGAGGAGAGGGTTATTTTTTGGGTGAGCCCCACATTGGCTTTCTCCTCATTTGCCACCTCAGGGTGGTGTGCATTTTGGGTGCACAAATGGTATACTCATATCATTTTCCGTGCTCAAAAGTAGGAGGGAAAAAATTCGAAAACCCAGTGGACAAAAATTGGAAGTGGCCAAAAGTTGAACTTACCTCGTAAATCGTACTCCCTCCGTCCGGATGTGTTGGTCCACAAATATACTTTTTCAAGTCCTAAAATGTTTGTCCATTTTCAAAAGTTAAAGGATAAAGTATGAAAATTTTACTTTTTTGCCCTTTTTCTAAAACTTAAAATAACAACTCAAAAATTAATTTTTTTTAAATGATGTGTTTAGATTTTTGAATTTTTTTCACCGTATTAAAGTTCTCAATGAGATCTATCAAACAAGATCCATATTGATAAAAAAAAATTGTAACTACATTATTTTTTAGTTTGAAAATTGCACGTAATTTCGTAGTCAAATTAGAATGGAGAGTGTTAAATGGAGGGATTGGGGATAAAATAGGAAATTAACAAACTCAAAAGGTAATGGAAAAAAAGTTGAAATCCCTGAAACGGACCAACAAATCCGGACAGATGGAGTAATGTTTTTCCCTTGTACGTATGCAGTGTATTGTCCCTTTATCTGTGTAAAGCACGAAAAGTAAAGTAAAAGAAGTACAAACTATTAATACTCACTCCGTCCGGATTTGTTGGTCCGTTTTGGGGATTTCAACTTTTCTTCCATTACATTTTGAGTTTGTTAATTTCATATTTTATCCTCAAATTTTTTTCCATTACATTAAATAGGAAATTAACAAATCGAAAATGTAATGGAAAGAAAGTTGAAATCCCCAAAACGGACCGATAAATCCGGATGTAGAGAGTAATAGTTGGGGTTAAATGTGGGGCCATTTCAAAAAAGTGTTTTTCATTTTTCGCGATTCAAAAAAGGGGTGCAACACGAGGACTTCCCAGGGGGTCACCCATCCTAGTACTACTCTCGCCCAAGCACGCTTAACTGCGGAGTTCTGATGGGATCCGGAAAAAAAAAGTGTTTTTCATCCGATCAAAAAAAGTAGTTGGGATTAAATGTGGGGCCCATTTCGAAAAAGTGTTTTCCTGTATTTTTTAAAATGCTGTTCAAGCAGCAATCCGAACACAGCCGATGATTTTGCCAAAACTGAAGATGACCTGTGGAAAGAGTATCTGACAGGCTGGCTTTGTGTGAAGGGGAAACTTTTGGTGGTTGTGGACTTTCGGCAGTTGAGTTGACATTATTTTACAGTTATACCCCAGCGGTTAGTCATTGGATGGTCCAGATTTTTTAGAAAATAAGGGCAAAAGTGAGAATAACTTTTGTGACGGAGCTTAAAAAATTGTTCACATCAAACTAGTGTCTTCCCTTTCTATATTAGAATAGATGTGACCGCTTTTGATTATCCACTTTTGGCTACTCTATTGTGATGCTCTAATCCCGTTACTTTTTCTTTCATCTATTTGCATTTGCAACTAATGTGTGATACCGTTAATATATCATCAATAATGTTGAATAAATTACTATTTCCCTCAAAAAAGCAAAACAAAGCCTTAGCCGTTCGATCGAGATGCGCAGGTGTGCCAGAACCACGGTTGGTTCGAATGTGGATGTATTGACTTCTGAATAGATGAATTGCACGCAGTAAATGAAATCAACCGCCGGTTCTTTTTGCCTCACAGAAGAGGACTTCAACATTTTCTCAAGCAATGTAGGAAAAGGATCGAGCCCGATGCTCGAACGTAGTAAATGTCGTAGTAATGGAAAATGCTCAGAATTTTCCATTATTAAAGAGATGAGCGTGGTGCTCATACATAGAGAACGTCGTAGAAATGAAAATGTTTGGGATTTCCATTGCCGAAAGTAGAAGTTACAACTAAGAGCTGAAATGTAGTGAAATTGAAATTGATAAAGGAAAGACATTTGGTTGAGTGGTCGGGGACCCTTTTCTTCTCTTGATTCTAGAGCAAAGTATGGCAGTTGAACCTTAACTGCTAGCACCAGCAAAAACCGCCATCCACGTATGTTGCCAGTCAAATACTCGGCAGTTTGGGGAAGAAATTCCAACTGTTTTACCCTCTCTCTTCACTTGAGCAGTTAGACTATGTTGCATTATCGTTGTACATGTATAGAATCTATTCTACTAATATCTATTCTAATATATAAAGGGAGAGCACTCTTTTAGTGTGGATGAATTTTGAAGCTGGCGCACATTTTCTACTTCCAAAAGGGTCCATGAATTAGAGTGTACGTGTCAAAAGTTGGCTCACATTTTATACTTGAGTTTGATGAAATCAAGAATACAAATGAAATGAAAACCCTAATGTATCGAGAACTGCATAGAGAAGAAGAAGAAAACTCAAATATTTTGTATTCTCATTTCTTCATCGATGCTTACAAACACCTGTGGATGCTACCTTTATACTCCACTACTGCCTTAACTAACTACTAAACCGACTTAACTATTCACCGACTTAATACAAGCACGTGCCACTCACATGATTCAATGCCCTTTACTAATACACCCCTGCAAACTCATGGGAGTTTCAATGACCATGAGTTTGGAACGTAAAAACAGAAATCTAGCAACAGAAAGAGCTTTAGTAAAGATGTCAGCAATTTGCTCCAAAGTCCCAATATGATGAACAACTATTTTCTTGCTGATAACCTGTTCTCTAATATAATGATAATCAACCTCCACGTGTTTGGTCCTGGCATGATAGATGGGATTGGAAGCCAAAGCAATTGCGGATTGATTGTCACACCAAACATGATGAGGCATGGAGGAGGGAACAGATAAATCTGTGAGCAGTTGCTGCACCCATGAGATGTCAGTAGCAGTTTGGGCTAGAGCCCGATACTCAGCTTCCGTAGATGATCGTGCAACTGTATTTTGCTTTTTTGCACACCAAGAAATCAAATTAGGACCAAGATACAAGCAGAAACCTGTTGCTTGCGACCTTAGATTGTGTCGTAGATGGTGTCGCCCCAAGCGTAGGGCTAGGTATCGCATAGCATGATAACCGGTAAGACCGGGTCGAATCCACAGGGACCGAACGCACCCGGCGTGAGAGTTGACTTGCGAATGAAGTTTTTAGCCTTAAAGCGGCAAACTTGGCTTTTGTGATTTGTTGGTGGATTCACTTAACTTCGTGAATGACACGGAATATGAAAAGACTAAATTAACAAAGGTAAAGCCTAGGGGTTCATAATGATCACAACCAAAGCTAACCAAATCCTCATGCTCGGTAACCGACTCGAGCCACCGTTAGGTGCACCCGAGCAAATGGTTTAGAAACTAAACCATCGCCTAGAAAAATGCGTTCCACAAAGAATAGGATTCTTGTGCCATTTAGACAAACATTTGAGTCGCCCTATCCCTAAGCATCGCACGTACCAAGTGGTCAAGCCCCGGGCGACGTGCGATCAAAGGGGTTTACAGACCCTAATTTTGATTCGTAAAAGTGAATCCCAATTCATTGCTCGACAAAAGTTGAAAGCCTTTTTTAAATTGCGCGAGGAACTGGATTAACCTTGGTCATGGGGAGTCAATCACCCCATGACCCTACCTAATTGACTACTCACTCATTAGGCAAAGACTAATTAATTTAATTAAGGAAGTTATAAACATGACCAATAACTTTGAACAGTGATTTTTAACGATGATAACAAACTTGCCAACAACTTTAAACCTTAGAGAAATAACAAACAACCAATAAAAACTAGAGTTTAAGAAGGATTTAGCTAGCAAAATGAAGAACAAGATTTAACCGATAAAAACACAAATAAACTAGATTTATATAGAGAGAATGATTGTAGCTACAACAATAAACCTTGACAAATTAACTAGAAATGAAAATTTACTTGAGAAATCTAGAGAGCGAAAGCTTCAAAATCCTCCAATGGAGGAGCTAAACTAAAACTAAAAATGAAAGAGTAAGTGGTCGGAGAAAGAGAGAGGAGAGAGCCCCAATATAGTCTTCCATTTCTCTCTCTACATAATATCTAATAAAGCACACACATTAAACAAAAGTTTCTATAAAAGGAAAGTGCAAAAAGAGCTCAAAAAATGATGGTCGGAGGTATTTGGATCGATCCACACCACATCTGGATCGATCCAGATTCGTCTGTTCGGGCAGATTTTTGAGCCAACTTCGCGGGCACGCCCCGGCTTCGTCCGAACTCGGAATGAGGCGATTCTTGAACCGTTGGAAAGCTCTATGAGTCTACTTTCAAACCCAATTGACCTCGTCTTCATAGCATTTTTATCTTGAGAGAAATGAGCATTTTTCTATCGGTTGGTTAGATTTTCTCAAGGCTCATCACTCTAGATTTCTTGTTCCTTTGTTCAGGGCCTTCCTTGAACCTTCCAAAGCTTCTTGAATCGACTTCTAAGCTTCGGCGATTGTCCTCCACGGCATTGCGGGACCTTAGGTACTTCCGGATACAACCGGGGATTATTTGGAGCTTTGGACACGCCTCTTAGCTCCGATTTTCTGAAATTTATCAAAAACACAACTCGCGCAAAATTAATCGTATAAAGGCACAAAATGCACGTATGTGTGATTACAACGAGCGAGATAAACCCGGATATATACAACATTTGGGGCTTATCACCTGTGGTTGAACGTTTGTCCAAATGATCACCTGCCCAATCTGCATCTGAAAATGCAGTAAGGGACAGGGATCCAGGAACAAAATACAACCCTTGATGGACACTACCCTTGATATACCAGAGAATGCGTTTGACAGCCACATAATGACTGTACTTTGGTGCATGCATATGCTGACAAGCGAGATTAACAGCAAAAGACAACTCAAGTCTTGTGAGAGTAAGGTATTGCAGGGAACCAACCACAGTTCTATACCATTTTGGATCCTCAAATTAAGGATCTGGATCCATAAAAGCTGGCTTGACAGAGATGGGAGTAGGACTGGGCTTACACTCTGTCATACCAGCCTTTGACAACAGATCAACAGCATATTTGGCCTGAGTAAGAAGAATCCCAGAATTGTGATGTAACACTTCTATCCCCAAGAAATAACTAAGGATCCCCAAGTCCTTCATAACAAACTGAGCACTAAGTTGCTTAATCAAGGCAGTGATATACTCTGCACTACTTCCAGTTATAAGAATATCATCGACATAGACCAAAACTAGGATAAGATGAGAATCAGTGTGGAGCACAAACAATGAGCTATCGGCCTGACTATTACGAAACCCCAGGTGAACAAGAAAACTGGAAAAAGTAGCAAACCATGCTCGGGGAGCTTGTCTCAACCCATATAAGGCTTTGTTCAGTTTACAAACATAATGGGGATACATAGTATTCTTATAGCCAAGAGGCTGCCGCATGTAAACCTCCTATTCAATATGACCATGTAAGAACGCATTAGAGACATCCAACTGTCGAATGGACCATTGATGATGGACTGCTAGACTGATCACTACTCTGACTGTAGGTTGTTTAATAACAGGGCTGAATGTCTCTGTAAAATCTAAGCCTTCAGCTTGTTGATTGCCATTGGCTACCAACCTGGCTTTGTATCGTGCCACTGTGCCATCAGAGTGTCGTTTGACTTTGTAAATCCACTGACACCCTATCACATTAGCCCGTGGTGGAGGAGGTACAAGGACCCAAGTCCCTTGTTTAACCAAAGCTGCATACTCCTCGGCCATGGCTTGTTGCCAGGCAGGATTTTTAATGGCCTCAGAAAAATGTTTGGGTTCACAAACTGGCAAAGGCATCGAATCAACAACAGAAGAAAAAGCAAAAGTAGATTTGGGCTTAAAAATACCATTTTTGGACCTTGTTTTCATTGAATGGGAATTAACTGTGGAATTGGAATTAAACTCAGAAGACTCAACAATAGGAGAAGAAGAAACAACAGGTAGAGAAGTAGTAGAACATGTAGGCACAGGAATGGAGAAGTCACCCTGATTATGTGGAGAAGGACAAGAAGACACAGCAGGAGCACTAGAATCATGAGAAGGCACAGAAGACACTGAAATCTGAATATCATCAAATTGAGTTAAAGGAACATGAAACTGAACTGTATCGGAGCAAGAAGAAACTGAACTCATCAATTTAGTATAAGGAAACTCAGCCTCAAGAAACTTAACATGTCTGGACACAAAAACCTTGGTAGTTTTAGGGTCATAACACTTATAACCTTTTGTAGCTGGACAATATCCTAGAAACACACAAGGTGTAGATTTTGGTTCAAGTTTGTTACCCCTGTATGGTTTCAGCCAAGGATAGCATGTACACCCAAATGGTTTCAGAAAATGATAGTCAGGTGTGGTGTGAAATAACAAGGAGTAGGGTACTTGAAAGTTAAGGGTTGAATGAGGTAACCTGTTGGCTAAATACACAGCAGTGGTTAAGGCCTCAAGCCAAAATTTGGTTGGCAACTCAGCTTGAAGAAGAAGGGCAATGGTTGTCTCTATGAGATGTTTATGTTTTCTTTCCACTACTCCATTTTGCTCTGGAGTATGTGGACAAGAGGTTTGGTGTATGACTCCACTTGAAAGAAACAAATGAAGAAGAAAATGGTTCACAAATTCACCCCCATTGTCACTCCTCACATGTTGAATAGAAGCATGAAATTGTGTCAAGACATAAGATTTGAAGTTTGCGACAGCATACTTGACTTCAGATTTATAATGTAAAGGGAACAACCAAGAGTATCTTGTAAAATCATCAATGATCAAAAGATAGTATCTAAAACCTTTATTGGATGGAATTGGTGAAGGACCCCATACATCCATGTGTACAAGTTCAAAAGGACAAGTACTAGAAGTTGCAGACAATGAAAATGGAAGCTTATGACTTTTGGCCATATTACAACTATTGCAAGAAATATTCAGAGAATTACTCACAGGAAGATGGTGCTGTTTTATTAAAGCAGAAAACAAAGAGGAGCTGGGATGACCTAGCTTATTATGCCACAGCATGGCTGAGGATGAAGTTCTAACAAGAGCTGTGGTAGACAAAGCTGAGGATGGCCTTTTAGAGGAGTTCTGGATGGGATAGAGACCCTTGTGACAGGGCCCCTGGAACAGAATTTGAAGGGTTTCCTTGTCCTGTATCACAAGCCCATCAGAGTCAAAAGTCAGCAAGCAATTGTTATCTTTTGCAAACTGATGAACATAAATCAAATTATGAGAAATATGTGGAGAATGTAAGATATGAGACAAGAGAAATTGTTTGGAAGAAGTAGGAAGAAGACCTTGGCCAGTGTGAGTAACCTGAAAATTAGACCCATTACCAACCATTATGCCATCAGAATGTGCAGCTGGCTGAGCAATCTCCAGATTCTGCAAGCTATTGGTGATGTGATGTGTTGCTCCACTATCAAAATACCACTGTGGAGCATTTGATGGATTAGTAGTTGCAGCTGTACTCTGTTGAGGCTGAAAATAAGGTTGGCCAGAAGACATATAAGACACATCACAAGGCCTAGTAAAATGAGCTTGAGCTGGACTAGATGCTCCAGTAGAAGGAGCAGATGTACCAAATTGGCCAGATGACCCTGTTGAAGACTGATTTTGAGATGAAACAGGATAAACAGGATATGGCCCCTTAACTCCAGAATTAAAACCAGTCGGAAACATAGGAATCCCTTGAGGAAACATCCAAGGTGTTATCCAAGGTGGAACAGACACCCATGGAGCACCAGCCCAAGCTGTACCACTCTGATTCTGAGTACCATTCCATGAAGAATTATTCTGATTTGGAGCAGCAGTCCATGGTGTACCATTTTGATTCTGATAAGAAGTTTTGTAGTAGCAAAAATCAGTAATGTGGTTATTTCTTCCACAAATAGCACACGGATCCCTAGAAAATCGAGGACCTCTTAAACCAGAACCTTTCCTTCTATTGTAACCCCTATTATTCTGGGAGGAAAACTGTTGCTGTGGAAGAAAAGCATTAGGTGTGTTCTGCTGTCCAAACTGTGCAGATTGGCCAAACTGAGACTGAGAATTGAGAGGGTAATTGGATGGCACTGGTACATTCATCTGTAAAGGAGGCTGTGACATGCCATATTGATTAGCAACAACAGGAAAACCAGATGGCACAGACATCTGTGTCTGTCCATTTTGTACAGTCTGAGTGCCCTGACTAGAATGATTGGCATGAGTAGCAACTAACACTGTGGAAACATCAGAATCTGGTGTGTACTCTTGAAGGAGTTGAAGGTCTTCACTGTTGAGCATGGTAACTACCTCAACAAATGTAGCTGTGATACCCCTAGTTCTGATGGCAGTCTTAAAACCATTAAAAACCCTTGGTAAACCTCTCAAAAGATGAAAAATTAAGTCCTCATCATTCATAGGACTTCCTGCGGCTTCTAATTTTTGGGCATACTCCTTCACAGTGTCAATATATGCTTCCATTGTTGAAGTTTTAGTCAAACTATACAATTTACATCTCAAATCTTGCACATGATTTTTGGACAAGGAGTTATATCTATTTGACAAGGATTCCCAAACCTGTTGAACATGTTTTAACCCTAGCACATAGGGAAGAGTAGTCGGAGACAGAGATGCAGTTAGGCACGCAAGCAATTGACTATCAACAAGTTTCCAAAGCAAAAAATCAGGATTAGGGCTTGTAACTCCTTCATTACTACGAACTGTAGAACTTGGACACTCAACTGTGCCATCTAGGTACTCAAAGAAACCATTTGCTGTCATGACATTCTCTACTTGTACCCTCCACAGAAGGTAATTCGATCCATCCAACTTTATGTTCACAAGAGAATGGAAGTTCGAAACTAGAAATGCGAGTGAAGATGGTAGCGTTACCGTACTCGTGCTACTCGAAGAACTCGACGAATTCATCATTTTAGGTTCTTGAAATCTACAGATCTTGAACAAACAATTTGACCGCTTGCAATTGATAATAGAAGAAATCAACAAAGCCTTTTGGATCGTCTGGACTTTCGTCTCTAACGCTCTGATACCATGATGAAATCAAGAATACAAATGAAATGAAAACCCTAATGTATCGAGAACTGCATAGAGAAGAAGAAGAAAACTCAGATATTTTGTATTCTCATTTCTTCATCGATGCTTACAAACACCTGTGGATGCTACCTTTATACTCCACTACTGCCTTAACTGACTACTAAACCGACTTAACTATTCACCGACTTAATACAAGCACGTGCCACTCACATGATTCAATGCCCTTTACTAATAGAGTTGACCACAAAAAACCAGTGGCGACAAACATGGTAATATATTACTATTATTTATTTGGGAAAAATATAATGCAATGCACATGCGATCTTACGATAAGTCGGAAGATTTTTTGAATGATATTTTTATTAAAGTTCGAAAACAGAGCTCAAAACTTAAAATTAAAATTGAGAACCCATCATACTGGTATTAACAGAGATATATAGCCGAGGCATGCAACTTATTAGCTTAATACTACGTCTACTACTACCACTACTAGTAACTAAGAGCATCAATATCAGAGTTAACAAATTAGCTTTTAACCAAATATAAAGAGCCAAACCCCCCAAAATCGGCCTCACCAAACAATTGGTCAAATTTATTTTTGCTACAGTGGCTACTCAAATTTGGTGCGGCACTATTCACACACCAAGACACTGTTCACGCATTATTCACCTTTTTTTATTACTTTTGGAGAATAAGAGTAGAAAGAAAGAATAGTTTAATGCAGTAACGTTAGAATAGAGAGTGATTCTGTGAACTTTTGTAAAAGTGTCTTGCTAAATTGTAAAATGTGTTTTTGAAGTTAAATTTGGTGTTCCTGATAAGGATGCTCTAAGCACAGAGGAATAACTAGAAGAAGAGGGGTGGGTTTCTACTGACTCTGCCATGCATTTCGCATGGTTGATTTTCTTGTTCCCCTGTTAATTTTCTTAATTTTTTTTTCTGTTGGGTCTTTTGTTGCCAAAATTATTATATTCAAATCAATATCTTTCGACCTGTTCTTGAAGATATGGAACAAATCAACAAATATAATTGCCCAAGGAGCCGACTTTATCCTTGTTCCTAAGTTTGTCCCCAAAGCGTACGTGCTCAAGTCTTGCTGAAACATCCTTATATCAACAAAATAGGTCCCAATTTGTCAGCCAAAATATGTCGTCCATAAAGTCACGAGCAACGGGATTTAATGACCACCACAATCAAACCAAATATACATGAATACACACAAATACATGAGATTTACGTGGTTCTCCAAACTTGGGTACTCTACGGAGGATAATCGGAGCTATCACACTAAACCAAGCTTTACAAATGGATTTTTCTCAAATTCACTACACACTCTCTCTGTTATTTACATTGCGTCCTCTCTATTTAGTGGATTAAAATCGGGTGGTCACAGGGCAGATTTAGTGGACGTCTCACCATGAATATTTGTTATTGGTTGATTACTAGTAGAATTTACCAGCATGGTTTGAAGTTGAAATATAAATCTGTCCATGGCAGGGTTTGGCAACCGCAAGGGCACCACAATCCCACTCTCACCCTTCTTGTTAGTGAAAGGTATGTAGAAGCTGGACCCTACTCCTCTATGGGTTGGCCCACCATAAACCGCTTTACCCCACCCGAAATCCACGTCCCTAAAACCAGCACGAGTTAAGTCAGATACAAGGTAGCTGTTTCTTACCACACTGAAATTGGGTCGCCCTTTCATTACCATTAAGTCTGCCACCGATCTCATGTACTCTTCCGTAACACCAGCTTTGGCCTTCCTCACCAACTCCAGTGCGTATCCCAATGGGTTTCGGCATAACTTACCGGCCGTAGTTACAGCAACGGGATATGCGATGGCATTGCCGTAGTATCCGATGGGCAAGGGTGGGTTGAAAATTCCCCGTGCATTCACAATGCAAATGATCCGGACTTCTTCTTCTGGGCTGGGTTGAAGGGCGATGGTGCGGCATTGCCAAAGGCACGCCGTTAACACGTCGAACGTTGAACACTTGTCTTGGAGGTGGGGTGGGACAAACTTGCGGAGTGTGGAGACCTCTTTTTGCCCGAAAAAGAAAGAACGGTGAGCCATGTCATCATCATCTAGCGGGACGATAGTTCCCTTATAAGTGTCGAGCACCTCGTCATACTCGTGGTGCGTGCACGTCACACGTGGTGGGTCCCTAGCACTTAGCAGATCCCTCTGCCAAACTGGCTGCACGGATATGGAATCTGCGCCTCTTGCTATTTCACCCACGGCCTTCATGATCTGAACTAGCCCGACTGCGTCGCTCATGGTGTGATTAAGACGCAAAGCTACGATGAAACCACCGCACTTTAGCCGGGTCACCTAATCATGAATGTAACACCGGATTGAGATATACACAAGAGGAATGTTGCCCCTGTAAAGAAAGAATCTTAATTTGTACTACATGTTTTTCTTTATGTAAAATGACTGTTATATGTTACTATAGTTTAAAAGTTACTGTTATCGCCTCATCGTGATAGATGAATGAAAACTCTATAATCTAACAAAGACAATAAAATTAAAGAGACCCGTCTTACACTTTCGGTTGGTGCAAGCTCTTATTACACACTCAATTCCGTAGAAGATCTAATTTATATGCTCTGATACCAATTTAAAACAACTCGAATCCTCAAGCACCTCTAAAGATTTAAAACCCTCATATCTCTGTTATTAATCTTAATTTCCTTCCCTCAGAACTTAGTTTAATTGTCATAATTAACCTACCCACCACCACCACCCAAATAATTGTCAAAAATAATAATAACAGAGACCTTGTCTCTATTCTATAGTAAACAAATAATAAACTATGTTTATCCCAAAGAAATTTCAAACATTTGAATTGGATATTACAGGAACAGCCCACCCAATTGATAGGAAATCTCCTTTCTACTGAGAGCTTGCCACAATGTTATCAAAGAGAGAAAAATCATAAGAGGAAGCTAAATCGTTAATGTATCGGATTACTGTTCGAGGAGGAGCATTTTCAGTAGAGTAGAGCATAAGTGGATCAATGTCCTGCTGTCACTCGATTATTATTTAGTTTATTAGGAGTAGTTATTTACCCTTGGTAATTTGTTTGAATAGTTGATGTGGTGGGGATTTTCCGTGAGGATGATTCCTTCAATGCGTTCTGCCTTCTACACTTGTTGATCCTGCACCAGAGAGAGCACTGGTTAGTGTCACTTGGGCCTCTTGCCCAAGGACACTCCGACGATCAAGTTAGTATATAGAAGGAGAGGGTACAAAGAGTAGCAGATCTGAGAATGTGTGTGTACCTCTAGGGTCTATCCCTTGGTATTTATAGATACTCCTGTACTTGCTCTCCAAGTCATGTGACGTCATCTATCACGTCTGCAGTCACGTGACTCGGCCTATCGCGGGAAGCCACGTGGTCACCTAGAGGCTTCTAGAAGCCTCTCACACAGTGCCAGGTGTCCCTCGGCACGTGTCCCTCGTAACCGCCATACTGACCCGATCGGGTATGCTCATGGGTCGGGCTCTAACCGCCCGCCCCGTACACCGCTTAGCCCGATAGGCCCTTGCCTTGATCCGGAGACATACCGTTACCTCGGCTCTAACAGGGCCCTTGAGATAACATCGGCCCTAATGGGACATATATGATACCTTCGGCCGTAACAGGCCAAGAAGATCTACAATAGCCCATTTATGGGCATATACGGCCTTATAGTGTGTCGGCCCAATACGAGTATATTCGGCCCCCACAGTTGATGCTTGTATGTCTCTGAATTTCCCAACCAAACCACGCTATTCAGGAAAAAAATGGCAGATGATTTCCTCTTGGACGTAACCGGGGGCTCTGTTGAACGCTCTACTCGGCATGACCTACCGAGCACATCTCGGCCTTTCAAATGTGTTTTGAATGGCCCAATTTTGAGGGGAGTTAAAACACCCTTTGGCACCCCTCAAATCTAGGCAATCCAAAACACATTTGAACGGCTAAGATGTGCTCGTTAGGGCCTGTCGAGTGGAGCACTTAGCAGGGTCTCTGAGTTCCTCTTGGACACTTCGCTCATGTATATATTGAAAGAGACGTTTTTTTAATTTGGCTTAAAATCACTCTTATTAGATTTTTTTTGTAAATGGAAAAACGTCGAGTCCTATTTTAATAGATAGTTTAAAACTATTTCCATTTTGTGTTCGAACCCCTAAACCATGAAAATGTGTTTTTTTCCTTATTATAGATAACATACATCACTAATTTTTTTAAACTAGTATAATTACATTTGTCTTTTTTGGTGCCACCTTTGGATTATAATCTTGGCTCCGTTCCTGTCAGGCATTAATTGAGCACACAAAACTAAGTTGGAGATTGATCGAGAAAAACAAGAAGGAGAGTCTAATTTACGTTGGATGGAGGTTGGCAGTGGCACCTGAATAAGAAGCAAAGGGCAGTCAACGATGCCTCCGGAGCCAGGGACGTCATAGAGGAGTTGGTCCAAGCAGGGGAACGGAGGTTGAAGCTGGTCACCAAAATCGTCCATCGTAACATCGGCATCGGCTTCGACGAACATTACTCCTTCACCAGTACAGTCCACAACCAGCTTTCCCTGCTGCTCTGCCCCTAATTCCCTAAGCCGGCCGGCAAACGGGTAGTACCACACCAGCGTCTTTGCAATCGCCTCTCGTATCACCTTCACGGGGTCTCTCATCGATCCATCCTTGTTGCGATAAAACTGTATGACCGGGATGTGAAACCGAAGGCCTTGCTGGTCGTCGATGTCCGAGAGAAGTTTGAGTTCACGAGGAGTGGGCTTTGCCGGAGGCACCAACTCAGGTGTCTTCCTTCTCACTGTGAACGATAAACCAGCAGCGCTGCTACCGCTCGATGCTGCCATTTTTTTCTCTGTCTTGAGGTGAAATTGTTATCAAAGAAAGTGGCGCTGACTTTAGCCGCAATACATGGGCTTTAAACTCGGTTATCAACGCCTCGTTCCTGCTTTTCGGCGTTATCAACGCCTCGTTCCTGCTTTTCGGCGTTTTCAACTTTCTGTTATAAAAAGCTTGCCCATATCCATGACCAGGTCTCTCCTCGTCGTAGTTTTAATATTGGTGTATTGTGAACCGACATATCGAACTATACGTCGCGGGAATCAGGTGTAGCAGCCGTTCAATTTTTTTAACCTTTTGAGCCTACATATCCGTATCGGAAACTCTAAATCCCGAAATGAACCAGCCAATACGGTATGTATCGGCCATGCTCCTCGTATAAATAAAAAAAAAATCTCAAAAGGCCTAAAAGAATAAGAGAAAAAACTTTACTTTTTTCTAGACAAAAATAGAAGACAATTCAAATTTTTTAGTAAGTCTATTAGGGCATCCTCATTTGGCTCCCTACTTTAACTTTTGAGTTAAAGTAGGAAGTCAAACCCCAAAAAAACCCCAACATCAACCTCTCTATACTCCCTCTTCAAATTATTTTTGCAACAGTACCGTACCAAATTTGGTGTGGCACTATTCACGCATCACTTATTTTTTTTATTATTTCTTCCGGTTGGGGTTGTACTGTGCGTCAGGAGGGAGAGGGAGGGGAGAGCGGATCCGCTGTCCCAATTTCGGTGTCCCAACTCGCTGTCCCAAGCATCCGAGCCGTCCATCCGAGCAATCAACGGCTCGGATTCCATCTCACCCCAAACAAATCTGAACCATCCATATTCATTTAAGAATCTGAGCCGTTGATTTCTCGGATGGACGGCTCGGATGCTTGGGACAGCGAGTTGGGACACCGAAATTGGGACAGCGGATCCGCTATCGAGGGAGGGGAACATGAGAGAGGGGAACTGGGGTAGGTCAGGTCATGATGACACGTGGTCCACTTCTCTTTAATTTTCTGTACCGAAACATCTCCCCATGCGGGGAGATTAGCGTTTATAAGGGAGAATTTTTTTTTTTTATAGATTTGAGAGGAATAGTTTAATATAGTAAAATTAAAATAGAGAGTCTGATTTTGTGAGTTTTTAATAAAGTGACTTGCTAATTTTTAAAAGATGTTTTTGAAGTTAAATTTGGTGAAAATTTTGGTGCTCCAAATAAGGATACTCTTAGTAAGCTAATCTGAGAGTGATACATGGCTTTTAGCTGTAATTAAAGGACCTACCTTACCTTGTCCCCAAATCTCAAAACCATTTTCTTTATATTCCATCTGTCCTTTTCTAAATATGTCATTTCATAAATCCAACTTATTAAACAAACATGATCATCACTCTTTTTAAATTAACTTTTATCTCCATTTTACGCATTTCACAAATTTTTACCTCCGCTCTCTAAAATTATTTTTCACTTTTACCTATTAACTTTTCAAAACAAACATTTATTAAGAGAAATCCAAAATGAAATACTCAACAAATTTTTTTTTTTTTTTTGAGCAAGCAAAGATCATCCCATTCATAAAATATAGAGCAACACATAGTTGCATAGTGAGATGGAGTAGTATTTGTGGCGAGTCTGGTGACAATCTGGAGAGTTATTTTTCTCTTGTCAAGTTCGAAACAAAATTAGCAGCCCAAAAATAGTACGGCAACCGTTGGAGGGAATAATGTCGTCACAGCTCTTCAAATGTTCATTTGGAAAACACCCTTCTTTGAAGATTCTCTAACGCACCCAGATCCAAAGCTTTTGATACATCCACCAACACTAACCTGATCTGGGGAATGAAAAACAGCGATACGGATTTGGAATGAAATATGCAACATACCAAGAACGCGCGCGCGAGAGAGAGAGATGTTTAAGCTCGTATATTTTTCATAACCATCTCTTCGACAGTTCAAAAACACACGGCACAAACATGGCAAGCAAATGAGTTTTTGTCATGCATTGCCAAAAAATATCAAGTATCTAATCTCCCCCCAACTCCCACAATAGCTAACACTAGTACTTAAATTCCCCCTAAAACAATGATTCCCCAGTAACAGAGGAGAAATAAACCAGTAACCTCTGATCTTCCCATACAAGTCTCTTAAAAGGACTTCTGAAGAAGATAAAAGTTTTCAGGGCGGCTTCAATGCAACTTATCAAAGGGGTTTTGCTCTCTTTTCATTACTCTACTTGTAATGAGAGAGAGCGAGCCTAAAAAAAGAAAATGGAAAGAAAACAAAAACACAAATCAGGACTCATTTGACTGCATTGACGCCAACTCCTTTTCCTGCTGTTTCTTAAGATACCTCTGCGCAGTAGAGTTCACAATCTGAACGAAAAAGTTCATAATCATGAGCCACACGATGGTGTTCCAAATCAGAGTGAATGAAAGATCCCACTTCTTCACCTGAGAGGGAAGGATGTGAAAATAAATGTGAGCAAATAAATAAGAAATCGATTTCATAAATTTGAACGACGATAAGGAACGCGATGGAGCACCTTGATTTTTGAGGGCATGGGAGCCGGGGTTGCCATATACTTTGCTCGCATTGCTTTCAATTTAGAAACGAGGTTAGGCAATGCAGAAGCGAAACCAGGAATAAAGCCAAGCACCCAAATCAACTCGTTTTCTATCCAGTCAAGAAGTTGATTATTGCAAACTGAGATAATGAACACTGTCTGCAAACAAGTAGCCAACATACAAAGTTTTCTAAGATTCAAACAAGCTTTACAGTCATGTCAAAAAAAAAACCTTTACAGGTTATAAACAGAGGCGTGCATGCGTGCCCACATGCACACCACACATGTTCGCAGAGGTAGAGAGACATTTTTATTCACTTTGAGGTAGTTTAAGGAAAAGGAAATGGAAACAACAAAAATGATGGATCCAACTTATAGCAACTTGTAAGCTCTTGGGACTATTGTTAACTGAAATGGTATCAAACTTCTGATTTTTGATAAGTCTTTGTTCAAGTCTTTCTATTTGCATGTATTCCCCATTTGCATTTGCATTATGTTTCTCCCTGTCGCATTCTTTCACAGATTGTATCAATATTTGCATCTCCATGTTCAAGACGGGTTTGCAAGTACTGGACTATGGGAGGGTGTCAGATAATTTATCATACATTTGTTGGACCTATTTCATAATAGCTTAAGCTTTACTCGACAAGAAGATACTTTAACATTTCTATTTCCTTTTCTTTTTCCTCAATCCAAATCCTTGTTCCAAAAACAGACTAAGGGTCGATTTCGCTGCATTCATTAGTACCAATTCAAATGCCAAAATTATGAATACCACCACAACAAAATTTAGATGATAATTATAGGACAAAAAAACTCTGTATAATAGTATAAAGGTATACACAAAAGATTTTCACCAACCTGTATGTGAGTTTTAATAATTGCCTTCCCGAATAACGTTGCAAGAAAAAACTTCCAGAAGGGAATCCCAAATTGTCCACACATAATGCCAGCAAGGTCAAACAGAGGATTTGGAACCTGAAAGATACTTCATTTAACCAACAGAGTACATACTACATATTAATTAATCATGAAAATGGCAAGGGAAATCTACAATATATCAACTCCGAACGTCTCACAAGAAGAAAGAGAGTTGGAAGGAATCATCACAGAAAAATAATATGTCCATAGCAGACAGCCGGAAATTAGCGGTATTTCAACCGCGGGGCTTTTTATTTACATCGACTGTGGTGTTTATAGGATATGTGTACTAGAAAGCAGAAATTTGACGGAAGGTTCTATGCTGAAGTGATACTTTGAAGTGGGCAAGGGAATCAAAACTAACCGAAGCAAGCACTAAAATAGTGAAGAAGTTCAAATATTGCGAGTGTGACAGGAACCAACGCTTGACTTGATATAGACGAGTAGCTATGACCCCACTATTCGGAGATGAGGAAGCATCCAATTCTTCAAGGGCTTCCACTCTGCCACCCGGCATACTTGCTGCATGAGAAAATATCAATGATATGAGACAAATAGATTATACAGGGTCATTTACCCTTTCTCTTTGACAAGTAAAAAGTTCTAATGACTCAGACAGAACGTGACACTACTCGTGCCAAAATCATCTTCAAAAAGGTCAGTAAGGTAACGAAGCTCAGATTAAAACTTGAAACATCAAACCCTTAGAAAGAAAGAAAAAACCATGTTATGTAATATAAATAAGTACACAAACCTAGTGATGTATGAACTAAAAATCTCCATAAACCAATTGATCAAGCATAAGCAGGTTCTAATGCTTAACTCGGGCTTTAGAGAATCTTAAATGATTGCCAAATGCATGCCAAAACAAAACGAATGACGAAAATAAGTGAAAGAAGAGACTAACGCGAAATAATTGATATGCATATTTCCTATTAAACTTCTTGACCAAATAGTTATGTTAGTAGGTACTTAGATGGCAAATCATGGGCTGTGTTTAGAGGCGGAGGCAGAAATTTAACCTAGAGAGAGGGACCTATGTATAACGTCTTTGAAATACTTTCCCATAATCAACAACAATTAAAAAAACACTACACAACATTCAATACCAAGTACAAAATCCTTTTGATCAAACAATAAATGCAACTTAAAATTTTCAATGTACACTTTTATAACTGACCACGACCATCGTGGTGGTGGTTGGCCATTGATCGCCAACCGTTACATGAAGTGATAAGACCAAAGAGAGAATATGAGAGAGGAGGCAAGAGAATATTTTTCTTCACAAACAAAACGGCCGATGACACAAAATATAATCAGAGCCCATAAAAATTTGATACTTTAACGGGTAAAACACATTACCTCCTTTGACAAGAAATCTTAGGGCATTTTAAATAATTTAGGATGTGGACGTTGCAATTTCACTGGGTACAGGAAACAATTCGCATATATGCAGGAACCAATGTAATTACAAATAATCGAGCAGCACTTGCCCCTCATGACCGTTTGCATCTGCTGCTGGTTGTTCAGCAGAGTTTCAACAAATTTAGGAGGACAGAACACTAATATAAAATTCGAACTGATGGTTGTTCTTGGAAGACGTTGATTCCAAAAGGTTGACTTAATTAGCAGAAACAAAAGAATCTTATTTTCTGCTTTCTTTTCCTTTGTTTTTATCATAATAGATAATCTACATTTAAAAAACAAAAACGTTCTCAAAGGTTTCAGATTTCAGAAAAAGTGCTTCTGACATCTATTTCCAAAAAACTTTTAAAAAAAATAGGCCTGGAGG